>CM016622.1:96495875-96941481 GCA_005393395.2 Gossypium australe | reverse complement strand
TTTGTGTCATATTCTCCCAAATAATTCTCTTAAGACACCTACAGCCCAGCTCCCCTTTTAGCACTCAAAAATCCAAAATTTTCTAAAGTCTTCCCCTTGAGTCCAAACATTCTTAACACCTCTCAACCACATCCAAGCATACCCAAAACCTACTAAAACATGAATTATACCCAACATGCATAGCCCCTAAACCAGGGTGTTACAACTCAGCCGTATTGGGCGCTACACCAGACACACCTCGGAAAAATTCAGCTCCGTTAGCTCTAAGTCTCTCAGGAACCGACTTTCGAGCTCCTCCACCTCCTCCAATTCCAGCTACCCTTTCCAGAACCCGTAGCATTGCTTGTGACACAGCGTCATCACCCGTCTGATCCTGCTCCTCAGCTCCAAAGGTTGGGGGTGGTGGTGGCGGTATCTCATTCTCAGATCCTTGACCCGACCCGACAGGTTCCGATACGGCCATCCTACCCCTTCCGCGTCCACGACGGCCACGTCCTCTAAAACTCATTCTAACTATCGCGCTTTAATCTGATTAGGAAATTTTTATGAATTAGTACATGTTTCACTTGATTATCCGCGAAGAAATTTTATGAAAAGAGTTTAATAGGAGTTCTTTCGATCAAACAAGGTTTTAAGTCTTCTATCCTAGTTACACAGAAAATACATCCATTCCCTAATACTTTCCATACCTATCACTCTTCAGACATTTCTGTCCGTTTTCTAACCCAGGGGTATTTTCGTCATTTTTCCTACAGGGTATTTTTGTAATAAACCGAAGAAATTTGAAAACTTTAATAAATTGAGATATTTTGAAATTTCTAAAATTGAGGAGTATTTTGAGAAATTCTCAATTTGAAGATATAACAAAATTTTGAAAACCAGGGGTATTTTGGTAATTTTGTCAATCAGGGGTAATTTTGTAATTTCCAAAGTCAAGGTATTATTTTGAAATACAACATTCTTGAGTACTTTTGTAAAATAAAAATTTGATCAAAATTGGGGTAATATGGAAATTTTAGAAACTAAGGGTATTTTCGTAATTTTGCCACTAGGGGCATTTTGGTAATTTTGGTAAACCGGGATTATTTGAAAATTTTCGAAGATAAATTTGTCCTACTATCTAAAAGAGATAATTTAGTGATTTTAAAACCGAAGTTTTCCTTAAAACACGGCTAGTCCCTTTCGGGTTTTATTTAAGGTTTTGCCTATGACAGAGTCCTCTTGGTTAGGGTGAACCGAAGCTACGCACCAGGTAGGAATCCTACCAAGCTCTTCCGGATCCAATCCTAGACATGTGCACCAAGGTTACCACACCCTAACTCGGCGACTTGGTCACAGGTTGGTTCTAATTAGGCCATTAAAGTCTTATGAATTTTGTTGGGGTAAACTAGTCCTAAAGTTTAAAATACTTATCGCTATCTACGTCCCATGCTTCCTACCCTTCTACAGTAAATAATTCATACAAAAAGTTAGAGATACTTACCAGGGCGGTTCAGTGCCGGAGACTCGGTGCCATGCTTATTCAAAACAAAAATATTTCAAAAGGCCTACCAAAAATTTTTGGGCCTGGGCCCCCACAGCCGAGCTTTGAACTGGGCTCTGATACCAATTTTGTAACACCCCAAACCCGGCCCAAACATATGACCGAATTCGGTTTGCTACAGAGAAAACATTTTGAAAACCATTTTAAAACCGATTTTGAAATTAGTCGAAATGCCTTTCAATTTAAATTTCTTTGTTAAAAACCAAACTTAAAATATTGCTGAGTCGAGTTGTTTAAAAATTTCAAATGTACCCGATGATACTTTAAAACATTTTGCGTTTAATTTGAGAAAACATGTGCAACCGTTTTAACATCATCAAGTAGTTTAAACCAAACATTCAAACATGCAGCAATAATAAAATCATTCTAGGAGGCCTTATTACAATTAAGCAACATAAACCCAAATGAAAGATAGATAAAATCCAAAATTCATTTATTAAAAATCTCCACTGCATGGCCACCTCGAGTCCATCCGGCTCCTCACCCGCGATCTACGAGTCACCTGAAAAATTAAAGGAGAAGGTGAGTCACCAAGACTCAATGTGTAACCCTTCCCCGATTTAGTGCAATAACATACACAAATCATAACCAATTAACATGCATAAGTTTAAAATGCACCCAACCTAACCATCCAAACGCCTTTTTCTACCCCGTGTGGTACCAAACCACTGGTGGTGCCAAACCACTGGTGTCCAAAGACACAATTGTGTTACCAAAACACTGGTGACATATAGTCACAATTGTGATGCCAAATCACTGGAGATACCAAATCTCTGGTGTCCGAAGACACAAATCGAATGATGGGGCCAACCCATCGTGTGATACCAAATCACTGGCAGACGATCCCATATCTCAAAGTGGGACCAACCCACGGTGGTATCAACCACAGGGACAAGTCGCTATGAGGTGCCAAACCTCTGGAGGTACCAAACCTCTGGTGACCGTAGTCACAATGTGTTACCAAAACACTGGTGTCCGTCGACACGAATATCACTGCCCCCTCCACTCATCAACCCATACTTTTACTGAAATCATGCCAATAGGTTTATTTAACAACATTAATAAATTTATCATTGCCATATATCCAATAATACACATACCAAATGTGTCATGCTTCCCAAAAGCATCAAATAGTAATCTCATAGCAAATAAGGACTTACTCGAATCCTTGTTAATACCATGATGGTATTACATCCATGTCTACACAAATCGATTAGGCATAATATAATACTTAGCATATTAAAAAGTTATAAGATGTGTATGTACACACCTGGCACCAACAAGAGTTCTAAATCCCGAATAAACAAATCGGCCACACAAGTATTCTTGCCCCTATATTCGGCCAAAAATGAACATTAGTGCCATGGCCTATTCGGCCAAACCAAAATAATTGAGAAGGGTTCCTTGTGAACCCAAAATCTTACCCAAAAGCCTTCGACCACTAGCCAACACACTCCTAAATGAATCGGCCTCACTTCCCTACAATCAACCATCATCACTAAGGTTATTAGCCTTCGATTTAAACGAAAACTTAAAAGAATAATCCTTTGAAATAAATCCTTACCACCTTACCAAAACCGATTGCTAGAGAAGTCCCGAGGAAATCTATGCTACTTTCAATATTCGGCCAAAGTTGATCAAGATAGGAGAAGAAGATTTTCGGCACAACAAAGAGGTATATTCGGCTATAGGACAAAAAGAAAAGAATAGGAAAAGAAATAGAGTTTCGGCAAAGAAAAGTGTATAGGAGGTTTTTTGATGTCTAAGCAAAACAAATAGAAGAACAAGAGGTTGATGAAGGTTTCGATTTTGAGAGAATGAGATGGAGAAAATAGAAATTGAGCATAAAATGACCAAATGGTCAAAAAGTATTAGGCTTAACAAATGGTAAAATTCGGCCAAAAAGAAAAGAGTTTTGAGAGAAAATGTTTTGCAAACTTTTGCACCAAATGCAAGGAATAACCAAAAAGAAAAGACTTCAATCCTAGCCAAACTAACACAAAATTTCGGCTCCCCCTTTAGTCCAAATTGCCGTCCAAGTTCATGGTCAATTGGCCATGAATTAGTTTCCAAAACACTTTCCACAAACCAAGCCTTTTGTCCCCTCAATTTACCATAACTTCAAGATATCCTACCATAACCTTAGGAATCTTATCCCTTATTCCATGCTTTCCTTTAGAATAAATTCAACTTACCAAAATGAAAGTCCAACCTATCATTATCATAGGTTGACCGGCCATTAAAGCTAACATACAAAAATAATCTTTTAAAAATGCTAAACATGCTACTCGAACCATTAACCTCAAGCCACCTTTCAAGCTCCTTAACCAACTTGCCACTTACTCCTCTTATGCTTTAAATGAACACTTAATTAACTTAAGTGTCAAGCTCACTTAATCCTACTTCATTAAATAAACCATACTAAAATTTATTCTAGCTTCCTAATATTTCCAAGCCTTCACACAAATATACTAAGCACACAAAAATTCATACCCGAGCTAACACAAATAACTAGATGACATACAAATTTTTCCTAAAGCCCATGGCCCAATCGGCCCAATTCTACTAGGCCCAATTTCAGGATGTTACAACGCTCAAGGCCCATTGGGCCCAATCCTACTAGGCCCAATTTTAGGATGTTACACATATGATGATTGGATTATTAAAACATTAATAGTATAAAAAGTTATGAAAGAGTATAAAATTACTTAAGTTTTACACTGATGTAAGTAAGTCCCTCTCTATTATAAATTATATTCAAACCCTACCCAATCCGTTGGATGAACACTTTTAATTCTTTTGCACTAAGAAAATCAAGCATTAAAGCAATAGGAAAGTGATACATATATATACCTCCACATGATGGAGCCCAAGTGACTGAAGATAACCATAATCCCAAATAGGAGGATGATAATTAGCATATAGCCGAACAATATCGTTTTCAACTGAAATTTCAGTTGTAGCTTCAGATTGATCTATTATTTGAGAAGCGTTTCCACTGAGCCTGTTTTGGGAAACTACAAATTGGCAATGAACTAAACCGACTAGCCATTTCCAAAGGGATTGTGAGTGTGTGATTCTGAAAGTGGGATTGGGACCATATTGCAGGAATGAATATCCTTATATAGAAGCTATCTCGGGAACGTGCAATTTTTGACATTTTTTTAATTTTCCCCCTTTTATGTGCAATTGTTGAAATAAATATTTTAAAAGGTTTATAGCTCATGAGTTGGGTGGAGCCACATTTAAATATGATTAAAATATTATGATTATTTATATTTGTAAATAGTTATTATGAATTTTTAACTTAATATTCCATACATTTTATTTTTTATTTATTAAAATTTTATATATAAACATTTTAACATTTTTAAATGTTTATAATATTTTATACATTTAATTTTTATTTATGTTATAAATTACATAATATATATATAGGGGAGAGATTCACTTATACATTGTAAAACTTAAGCAGTTTCACATCCTTTTGTAACTATTTATACGATTAATATTTTGACAATCCGATCGTTGAATTTATTAATATATTAGTACTTGTCATGCATGTAAATTTTTTAATCGATATGATATCTCTATTATATCGATCTAAAATTTTGTCTATATTAATATAAATATTTAACGGTCGAAAGTTTTCTACGTATAATGAATAGTTAGAAAATTTTAATTTATGCCAAATTTGACATGTATAACCTACATAAATAGAGCAAGAAATATGACAGTTGAATTATTAAAATATTAATTGTATAAAAAATTATGAAAATGTGTAAAATCATTTAAGTTTTACATTAGTGTAGCTGGATCCCTCCCATATATATATATATATATATATATATATATAGGTCTAAGACCCATAGCTGATGTGGACTGTCTATTATGATGCCAAGTGTCTATTAATAAAAAAAATCAAAATTTTCAAATTAATATTTAAAAAAAACCTCTATGTATTGGTTCATCTACGTATTCTATTTTGTACTCTTTTCATTCCCATAATTTTCAATTTATAATATTTTAGCCTTTTGCCTTATTAGTCCCTCATTTTTTTTATAACTATTAGTCCCTCATTTTAAATTCATTTAATCATTAATATATGTAATTTATGCATATAAAAATAAATATATAATTTTAATAAAAAATGTAGTTGTTCATAGATAATCAATTAACACATCACTCGTAATCATATTAAAATAAAATGTGGACCCAATAATTATTGACCAGCATTTTAAATTTCATTACATTAATTTGATTTGATCTGTTTTTTCAATGAATTTTATTTATATAATAATGTTGAAATTGAAAAAATTAAAACTATTTAAAAATTGTTGCTATCATGAGTTCCATATTTAAAAATTATAATGGAAGTGTCAGATTGTAGTAGCCACTATAGTTTGACATTGAGAAAAATTGTGTAAACCAAACAGAAATAACACAAAAGTTTGTTTACGTAGTACAGTTTTCCTACGTCTACTGAGTCTAACTTACTAAGTAATCTCAATATCTTTAAGCACAAATGCAATAAGTTATTCACACTCTGCCAGGCTGCTGCACCTGCTAGGCACGTGAATGCCCGGCCGATGGTGCCCCGACCATGGCAGCAGGCTGTTTGAGCAGCCTGCTAGGGGTTTTGGCCATCCCCATCGACAACATCGTAATATTGCTTAGTATTAGTGTTCACCACTTGTTGAATGAATTGTAATATCGCTTAGTATTAGTGTTCACTACTTGTTGAACACAAACACAAATACTGGCTCAGACGACATCCATACGGTCTTCTTGAATGAATCGTTGGTGAATCCATTTACGGATTTAGATGTAATTATCCTCTTTCTGGTACTCCATTTGAGACTTGACCTTGTCTAGCTCCATTTCAGACTTTCATTTTGCCCTCCTAGTTTGACTCATCAAAAGATAACCATAAACGCAATTATGCGGGCTTGCGACTACCATTGGCGGGCTTGCAGGTATCATGCCAGAATGGTGAACCCTTACCATGATCCCTGCATTTTACCTCGAAATCAATAGAATTACATCAAATCTACTAAGGATTAAGTTATGCCACACTTTGAATGTCACAAGTGAATAAGTCCATAAACAGATTCAGGGTCTATTATTCTTGGGTCCAGTTCGATGTACTGTCAATCCAGTCAATCACATATATGTCTCTATCTTCTGGGAGTCATCCGCTTCGATGCCCAAGACAAGACATCTCCCTAATTGGACTTGATAGGTGACGTATTAGTCTTTCAATCAGTTTGCTCATTTCCGATTAGACTAAGGTTATGTTTAGGTTCGTCTACTAATATAAGTTGTCTTTTGATATTACAATTTAACCACGTAATATCGCTTGGTATTAGTTTAAACTTTACACAACTAGTGAGCTAATATTTGCTTCTATTTTGCCTTGCATGCAAAAACCACATGAGGGAATTATACAAAGTATATTTACGTAATCTATTAAATATTTTATTAACCAATCTGTTTGAAAAAAATGATAATTTTACAAACAAATATACTACATTTAAGGCATAATTTGACACAATTCATTGTGGCAAATTAAGGTCTTTTCGGCACTAAACAAGCTTATTTTATAGCATTTTTATTTTATTTTCAGTTTTTATTACTTTGTGTTTAAAATATGCAAAATAAGTGCTTTTACGCAATTTTGAGTTATGTTATGACCTATTGGGCCACTATGGGCGTAGAGATGATTTAACAACTCTATTTAGTTTGTAGGACATTGTTTTTGGTCTTAGAAGGCGAAAGACAACTGCAGTATTGTGACACCGGTTATGTGGTGTCGCGACTGGAAACACGAAAATATACACATTTTTTCATGCCCTTTTTAACTCAAATTCATGCAGTTTCGGTAAAATTCTTGTCAAAAAAAATATAATTATTATAAAATAAATAAATTGTACTCAAATTATAAACATGTTGAATTTTACTTAATTTTATAATAATTTTTGATTAATTTTGATCATTTTTGACAGATTTGTACAAAGGGCGAAAATGGCTCGGCAAACACTGCTAGAAGCGCAAAATCGAGAAGCAATTTTGAAGCATCAAGGCAAATTAATTTTTCAGCCTATGATAGTCCAAATTATGTGTATTAATTCATAATATAATTAATTTTAATCCAATTTAATTTGGGTTAAATAAATTATTGTTAATTAATTATGAAAAGGGGCCCAATTGAGCTGAACCAAGAAAACCGATCCAACCGGGCACTGGGCAGCCCAAAACCGTCCCACATGCTGAACCAACCAGCTTGCTTGGCTGATTATTTGGCTTGCAAAATGGCCCTTGAAGACTCCTTCAATTTGCATTCAAACTCCTCCACTATTTATGTCTTTCAAGATTTACCCCTACCTTAAAATAGCATGTTTGAAATATTCAAACATGCCACATGTGTGGCCGGCCATGGGGGAGTCTTTGGCTGCTGATTTTGGCTATTTTTAGCAGTGTTCTCAACCTATAAATACCCCCTTGGCTGCTCACTTCAAACAGATCATTCATTTCTTCACTTCTCTCTCACTTTTCTCTCTTCATTCTCTTCCATTGTTCTTCATTTTCTTCCCCTATTCATTTGCCGATTTCACCTCTTGAAAAAGAGTCATTCAACCACCATTTGGAGCAGCATTCAAGTGTTTTTGGAGGCCTCGATTCAATAAGAACAAGCAGAGAAGGAGGAGCGGAGAAAACTAGTCAAGCCTCGGAGGATCACCGGATTTGATTCTTGTTCCCTATCCTTTTAATTTTGTTGTTGTTATGATGAACATGTCTATGAATATTTGTGATGTTGATATGTTTAATTTAATTATGGCTTAAATTTAATTCATGTTAGGTTGATTGCATTTCGTCTACTTGAGTTATTAAATTTGTGTTTGTGTTGTTATAGGTCTCGGTAAGATGTTTAATTAAGTAAAACCATGACTAAGTTATTCTTGCATTACAATTGTAAGGTAACTAATGAATTAATTATTTAAACGGATTGAAATTGTAATTAATTGACACAATACTTAATCAGTGCATGTTTAACCATCTAAGATAGCTGAGGATTAAATTAGCAATGGTATCTAACGATACATTAGCCTTGCATAACTTGCAAGATTATTGTGATTAAACTGTTTCAGGGTAGAAATACATTGTTACCTCACGTAGTCTTTTATGTATTTATGAGATTGAATTAATTGTTTGAATTGGCATAGAGATATGCACAAGAGATTATGTATGTGCATTAACACATTTGCTTATTAAAATTTGTTTAATCGGTTGAATTGACATAGAGATATAGTCAAGAGATAAATGGATGTTGGTAGGTAAGTACGTTCATAAGTTAGCAAATTACCGAGTTGCCGTGAATTTATTCATAACAACATGAACATGAGTTTAATAATTCTAAGTTAAGAAATGTAATTGATTTAACACAAATATGTCATCTTGATTAAAATCATCTTTTGGATTCGTGAATTAGAACTTTTATTTTCTCTTTATTTATTTTACTTATTTAAAAATCTTAGTTTTTAATCATCTCCTCAAATCAAAATATTTTTCTTCATCAAAGTGTTTTAAATTGCAATTATAAATAATTCTTTTCACAGTCTCTATGGGTACGATAACTCAACATTTACTTGTCACTTTATTACTTATTGCGATTGTGTACACATGCACATTTCTGCCGTTCCAAGTTTTTGGCGCCATTGTCGGGGACTGTTTTAAAAGATATTATTTGTGAAATTGTTAATTTTGCATTTTGGTCTATTTTTTTCTGTTAAATTTTAATTCCATTTTTTTTATGTTTGTTTCAGGTGTTTATGAGTATTGATTAAATTATTGACTTACTCTCCGTAGACCCTGAAATTGAAAGGACTTTCTAACAAAGGAGAAGACAAGCAAACCAAAGAAGGACCGAAGAGATGAATTTCGAAAATCCAAACCAAAATCCAAGAGGAACATTCGCTTATAATACTCACAATCCGATCATTGATGCTGATGACAAAAATTGTGCCATTCGACAATATGTCATTCCTCTATTCAACAAGCTCAATCCGAGTATTAGAAGACCTAAAATCGAGGCACAACAATTTGAGCTGAAGCCGGTCATGTTCCAAATGTTGCAAAATATGGGTCAATTTAGTGGGATTCCTACTGAAGATCCACATCTTCATCTTCGACTATTCATGGAAGTGAGTGAATCATTTAAACTAGTCGGGGTGACTGAGGACGCCTTGAGACTGAGAATATTTCCATACTCCTTAAGAGATAGAGCACGAGCGTGGTTGAACTCCCTACCGTCCGGTTCCACAACTACATGGCAAGAGTTGGTTGAACGTTTCTTAATGAAATATTTCCCTCCATCTTTAACCACCAAGATCCGAAATGAAATCACTTCATTTCAGCAACTTGACGAAGAATATCTATATGAGGCATTGGAGAGATTCAAGGAGTTATTACAAAAGTGCCCTCATCAGAGCATTCCTTGCTGTATTCAAATGGAGACTTTCTATATTGGTCTCAATATTCATACTAGAATGATGGTGGATGCTTCGGCAAATGGAGCCCTTCTTTCTAAGTCTTATAACGATGCATACGAAATTATTGAAAGAATTGCTAGCAATAACTATCCATGGCAACCAACCAAGCAGCCTCAGGAAACGAGTAGTAGGAATACATGAAGTTGATGCGCTTACTTCTTTGGCAACCCAGGTATCCTCTATGTCTTCTATACTTAAGAACATAACTGTTAATGGTTTCAATGGTAATCTAACAGGTCAGTAACCGAACTAGTTCAAGGATATTTCTTGTGAATACTGTGGAGATAGCCATTTCTTTGAAAATTGACCATCGAATCAAGAGTCAAAATATTACATGGGAAATCAAAATTGGAATGGTCCACTGTCAAATTCTTACAACTCTTCATGGTAGAATCAACCAATTTCTTCATGGAGTAATCAATGGGTGGACCATAGCGACTCTTCTATGTCATTTCGACCAAATTATCCGCCAAAATATTCTCAACAAGTGCAACAACCCACACCAACTGAATCTTCAAGTAATCTTAAGAATTTGCTAGGTGTACATAGCAAAGAATGATGAACTAATCCAAAGCCAAGCAACAACATTGAAGAATTTAGGAAACCAAGTGGGACAACTAGCTAATGAGCTTAGAAGTAAACCCCAAGGTATTTGGCCAAGTGATACAGAAAATTTGAGAAGCACGCGTAAAGAGCATTGCAAAACCGTCACTTTACAAAGTGGGAAGACATGGGAACCCAAAGCTATTGAGGTTGAAGATAAGCCTATTGTAGCTCAAGGCAAAGAGGAAGTTCAACTGAGTGTTGAAACTCCTATTCCACAAAATTCAGATACGGTGATCCTTGATAAGGTAAACTTTAAACCAGTTACTTCTGATTACCTAACACCTTTGTCGGATACAGAAAAATTTCCACAGAAGAGTTGTCCGGTTAAAGCTAAGATTCCACCACTGCTATATCCTTAACGATTCTATAAGCAGCAAAATGATACTCAGTTGAAAGAAATCTTTGATGATGAGGTGACTTTTAATGACTTCGATGCTACTAAATCCCCAAATATAGTTGAAGACTGCTCTTCTATTTCCAAGATGGAATCATTGGCTTTTATAGAATTAGAGCTCGATTCTTTAGACGATCCGTTAGAACATATTCTACTAGAGGATTCACCAAGTGATGATGAAGACAAACAATGTTTGGCTTGGTTAGAAGCTCAAGAAGTTTCGCTTGAATCATTAGATTTATGATCTTAGGAGTATAAGCAACCAAAGTCGTTGATTGAAAATCCAACTAAATTGGAACTGAAGATTTTGTCTCATTTGAAATATGACTATTTGGGTCTATCTTCGAATTTTCCTATCATTATTTCAGTTGAGTTCACCAAACATTAAGAAGAAGAGGCACTTGTGATTTTGGAAAGGCACAAGAAGGGTACTGGATGGATTATTTTACATATTCGAGTCACGAGTTTGAGGATTTGTAGGAATTATAGGAAGTTAAACAAAACCACTAGGAAAGATCATTACGGGTTTTCTTTCCCTAATAACATGTTGGACAGATTTGATGTGTAACACCCCAAACCCGGCCCACAAGCGCTGACCGGATCTGGTATGTCACCGCGGAAAACATTTGAAAAGATCTTGGCTTAAAGGTGAAAACTTGAAAATTTGTTGAGTTTGTAAAACAGTGTCCATTTAAAATTCATAAATAAAGTGTGGTGTAAAAAAAAATATCCAGATTAAAACTTTATTATATGTATAGTTTTAAGAAAAATAAAACCATTTGCAAATAATATCTCAATTGTCATTCCATAATAAAACATAATGATAAAGATACTTAATAAAGATACTTAAATACTTTAATGGCCTTATTACAACGCAACAATAAAATGAAAATAAAGTGACAATAAACCACAGTCTGTTTAAATCAAATTTTCCATTGCATGGCCACCTCGAGTCCATCCGGCTCCTCATCCGCGATCTACGAGTCACCTGGAAAAAAAGTTAAGGGAGAAGGTGAGTCACCAAGACTCAATGTATAACCCCTCCCCCGATTAATGCAACAGCTTACACAATTCATAACTAAGTATAGCATGCACCCAACCTAGCCATCCATAACTCCTTTTTCTACCCCGTGTGGCACCAAACCACTGGTGGTGCCAAACCACTCGTGACCCAAAGTCACGATATCCATCAATATTGTGGTGCCAAACCACTGGTGGTGCCAAACCACTGGTGACCCAAAGTCACAATTAATATATGTGGGGCCAACCAACGTGTGATACCAAATCATTGGCGACAATCCCGTAATATCAACCGTGGGGCCAACCCACTGTGGTGCTAAGCCACTGGGACGAGTCGCTATGAGGTGCCAAACCTCTGGTGACCCAAAGTCACGAAATGTGGTACCAAACCACTGGTGTCCCAAGACACGGATATGTCTTCCCCCTCCACTCATATCACCCTCAATGATATGCATATAAAAATCATGCCAATCATGCTTAAATAATAACACACTGAATTCATTAAAGGTCATATTTTCATATACCACATATACCAAATATGTCATGCATCATCATGCATCATATAACAAGCTCATATTGAAACGAACTTACCCGGGCCCTTGCTCATACCCTTACGGTATCAATCCAGATCTACAATTCTGGTTTAACACATACAATTTATTAACAATTTATTAATTATGAAGTGTGTAAGTACACACCTGTTACTATCGCGAATCCTAGATCCCGAAGATCCGATCTACTGTGCTATATCCCTTGACCCTATATTCGGCCAACATCCAAGTTAGAGACATAGGCCTATTCGGCTATACTAATAATCCCGAAGGACTAATCGCACCTGAAATATGGCCTTGGGCCGAAAACTTGCTATCACTTACCAAAGCGAGTTTAAATCCCGGAAGCCTTTGTCGATTAGCCCCTAAAATCATAACACACATGCGGTCACCACTTAAATACCATACATGGCCCATAGCCGAATATAAACAACCACTTACCTTGAAGAAACGAAACCCGAAAGACTCCTTCAAAGCACCCTAGCGTCGACTACACACAAAAGATACACTGTTAAGACCCTATACATATTCGGCCAACCTTACCAAGGCCTATTCTCAAACTTTCGGCACCCTAAAAAGGAAGAGAAGAGAACCCACTTGTTAGAAGGAATACTTACCTCTATTGTTTGAAGAGACTAAAAGTGCAAAGATTCCGGGTATGGCTCCCAAGTGTTGATGAAGGTATTCGGCTAACACAAGATGGAAGATTAAGTTTTGAGTAGAAAAGGGTGATAGGTTCGGCCAAATAGAAGCAAAAGAAGAAAGGGATTTGAAGAATTTTGGGCAATGTGGACTAGAGAGAATTCGGCCAGGAACCAAATTGGGAAGAAATAGAAAAACAAGTTAGATGAATTTCGGCACCCCTTGCTAAGCTCAAAACCGATTATGAAAGTCCCTAGGAGTTCTACATTCGGCCATCTCTCCCTTTTGTGATAAATTTTTATCCTTTCAATTATCACCCACTTAAACTAAATTAAAAAAACAATATTTATCTTCTATCCTATCCCTTAATCACCTCTTCAAATAAATAAATAAAATAAAATAACAATATTCTACTCTTCCAGCCGAAATTAAAAGCAAACATCAAGCTTATCCTCCCCACATGACCGAATTCCAATACCCAAAGACCCCCTAATTCAGCCCCCGCATCTTTACTTATCCAATCCCATAATAAACTCCTACTTAATCTCTTTATCACCCACTCAAAAAATAAATAAAATACAATAGCCATTATCCCTTATTTTACTAATTTAAACTAAATAAAATAACCCAACCTTTATCCCTTCCTATAGCCGAAATTTTCAAATTAAAAAAAAAACCAGCCTTAGCTTATCTTATTGGAGTCCACATGCTGTCCACCTTCTCTCCACCTCTTGACTCCAGCAGCAAAAATAAAACACAAAACTGCTGCCCCCATGGTTCGAACATGGGACCTGATGAAGCAAGCTGCAATAACGCCCCTAGCCACTCTGCCAAGGCGTTTCTTTGTGACATAAACTCGTCACAATTTCTTTTAAGAGCTCCTTCGTTAGCTCCCCTTATCTTAACGCCAAAAGCCAAAAAATAAAACACCCTTCCCTGCTGCCCATGTTGCTCGAACCCAAGACCTGCGCCAGGCGTCACTTCCAGGCCCTTAAGTGGCGCATTGTAGCCACTTTGCCAAGGCACTCTTTGTGTCCAAAAGCGCCTATAACCTCTCTTAAGACCTCCCTGGCCCAATTCCCTTCCTGACGCAAAATACATAAATAAAACACTCTCATGCTGCCCTCATGACTCGACCCTCTTCCCTCCCGAAGTCCCCTTACACCTTAGCGCCCCAAGCCACTTTGCCAATTAATTTCTTGTGTCCTAAACTCCACAAAATTTCTTTTAAGGCCTCCTTGCCTAGTTTCCCCTTTTTACTTAAAAATCCAATATTTTCCAAAGTTTTTCCCCTTCACCTAAAGTTCTCAAAAACTCCTAAAATATATCCAACCACACTTAAAACGTAAAAACCCTTGAGTTATGCTCAAACGCATAACCTCTAATCTAGGATGTTACAGTTCTACCCTCCTTAAAAATAATTTCGTCCTCGAAATTACTTACTAACGAGTAATCGTACATCTTAACTCACCGCACTACGCTTATGCTGCGCACTCTGATCTTAATAAAACTATCTTACTTCCTAGGCACAATCTCTAAGTTCACATCCAAGGTTTCAGGCACTTCACTAGCAATACAAGAAAACTCTACAATAATCAAAGCAATTAAGGGTATTCCAGAAATAAGGAACGTACCCGTTGTCACATCTGGCACATCTTCCTCCTCACGACGGCCAACTGCATAAACCAACCTTGGTTGCCTCGCCTCTGCACCTTCAGCACCTCGGCCACGCCCGTTACCATTACCATTACCATTACCCCTAGCTCCACCTCAACCCCTCTGTGGTTGCTGGCCATCCCTCCTGAATTGACCATGTCCTTGACCCTCAGCTTGAGTCCTAGCCAACTTCCGCGGACACTCCCTTACCCGGTGCTCCATTGATCCACACTCAAAGCACCCTCTACTTCCAGCCAAACATTCTCCCGAGTGGGATTTCTCGCATCTACCACACTGAGGTGGCCACTGAGCAGGCTTTGCGGCCCTTTTTGATTCCCCAAATCTAGCCCTCTTCTGTGAACCTCCAGCGGACCTTGAAGGCCCAAAATTCTTTTTATCCTTACTTCTGTCCTGATTTCGCCTCTCTATTCGCTTCACTGCTTCAGCTACCTTAGCCTTTTCTATGAGAACGGTAAATTCCCTTTCACACTGAGGTGCGATCAACACCTGTAGCTCATCTCTCAACCCGTCCTCAAACCTAACGCAGCGCTCATGTTCTGTGGCCACCATACCCTGAGCATACCTACTTAACCTCAAGAATTCAGCCTCATACTCAGGTACCGACTTATTCCCTTGCACCAAATTTAAGAACGCCCTACGCTGCTCATCGATATAACCAGCCCCCACATACTTCCTCTGATATGCTGCCTTAAAATAATCCCAGGTGATATCACCAATCGCTCCACCCTCTCGGACCGTGAGCCACCATTGGTACGACTCATCCCGGAGGAGAGACACTATCCCCTTTAACTTCTCATCAGCCGAGAAATCCAAGTCGTCCATTATTCGTTCAGTTGCCTCCAACCAATACTCAGCCGTGTTGGGAGCCACTCCAGAAACTCCTCTAAACACTTCTGCTCCGTTAGCCCGGAGTCGTTCAACCACTGATTTTCGGGCTCCTGCACCTGCGCCTGCCTCGGCAACTCGTTCCAACACTCGTAGTACAGCTTGGGATACTACATTGTTACCACCTGTCTGGTCCTGAAACTCAGTTTCCGCCGTCAGCAGATCCGGTATCGCATTACCAGACCCATGACCAGACCCTGCTAGCTCCGACAAGGTCATCCTACCCCTACCACGGCCACGCGGCGGACGTCCACGACCTCTTGTACTCATTCTTCTTGTTTGCGTTTATCTGATTAAGAATTTTATGCATTATTAATACTGTTCACTGCTTACCCACGAGCAATCTTATGAGGAATAGTTTTTGAAGTGATTCTTTCGAATTCGAATCTACCTATAGTTCCAGTTTCAGGCTTATCTCCTAGTTCTAAGTACACCCATTACACAACAACATTCACAGACCATATCTAACGTGTAGGGGCATTTTCGTCATTTCACTACCCGGGGGTATTTTCGTAATTTTAACCTACAGGGGTATTTTTGTAATAAACCAGGGAAAATTTTGAAAACTTTAATAAATCAGGACATTTTGAAATTTCCAGAACTTGATGGTATTTTCGAAAATTTTCTCAACTTAGAGGCATGGCAAAAATTTTGGAAACCAGGGTTACCTTGGTAATTTCGTCAATCAGGGGTAATTTTGTAAATTTTCCAAATCAGGGTATTATTTTGAAATATAGGATTTGTGGATACTTTTGTAAAGTAAGAAATTTTTTTATTGAAATCAGGGTAGTACGGTAATTTTTAGAAACCAAGGGCATTTTTTGTAATTTTGCAACTAGGGGCATTTTGGTAATTTTTGTAAATCGGAAATATTTTAAAAATTTTCTAAAATATAAGTTTCTGTTACTATTCAAAAGGGTACTTTGGTGATTTTTAAAACTAGGGTTTTCATAAAAACATGGCTAATCCCTTTCGGGTTTTAGTTATTGAGTTTAGCCTGCGACCGAGTCCTCTTGGTTGGGGTGAACCGTAGCTACGCACCAGGTAGGATTCCTGCGAAGAGGAGGTGAGTCACTAGGACTGCTTAAGTACCAGGCTCTTCCAGATCCAATCCTAGACATGCGCACCACGGTTGCCACACCCTAACTCGGCAACTTAGCCACAGGTTTGTTTAATTAGGCAATAAGTCTTATGTAATTCTCATATTGGGGTATACTATTCCTAGGGTTCAATAGTTCCTATTCCTTTAGTCTACGTTCCCAAGTTACCCATTTACCCCTATCAAGTATTCACAAAGCAGTCAGAGATACTTACCTGGGCGGATTGGCGCCGGAGACTAGATGCCATGCTGTTCAAAACAAAAACCATTTTCACAATATTTCACAGAGGCCTACCAAAAACATTTTGGGCCCTAGGCCCCACAGCCGAGTTTTGAACTGGGCTCTGATACCAATTTGTAACACCCCAAACCCGGCCCACAAGCCCTGACCGGATCTGGTATGTCACTGCGGAAAACATTTGAAAAGATCTTGGCTTAAAGGTGAAAACTTGAAAATTTGTTGAGTTTGTAAAACAGTGTCCATTTAAAATTCATAAAAAAATGTGGTGTTAAAAAAAATATCCAGATTAAAACTTTATTATATGTATAGTTTTAAGAAAAATAAAACCATTTGCAAATAATATCTCAATTGTCATTCCATAATAAAACATAATGATAAAGATACTTAATAAAGATACTTAAATACTTTAATGGCCTTATTACAACGCAACAATAAAATGAAAATAAAGTGACAATAAACCACAGTCTGTTTAAATCAAATTTTCCATTGCATGGCCACCTCGAGTCCATCCGGCTCCTCATCCGCGATCTACGAGTCACCTGGAAAAAAAGTTAAGGGAGAAGGTGAGTCACCAAGACTCAGTGTATAACCCCTCCCCCGATTAATGCAATAGCTTACACAATTCATAACTAAGTATAGCATGCACCCAACCTAGCCATCCATAACTCCTTTTTCTACCCCGTGTGGTACCAAACCACTGGTGGTGCCAAACCACTCGTGACCCAAAGTCACGATATCCATCAATATTGTGGTGCCAAACCACTGGTGGTGCCAAACCACTGGTGACCCAAAGTCACAATTAATATATGTGGGGCCAACCCACGTGTGATGCCAAATCACTGGCGACAATCCCGTAATATCAACCGTGGGGCCAACCCACTGTGGTGCTAAGCCACTGGGACGAGTCGCTATGAGGTGCCAAACCTCTGGTGACCCAAAGTCACGAAATGTGGTACCAAACCACTGGTGTCCCAAGACATGGATATCTCTTCCCCCTCCACTCATATCACCCTCAATGATATGCATATAAAAATCATGCCAATCATGCTTAAATAATAACACACTGAATTCATTAAAGGTCATATTTTCATATACCACATATACCAAATATGTCATGTATCATCATGCATCATATAACAAGCTCATATCGAAACGAACTTACCCGAGCCCTTGCTCATACCCTTACGGTATCAATCCAGATCTACAATTCCAGTTTAACACATACAATTTATTAACAATTTATTAATTATGAAGTGTGTAAGTACACACCTGTTACTATCGCGAATCCTAGATCCCGAAGATCCGATCTACTGTGCTATATCCCTTGACCCTATATTCGGCCAACATCCAAGTTAGAGACATGGGCCTATTCGGCTATACTAATAATCCCGAAGGACTAATCGCACCTGAAATATGGCCTTGGGCCGAAAACTTGCTATCACTTACCAAAGCGAGTTTAAATCCCGGAAGCCTTTGTCGATTAGCCCCTAAAATCATAACACACATGCGGTCACCACTTAAATACCATACATGGCCCATAGCCGAATATAAACAACCACTTACCTTGAAGAAACGAAACCCGAAAGACTCCTTCAAAGCACCCTAACGTCGGCTACACACAAAAGATACACTGTTAAGACCCTATACATATTCGGCCAACCTTACCAAGGCCTATTCTCAAACTTTCGGCACCCTAAAAAGGAAGAGAAGAGAACCCGCTTGTTAGAAGGAATACTTACCTCTATTGTTTGAAGAGACTAAAAGTGCAACGATTCCGGGTATGGCTCCCAAGTGTTGATGAAGGTATTCGGCTAACACAAGATGGAAGATTAAGTTTTGAGTAGAAAAGGGTGATAGGTTCGGCCAAATAGAAGCAAAAGAAGAAAGGGATTTGAAGAATTTTGGGCAATGTGGACTAGAGAGAATTCGGCCAGGAACCAAATTGGGAAGAAAAAGAAAAACAAGTTAGATGAATTTCGGCACCCCCTTGCTAAGCTCAAAACCGATTATGAAAGTCCCTAGGAGTTCTACATTCGGCCATCTCTCCCTTTTGTGATAAATTTTTATCCTTTTAATTATCACCCACTTAAACTAAATTAAAAAAACAATATTTATCTTCTATCCTATCCCTTAATCACCTCTTCAAATAAATAAATAAAATAAAATAACAATATTCTACTCTTCCAGCCGAAATTAAAAGCAAACATCAAGCTTATCCTCCCCACATGACCGAATTCCAATACCCAAAGACCCCCTGATTCAGCCACCACATCTTTACTTATCCAATCCCATAATAAACTCCTACTTAATCTCTTTATCACCCACTCAAAAAATAAATAAAATACAATAGCCATTATCCCTTATTTTACTAATTTAAACTAAATAAAACAACCCAACCTTTATCCTTTCCTATAGCTTTCAAATTAAAAAAAAACCAGCCTTAGCTTATCTTATTGGAGTCCACATGCTGTCCACCTTCTCTCCACCTCTTGACGCCAGCAGCAAAAATAAAACACCAAACTGCTGCCCCTATGGTTCGAACATGGGACCTGATGAAGCAAGCTGCAATAACGCCCCTAGCCACTCTGCCAAGGCGTTTCTTAGTGACATAAACTCGTCACAATTTCTTTTAAGAGCTCATTCGTTAGCTCCCCTTATCTTAACGCCAAAAGCCAAAAAATAAAACACCCTTCCCTGCTGCCCATGTTGCTCGAACCCAAGACCTGCGCCAGGTGTCACTTCCAGGCCCTTAAGTGGCGCATTGTAGCCACTTTGCCAAGGCACTCTTTGTGTCCAAAAGCGCCTATAACCTCTCTTAAGACCTCCCTGGCCCAATTCCCTTCCTGACGCAAAATACATAAATAAAACACTCCCATGCTGCCCTCACGACTCGACCCTCTTCCCTCCTGAAGCCCCCTTGCACCTTAGCGCCCAAGCCACTTTGCCAATTAATTTCTTGTGTCCTAAACTCCTCAAAATTTCTTTTAAGGCCTCATTGCCTAGTTTCCCCTTTTTACTTAAAAATCCAATATTTTCCAAAGTTTTTCCCCTTCACCTAAAGTTCTCAAAAACTCCTAAAATATATCCAACCACACTTAAAACGTACAAACCCTTGAGTTATGCTCCAAACACATAACCCCTAATCTAGGATGTTACATGATGGGAAAGAATAAGATTACTTTTTAGATGGTTATGGTTGGTTATGACAAATGACAATTTGACACCACCATGGTCAATGATGATCCTGGATAAAATGGAGGGAGTTCTCTTCACTTTCTCTATCATTATTTTATATTTTTAGTTTTTTTCTCATTTGGATAAAATAGTAGACTTAGATAAAATTTTCTTTGGTTCATTACATTAATTAAAGCTCTGTCTAGGAGATTGGGACTTAAAGGGGACCATCTGTGACCCCTCCAGTCTTTCCTAGGAGTTTAATTTAATTACAGGAGCTTAGGATCAAAATGGAGTTGCCGTTGGGCTTAAGACACTGCTAGGAAGGGAAATATTCAACTATTTCCCGCACAAACCTATAGCCCTTACCTTGCTCCACCTCTACTCCCAAGTAGCCCAATAGTGCATCTCACTTAACCCCTTAATGTTGTAGCCTTTAACTCCCTGAATCATCACCCCAAACACCTTCATTCGAAGTCACCAACTACTGCACCTAAACTATCCTTAAAATTGCCACCCTTTTCAACTCTAAGCCTTACCCTCAGCTACTCACCCATCTACCTAAAACTGAAACCACCTTTAACAGATTTCCCAAGTTCAACGTTGAGAGTCCCTTTATCTAGCACCATTCCACGAAGTGAACAGTTTGGTATAATGGCTATGCTGCAACACATGTAGTTGCAGCAACAAGATTACTGGAAATACTCAAAAATACGGGATGACTCAATCAGAGATGCATTTAAAATATATATTTCATAACCCGTTTATTTTTGTGCCTGAATTTCCAGACTTTATACTCGAACCATGGACTCCAATGTCAAGGAAGGAAAAAGATGAGTCAGATTCTGAGGGATCTGCAAATAAATAAACACTTACGAATGAATCAATTCCCAATAGCTGGGTTCCATCACGACATGGGATGACTTAGCGGAAAAATTTTTACACAAAATTTTCCACATTAGTTGAACCATCCAATTGAGGCACAACATTGCTAATTTTAAGCAATTCGAAGGCAAGAATTTATACAAAGCATGGGAACACTTCAAATCACTTCTTAGGAAGTGCCTACCCCACGGTATGCAAGATTGGCTTCAATTGGAAATCTTTTATAATGGATTGAATGGGAGCTTAAGAGCTGGTTTAGATGGTGCATCGGTTGGGGCCTTCATGAATAATACTTACGAGCAAGCCTATTAATTGATCAAGGACATGGCGATGAACTCGTTCTCGTATATGTGGCCGAACGAGTGCTTTTCATATAGCTAAAAACTGTCAACGACTAAAGTGGTCAACGAAGACCATAAATATCAACAAAATTTAGAAAAATTACATTGTCTAGAGACCACCGTTAAGCCATCGATGAATGATGCTGCTCAAAGCTACACATCATACCTGGAGACCCAATTGGGGAAAAGAATTATTTGGAAAATATGGGTGGAAATCTCTATTCAAACACGTACAGCCCCGGTTGGAAGGACCATCCGAATCTAAAGTAGGGAGGCAATCAAGGTAGCAGAAACTCTGTCCCAATTAGACAAAACCCTCCACATCAACCATCACATTTGCAAAGATCTCAAGAGAGATCCATGGGTAACAACCACATTGGTTTTGGTCAACATTTGGACTGAATAAAAAATGAAATTCAACTTATGAGGTCTGACATTCAATACGTAAAGACCGAATGCGCACAAACTCATACTAATGTTGTCGAATTAAAGGAAGAGATGTGCAATATCGTGAGTGCGTTGAATGAGATCCGAAGGCAAATGGGCATGGGTATTTCGAGTAATACCAAAATCAATCCCCGAAAGGACGGAAAAGAGCATGTAAATGCAACTGCACTCCGTTTGGGTAAAACTCTAATAAACTTGAAAAATATCGTTAACAAGGAAGGCGATGTGGTCGAGGTGGAGGACCAGAACCTTGATGAGCCAGAAATTAAAGTCCAAACAAAAAAAATACTCGAACCGGTGACTGAGCCGAAAAAGATTTCGTGCTTGGAACTAGTGCAAAAGAATGTGCCAGTTCAAGCAACGAAGGGATGAGGAAGAATTCTTAAGTTTTCTAAACCTTTTTAAATCCCATAATGTAAATTTGCCACTACTTGATCTAATTGATAAAATATCGAAGTATGCTAAATACTTAAAAGAGATTATGTCTAGGCATAAAAGCTAAAGAAAGATGGGCAAATAAAAATTGACGCTTCCTATAGTGCCATAATTGCCCAAAAAATACCCCCGAAGCTAAAAGATCTGGGAATTTTTACAATTCCCGTGGAGATAGAGAACAAACATTTTAGCAAGGCACTTTGTGACTCAAGGTCCATTATAAATTTGATCCCTTATCCACATACTTAAAGCTCGAAGTGGGGAAGCTGAAAAATACGACAATTACACTACAATTAGTTGATCGATCTCTTGTACACCCCAAAGGTGTACTCAATGATGTATTGGTTAAAGTTAGGGGTTTTATAATCCCCAAAAATTTTGTCATCCTAGACTTCGAGGAGGATCAAGACATTCTCGTTTTGTTGGGTTGGCCATTTTTGGCTATGTCTAGATCGACCATTGATCTTGAGAAGAATGAACTAATAATGAAGATCAATGACGAAATAGAGGTATTCAAAGGTGGCCATGATTCCCAAAAATGTGGAATACGAGGATAAAATAGGGGAGGATTGTTATGTGATTTTCTTTAGCACGCCTAACAACCTTGGTCAAAGGTACGCTTCTAGTTTGATGTGTGTAGGTACCAGAGGATCAAGGGAGTGTGACAAGTGGATAGATCCTGGACAGAAAATTAATTGTTGGATGGACCAAGACAATCACCAAAGGAACAAAATGGCGATACATTGAATGCTAAGGCTATCAGATGAGTCCATTAGCTACACTTAAGTTCGTGATGAAAATTTGATAAATTGTTGTAAAACTTTTAACCTGATTTTTACAGAAAACCTGATGACCCTTTATATACTTAACACTCGATCAAACCCTAATACTCCCTTTATATACGTAACACCTTCTCGCTCTAGTTTTCACAATATTAAGAGCCCATTCTATTCTCCTATTAATTCTTTTGTCATGCATTGCTACTTTCTTCTTCAAGCGACATGATTATGGATTCTAGTGATTCAATATGGGCGGATCATATGGCTCAATATTAAGTGAATGCAGCTGCTTACCCCTCAAGGGGATGGAGGAAAAAATGGAAGTCCAGGAATAGGGATTCGACTTCCTGATATTTTTGAATAGCAGAATTGGGGCTGTCATCGACTACCAGAAGTGGGGTAAGTTTTGTAGAACCTTGAAAAAGGCAGAAAATATCT
This sequence comes from Gossypium australe, assembly GCA_005393395.2. NCBI lineage: Eukaryota > Viridiplantae > Streptophyta > Magnoliopsida > Malvales > Malvaceae > Gossypium > Gossypium australe. Next base: position 96,917,775 of record CM016622.1, on the reverse strand, counting down.
CTATTGTTTATGATTTTTATGAGGTACTGCAAAAGGCAGGTAGCAAGTGACTGTTAGGCTCTCAATGGTCACGAATCACAATCTAGAGACATGACATAATTGTATCAACCTTAGAAATATGTAAGTATTACAAGGTTCCATACTACGCGAATGATTTCTTGCATGGAATATATTTCCATTTGTTTCATAACATAGATATACCCATCTGTTTAACTGACAGAGAGGAGAATGGAAACAACAACCAGGTACAAATATTTTGTTATCTTTTAAGCAAAATAGTCTGACCTCTGAAACCAAGATGTGGTTACAATTTATTAGTAATCAGATATACCCATCCAAGAATATTTCTAACACCGATACCCTTATATCTATTATGCTTTATGCTATTTTGCAGAAAAAACAAATTTACATAGGAGTGTGGATAATAAGAAAGTCAGATTGCTTTTTCCATATCTAGTAACTGCTTTGTGCGAAAAGACCGAAGTACCAATGGGAAGATCATACTTGCAGCTTAAGCCATAAAAAAATCTTATTGGCAACGTACTATACAAAGAATTTTGGAGTCTCAAGCCAAACAGATAAACGAATGGATTGAGCGACATAAGCATAAACAAATACATCCTCAGAACCATAAACAAGAAGAAAAGTGGTCCTCGATAATGATTTCAATGAGATGTTCTGACCAGAGCAGCCATCCATTGGAGGAGTTAAGATTCGTGATGATTGAGGAGAATCGACCAGATCCCAATTCTGATTAAAAACTGTCGAACTTTTAATTTTAGTTTTTGGGACTTGTAATTTTTATTTTGGGATGATTTTAATTTTTTTGGTCTTTATTTAGTTATTTTTGCTTTAGTTTTCTTGTAGTTAATTTCTGTATGGGAACCCTATACAATATGTGTCATTACATTTCAGAGCTAAACCAGCACGAGGAGGACAACCCGAACACATTCGAAGTCTCTTCTCCTATCTTTGGGACACACATTAGGGACAATGTGCCAAATAATGTGTGTGGGAGGGTAACATAGAAATTTTTCAAATTTTTATTTTTTCCATTAGTTGTTTTTCGTTAATTTTTTTGTGTGTGTTTGTTTGTGCGTGAGCTTATAGCAATACAAGTGATTGATTAGGAGCATGTAAATTGGATTTTGCGTTTGAATTGTAAATTTAATTCAATAGCAATTAATTTTAGGTCGTTCAATGTTACACTACTTAATTCATTTTATTACAATTTGAATAGGTGATAGTGTGTTAGGTACACCAAATGACAAATAGTGCATGAAAAACATATATGATTGTTTGAATAACAAGTGTTAGTATGTTAATATTTAATTAATTGTAATCCATGAATTGAGACACTTAAGGATGACCTAAGGTGTTGTTTGGTAGACATTTTTGAGCCAAAAAGCTTACCTTAATGTAAAATCCCTAGTAGCCTAATTTTGAGCTTAAATTCCTATTTTTTGATGAACCACAATGGAAGCCCTAAGCCTTAAAAGATAATCTCTTGATCCAATTTTCTTGGTCCTTGCACAAACTTAGACGCCGGGCCATTGATATTGAGGGTTAGGTAGATACGGCACGATGGTTTCCAAAATAAAGATAAGAGTGAACCTAAGGGATAGTATAGTATGGTGAGGATAAGAGTCTTTCAAACTTGTGTGTAAATTGAAAATTCGAGAATTAATCAAAAGAAAAAGTTTGAAAGGTTAAAATAGTAGAGCTAGAAGTCTCGAGAAAATAGAAAAGCAAAGTGAGTGAAAAAGAAAATAAAAATTTCTCATTTTTGTACATTATTCTTGCTAGGAAAATTGTATTCACTATACTTTACTATACCATAGGAATTGAAGAGAAAAGGTAGATGAGAGAAGGGGATATAAGGTGGTCAGCCAAAGGGTTTAATCGAGTAAGTATTTGGGTCAATATAATGTGCCAAACTATTTTTGTGCTTTAACCATTTTGTGTATCTATTCCTTGATTTCAAAACCAACCTAAAGCGCGAAATGTTACAAGCGGAAAATATCTATGTAACTTAAGTAATACGATTTATGGATGAAAATTGACTAAATTTTGACATTTATAATTACTTGTGTTCTTTGAGCATAAATGTATATTTTGTGTACCTGTTTCAATGGATCAATGTGTTGGATCACTGGTACACCCCGTGGCGCAGCAAAAAAGGTATCTCGATGATCATTAATAATGGATCCATGTACGAGGAACGAATTTGATTGAAATAGGGTCAAAGATATACCTTTTATTTGATTCGATCCTGATAAACCATAATTTACACATATTTTAACCCCATACTTGGCTTAATTTTTGATGATTTTCCATTGAATTTGATGAATTCGATGCTCCTAGTCTCTTAATTTCATGTTTTATACTCAAGAGAGCTTAGGGAGTCGAAAAGAACTAGAAACGGGCCAAAAAGGGACAAAATGGGCCTACACCAGAAATCACACGGCCTGGACTATCGACCACGGGCAGATCACAAGGCCGTGTGCGGCGAGTAGAATCGACCACGGCCGAAGGAGTCCACCACGGGCGTGTCACACAGGCGTGTCCCTGCCGAAACCAGGATGAATTCTATTCAGAATAGGATACTTGTAAGCCAAGTAAGGCATCTCAAAGCCTATATAAACACCCTAGGGGGCAACCTAAAGAGAGAGGTCGACAGGACGTCGAATAGACGCAGAGTAGAAGGTAGAAAATACTCCAAGACAGCCGCTGGGAACAGCTTAGGAGAAGGATCTCCATCAAGACTGAAGATCTCCCTTCAAGTTCTTTAGAAGTTTTTGGGTTTCCTTATGTTTTGTTGTTTTTTCTATTTTAAGATGTTTCCTTCTATAAGTATGAACTAAATCCCTTAAATACCTAAGGGGATGAAACCTAAGACAGATCTTATTATTGTTTGATTTATAAGATAAATACTTGTTCTTATTCTTAATTGTGAGTTCTTTTTTTTGTTTTGATAATTCAGGTTATTGATTCAAAGTCGAATGTGCTTATTCAGTGGTGCAAAAGTTCCTGTTTAAGAGAAGATCAACACAGTTAAGCGGAGTTGATTGCAATCCTAGAAATAGGGCAACGAAAATTTGTTGGATTAGAGTCAAATCTAATAAGGGGGTCCATAGATCGAGTTAATACGACAACAGGGGTTTTAATTAGAAAGAGATTTTAATTAATCAACCTAGAGTAAGTTGTTTTTAGTCTTGAAAGAGATATTAACATAAATCAGGGATTTCTACGGATTAAGTCAAGTGAATAAATCATATGAATCAAAAGCAATAAGTGAAGTCTAGGTGGATTCTTCCTTAGGTATTGCCTATCTCATATAAGTTGTCCATAAGTATTTTCCCAATTCACTCTCTGTCACGTTCATAATCATTTAGTTAGTTAAATTAATTAGTTAAATTTAGATTAAAGAAATAAATTCCCTTAATTATTTGGCTAGATAATAAAAAGATAGTTATTACTAGTAATTTTAGTCCTTGAGGATACGATATTCCGGACTCACCACAACTATACTATTGTTTGATAGGTGCGCTTGCCTTTGTCGAAATAATAGTTAGTTTCGAGCCCATCAAGTTTTTGGCGCCGTTACCGGGGACTAAAATATTAGGAACACTAAATTTTTATTACTTTAGCCATTTTATTTATTTGCAATTTATTTTTATTTTAACTTTTCTAACTTTTTCTCTTATTTGCTTCTGGCAGGTAATTTTAGTTTATGACTAGAAGAAACCCGTCAAGACCCTTGATTTTTTACAGTGAGATAGAACATACCGCTTGCAGAAATCGAAGAAAAATAAGGTGAAGCCTACAATACATAGAAGAAGAGCAAGAAGATGAAACCAATATTACTGAAGAGATGGCTGATAATAATCCGCTACCCTTTGTGGTTGCCACAAATCCGGTGAACCAAAATCTTGCTCCTCGTACTATATATGATTATGCTAAACCTAATTTAACAGGAACTGAATCAACTATTGTTAGACCTACTATTGCTGCAAATAATTTTGAACTGAAACCTAACACTATTAAGATGATTTAGCAGTTTGTTTAGTTTGATGGTTTGCAGGATGAGGATCTAAACAATCACTTGGCAAATTTTCTAGAATTATGCGATACGTTCAAAATTAATGGCATTTTTGATGATGCCATTCGTCTTCGGTTGTTTCCCTTCTCATTGAGAAACAAAGCAAAACAGTGGTTGAACTCGTTACCACGAGGATGAATCACTACATGGGACCAAATGACCGAAAAATTTTTATTTAAATATTTTTCGCCGGCTAAAATGGCTAAGTTGAGGAATGATATTTCTTTTTTTGTGCAGATGGATTTAGAAACACTCTATGATGCATGGGAGATATATAAGGATCTACTAAGGAGATGCCCTCACCATGGGCTACCTTTGTGGCTACAGGTTCAAACCTTTTATAATGGTGTGAGCCCCTCAACTAGGCAGTTGATTGATTCAGCCGCCGGTGGAACACTAAATAACAAGACCCCTGAAGCGGCTTATGAGTTTATAGAGGAGATGGCACTGAATAACTATCAGTGGCAAGTTATGAGAACAAAGCCGACAAAAGTCGCCAGTGTTTTCAACCTCAGCGCAGTGACCATGCTATCAAACCAGGTAGAACTGTTAAATAAAAATATTGATGGTTTGTAGGGTTCTTCACAGGTACATCCAGTGATGCAGTGCAATACAATGGATGAGAAACGAACAATACAGATTTCCCACCCTACAATCCTGGCATAGAAAGCGAACAGATGAACTATATGGGTAATAATTCTAGACTTCAAAATAACTCTTATAGTAACACTTACAATCCAAGTTGGAGGAACCATCCCAACTTTTCATGGGGTGGCCAAGGGAATCAGAGTCAACAACCCCCTCCAGGCTTTCAACAGCAACCTTACCCATAAGAGAAAAAGCCGAACCTAGAGGAGATGCTAACAAAATTTATATCGGCATCAGATATTCATTTTCAGAATACTGAAACGGCGTTGAAAAATCAGTAAACATTAATTCAAGAACTTAAAAATCAAATAAGACAGCTGACCAAGTTAATTTTCGAAAGGAAATCAGGTAGTTTACCAAGTAATACCGAACCTAAACCAAAAGAGCATGTGAAGGCAGTTACACTAAGGAATGGGAAGGTATTGGTTGAAGCTGAAAAGAAGATGCCACAAGAAACTGATAAGGAAAAGGGTGAGGGATTAACGGAGAATGTAACACCAGTAATTAAAGAATATAAACCACTGATCCCATATCTAGCAAAGTTGAAGAAAGACCACATGGACGCACAATATGGTAAATTTCTTGAACTTTTTAAACAATTACATATTAACTTACCTTTTGTTGAAGTTATTTCATAGATGCCAACATACACAAAATTCCTAAAAGAGCTTCTAACAAATAAAAGGAAGTTTGAAGAGCTATCGACCGTGGAGCTTAACGAGGAATGTTCAGCTATTCTCCAAAATAAGCTACCAACCAAATTAAAGGATCCAGGAAGTTTTACTATTCCCTATTTAATTGGTAGTTTAAATATTGAGAAAGCACTAGTTGATTTAGGTGCTAGTATTAATTTAATGCCTTATAAAATATTCAAGCAACTTGGTCTTGGGGAACCAAAACCCACTAGGATGAGTATTCAATTAGTTGATAGATCTATTAAATACCCTAGGGGAATTATTAAAGATATTCTAGTAAAGATTGATAAATTTATATTCCTTGTTGATTTTGTTGTGCTTGACATGGATGAGGACGTTGAGGTACCTTTAATTTTAGGACGCCTCTTTTTAGCTACTGCTAGGGCTGTTATTGATGTAGGTGATGGTAAACTTGCGCTAAGGGTAGGCGGCGAAGAAATTATTTTTAAAATTTATGATGCTATGCGGTATTCTAGAGAGTAAGATGATTCCTGTTATTTTATTGATGGCATTGATTATTTTATTCAAGATTCTTTTCAGGAAATCAAACATGACGACACGTTGGAACTGTGTCTTACCCAAGGTGATGGGGCAGATGACGATACCAATGAGTTAGGGGAGATAAAAAGTGAGTTAAATTCTAATACTTCTGCCCCAAGACAAAAGAAAGATGAGGGCATTGAAATAAACGATGAACTAAAACAAAAACCCTCTATTGAAGAACCGCCCAAATTGGAATTGAAATAGTTACCAAATCATTTAGAGTATGCATTCCTTGGAGATAATTCTACACTACCAGTAATCATCTCTTCAGAACTGGAACCCAAAGAGAAAGACGAGTTGCTACAGGTACTAAAAGAGTATAAAAGAGCCATAGCTTGGAAGATTTCTGACATTAAAGGGATAAATCCATCGTTTTGCACCCACAAAATTTTAATTGAAGATGAATATAAACCATGTGTACAACCTCAAAGATGATTGAATCCCAACATGAAGGAAGTTGTTAAAGCTGAGGTAATTAAACTTCTAGATGCTGGAGTTATTTATCCTATTTCTAACAGTACTTGGGTAAGTCCTGTGCAGGTTGTTCCAAAGAAGGGAGGCATGACAGTTGTAGCTAACGAAAAGAATGAATTGATTCCAACGAGAACAGTCGCAGGTTGGAGAGTCTGTATTGACTATAGAAAGCTGAACGATGCCACGAAAAAAGATCACTTCCCTTTACCCTTCATTGATCAGATGTTAGAAAGATTATCTGGGCATATGTACTATTGCTTCCTAGACGGACTCTCTGGCTACTTCCAAATCCCAATAGCTCCCGAATATCAAGAAAAGACAACATTTACGTCTCCATACGGTACGTTTGCTTATCGTAGAATGCCTTTTGGATTATGTAATGCTCCTACTACTTTTCAGCGTTGCATGCTAGCCATCTTTGATGAACTCATGGAAGATATTATAGAGGTATTTATGGACGACTTTTCGGTATTTGGTAATTCTTTCCATCTTTGCCTTAAAAATTTAAAACGAGTTCTAATGAGATGTGAGGAAACAAACCTTGTGCTTAATTGGGAAAAGTGTCACTTTATGGTTTGAGAAGGGATTGTGTTAGGTTACAAAATTTCTAATAAAGGGATTGAGGTTGATAAAGCAAAAATTGAAACCATAGAAAAATTACCTCCTCCTAGTTCAGTTAAGGCTATTAGAAGCTTTTTAGGACATGCTGGATTTTATAGAAGATTTATTAAGGATTTTTCCAAAATAGCTAAACCTTTAACAAAACTACTAGAGAAAGATGTGCCTTTCGATTTTGATCAAGAATGTTTAGAAGCATTTAATACCCTAAAAAACAATTTAATAAATGTTCCAATTATAATTGCACCTGATCGGAATTTACCCTTTGAACTAATGTGTGATGTGAGTGGCTTTGCAGTAGGTGCGATTTTGGGATAGCGAAGAGACAAGCATTTTCAGCCGATCTATTATGCTAGCAAAACATTGACGGCCGCACAAGAAAATTACACCACCACATAAAAAGAATTGCTAGTTGTGGTTTTTTCATTTGATAAATTTAGACAATATTTGATATTATCTAAAGTTGTCGTTTACACTGACCATTCAGCTCTTCGTTATCTTTTAAATAAATCTGATGGAAAACCTCGACTCATAAGATGGATTTTACTCTTACAGGAATTTGATTTGGAAATTCAAGATAAGAAAGGAGCTGAAAATCTTGAGGCAGACCATCTTTCTAGGCTTGAAAATTCACATATCAAAGAACTCGACGAGAGTGAGAAAAATGACTCATTTCCTAAAGAACAACTATTTGCTATACCTGACTTCGAGGTACCTTGGTTTGCAAACATTGCGAATTACTTAGCTGCTAACATCCTACCAAAAAGGTTAACACATCATCAAAATAAGCGATTCTTTGCTGATGCGAAAAACTATTTTTGGGAGGACCCTTTTCTTTTCCGTATATCTACAGATCAAGTAATTCGGAGATGTGTTACAAAGGCAGAAGCAAGCAAAATCCTAGAACATTGCCATTTAAGACCATTAGGAGGACATTACAGTGCGATTAGGGCAGCACATAAAACACTCTAATTAGGTTTTTATTGGCCCACTCTATTCAAAGACGCTAACAGGTATGTTGCTTCATGTGATAGATGTCAGAGAATAGGTAATATCTCTAAACTCGATGAAATGCCTCAAACGTATATGCTATCATGTGAAATATTTGATGTATGGGGTATCGATTTTATGGGTCTATTCCCTAGTTCATTTGGGAAGAAATACATCTTAGTAGCAGTGGATTATATGTGAAAATGGGTGGAAGCTCAACCTTTACCTACTAATGATTCTAGAGTGGTAGTGAGATTTCTTAAGAAACTCTTCTCTCGATTTGGAACACCCAGAGCAATTATTAGTGATAGGGGTACTCATTTTTGTAATACTTAATTTGATAAAGTCTTAAAGAAATATGGAGTACACCAGAGAACAGCTACCCCTTATCACCCTCAAACCAGTGGACAAGTGGAAGTAGCAAATCATGAGCTTAAGCGTATTCTAGAGAAAATAGTAGAATCAAATAGGAAAGATTGGGCATTAAAAGTAGACGATGCTTTATGGGCCTATAGAACCGCTTTTAAAACTACCATAGGAACATCCCCATACAGACTTGTCTACGGAAAAAGTTGTCATCTACCATTTGAATTAGAGCACAAAGCATTTTGGGCAAAATAAAATTCTTAAATTAAGATCTTAAACTTGCAGGTGTGAAAAGAATGATGCAGTTGAACGAGCCAGATGAGTGGCGAGCAAATGCCTACGAGAACTCACGTCTATATAAGGAAACAACGAAGCGACGCCATGATGCCCGTTTGAAGCAACCGAAGCAATTTGAAGTAGGAGATCTTGTTCTACTATACAATTCAAGGCTTAAATTGTTTCCTGGAAAGCTGAAATCAAGATGGTCAGGTCCATTCGTAATCAAAACTATTTTCCCCTACGGCACAATCGAAGTAACTCATCCGACTTATGGCACATTCAAGGTAAACAGTCAGCGACTGGAAATATATAATGGTGAAGATTTTAGGGATATGAGAGAGGAGATTCAGCTCTGTGAACTTTCATATAGAAATGAAAACAGGGTAAGTCTAGCTTAAGACTTTAAACGAGCGCTTCTCGGGAGGCAACCCGAGCACTAACCTCACTAACATCCATTTTTTTATTTTAGCATCTAACTAAGAACTAACCAATTTAATAGGCGCAGGATTTCTTACCTACACGGCCTAGCACATGGGAATGGCTGTGGCCGTGTGGACACCATGGGAAGAGAAATCGGCGTGGCGGAGACCGTGCGGGCCAAGGAAGAAAAACTTCTCCCTAACACAGGCTACGATAAAACACCACGGTCGTGCGATATGGCCGTGGTCAAAACTAACTCGAAAACACGGGCTGTGATAAAAGGGCCACGGCTGTGCGATGCAACCGTGGTCGATACTGAGTAAATGACACGGGCGTGTGACACGCCTATGCCCATTTGCCATGGTTGAAACTGAAAGAATCACACAGGCGTAGGACACACCCGTGCCTTTAGGTCGTGGTCGATACAGACTACTTACCACGGGTGTGTGACTCTAAACACGGGCGTGGGAGAAACGAATAAACCATCATACGGGCGTGCGATGAGGCCGTGTGACCCAACACGCCCAGGGGACACGGGCGTTGCACAAGGATCAGACGTGCCCTAATTCAAAATTTATGAACCACACGGGCTAAAAAGTAGGCACACGGCCGTGTTCCCTAACTGTGTGCCCCAATTTCTATTTAAACCAACCCTCTGTTCATCTTCCCCCAAATCCCCCTCCCAAAAACCCTAGCCACTCTCTACCCTCTTTACTCACCTTCCCCATCCCGGCCACCACTGTCAACTTCCCCTCCGCCCTTTCCGTCCCCCTTCTTCCCTTTTCCTCATTTTCCCTTCCTTTTTCCTCTTTCCCCTTTCTTCTCCACGCGCACTAGCCCACAGACGACGCCTGTGCACGATCCACCACGCCCATACCCACCGCCACGATCGAGCCATAACTTCAACACCTCCATCGATTCACCTTTCTACACCATTGTTACTTATTTCTTTCATCTTTAATTATTTATTTGATATTATTCATTATTCATATTATTATCTTTATTTTTTACTATTACCTTAGTTCTTTTGATAGTTAGTTAGTTTGAATATATTAGTTTCATACTAATGTTTAATATTGTTAACTCGTACTAATATTAGAATCAATTGATAATCTGATCTCATTATTATAGGTTTATTTAGGGATACTAGGATAGTACGTTTTTGGCTGGCAACGATATATTTTTTTCCATAGAAAATTTTTGGTTCTTTTTCAGGTACGTAATGACTCCACCACGAGGGAAAAAGACCACCGTTCCCATTGCGAAAAAGCAGAAGGGACCTGGTGCGACTTCTTCAAGCGCCTCCTCCGAAGTGCGCCACCCTTACCTACATTTTTCTACGGAATCCCAGCAGGATCTTTTCCAGACACTTTGTGCGAGACCCCTCAGTGTGGGGAGGTGTATTGATTGGGCCGCTCTAGAGCAGGTCTAGCTAGCTCACGTGATTCGAGCCCTATTATCCATCGACCCATGGGGGCACTTCTTTGATATCGTCGAGCCTACATACCTAAAGCTCACTTTAAAGTTCTGTTCCACTTTCCACCTCCAGACGGTCATGACGAACTTTGACGACTCCGGCACAATCCAATCCCGTCTTCGGAGGCCTCGTACGTGAGCTGAGTGTCCCACAGTTCGGAGTCGCTTTGGGACTTTACACCGAGGAATTCATGGAGAAAGACGAATTCGAGGACCTCCATCGCTACATCCATCACTTACCTTCTAAATGTTGGAAGGACTTAGCCCCCAGCTCAGGTACCTATGACCCCAGCTGCTCCTAAGCGTTAGCTCTCGCCCCCTCATTGAGGTATTTACACGCTATCCTCGCTCATACTTTGACAGGCAGGCGAGAGAGCACCGGCGTCTTCAACACTCACGACGCTTACTTTTTATGGTGCATGGCAAACAGGCACATTTTCGACTTAGCTTACTTCATCGCCCGCACCATTCAGCATCAGATGGAGTGGCATAGAAGAGGAGTCCTCTCCACGGGCCCATACATCACACGCCTAGCTCGATATTTTGGGCTCCTCAACACTGCAGCTCAATCCTCCTCGCTCACCCTTATAGGACAGATGTCCCTGCAGGGCATTCAGATGATGCTTCACATGAGGATGATTGAGCACCGACGTGGGTTTGATCCTTCCCAGTACCGGCTCTCACAACCCACCGAGCAGGATGACCCAGAGGACATTACTGATGATGTCCCCTCACAGCACGAGAAGCCACCGTCTGCGCCACTACTGCCACGCCGACCAGCTCATGCGGCAGCTTCACTGACTGACATTTCTGAGCGCCTCACGAGGTTCGAGCAGTATTGTACACAGCAATTTAATGACAACGCTTGACGATTCGACGGCATCGAGGTGACTCTTCAACGGATTTGTCAGCACTTTCACATATCGCCGCCACCCCCACCTCATGATCCATCTGGGGTTGAGGACCTTTGAGTCCATTTATTTTCATTTTTTTTTCGTTGTCTTTATTTTATTTAAAGTTTTAAGCTATTGAACTATTCCCTTTTATTGTCCCTAAATTATATTAATTATGTTGATTTCTTTTTATCTTTGGCTATTTTCAAGTAATCATAACAAAATCCATTTAATGAAACCCCGTAAAACTTTACTGATGACTCCGCAGTTTCAAAAGGCTCAAGGTGCTACTAAGGAATTGGAATATTCTTCCCCACCTTCACCTCTGCTTAGTTCATCATGCTTTTCATTGGCTCCATTGCTACGAGTTTCATTTTCAAGGATTTCATCCATGATTCAGGAAGTTTCACTTCTCTCCCTCTCTTATGATATTATTACTATATTATCTATCTTTGTACATTGAGGACAATGTACATCTTAAGTGTGAGGAGGCTAACTATAGTACTATTTGAAAATCCCTGAATTTTATCTTGTTCTTAAGTAATTTTCTCATATTACTATTAGAATGAAACTTCTATTGATTTATGATTTTCATTGATATGTTTCGGATTAAGTCATAGATAATTGTGCATTGATGGTTTAAACTTTAAGACATTAGAGAATCAAGCATGAAAAGTCTATTTTCAGAATTAAAATTTATTAGGTTGTTTCCCTAATCTTAAATATTACTTTGAAGTTTGAAATTTACAAGGTTGACATCAAAAACCATAGTTTCTATGAGATTTTGAGCCTTTTAGAGCATATATTTTTTCTTGCTCACTTTTTTTTTTGATTATGTGTGTGTCAATATTGATTTGTTATTCTAGAACTTGCTTCGATTATACATGTCGAGATTACACTTTTGATTTGATATACTGAGATGATAAAGGCACCTAGGTTTTAACCCACTTACTCCATAAAAAGCCTACCTCCATAATTAACCCCTAGTAAACCCTTTTTAGCCTAATAAACCATTTCTTGACTCACCCGTTAATATTAACCCAAAACCAAATTTTTCTTTTCCTCTTTTAACCCCCCTTATGTCAAGATTTGATTTGATCAGTTGCCTAACTATTTTCTTTATTTTAGTTGCTAAATTTTATCTTATTATTGTAAATACTTAAAAAAAAAGAAAAGAAAAGAAGTTGGAAATTTATTCATTATTAGTGATTGTGAGCTTAAATTGTTAATTTCATATCTTTAGAAGAAGCTTGTGTTATTTAGTGATAAGTTTTCAATCAATTTAATTATTAATTATTAATTATTAGTTCATTGTTTCTAGTTAGGTAATTTATCAATTCAATCTCGAGTCTAACCTCTTAATTCAGCCTATATCTACACCTTTAACCCAAGCCCCATTACAACCCTTTTTAAGACCTTTTGATTTGTGTATCATCTCATTTTATAGTGGTGAAAATTTGATTTTCATGCAAGCCTATGGGATTAACTCTTCATATTTGACTTTTGAGTGCTTAATTTGAACCTTAAACACCTCGAGTGATTTGAGTGAATCTTTAGTGAGAATGTCAATTCTTGTCAGTTTTGAATCAGAGGTAATTACTGTAAAGGGAAAACACCTATGTTTTCGTGTTATAAAAATTTATGACTTAGATTGTTTGAATCTTTAGGACTCTTTTAGTTAAATTATCAATGTATGAATTATCTATGAATTATGATGAAACATTATTGATAAGAATTATGAATTGGGGAAGTTAATTTTAATTGTGAGTTGAGGATTTTGCTTGAGGGACAAGCAAAGGCTTAAGTGTGGGGATATTTGATAAACCATAATTTACATATATTTTAACCCCATACTTGGCTTAATTTTTGATGATTTTCCATTGAATTTGATGAATTTGATGCTCCTAATCTCTTAATTTCATGTTTTATGCTCAGGAGAGCTTAGGGAGTCGAAAAGAACGAGAAACGAGACAAAATGGGCCTACACCAGAAATCAAACAGCTTGGACTATCGACCACAGGTAGATCACACGGCCGTGTGTGGCGAGCAAAATCGACCACGGCCGAAGGAGTCCACTACGGGTGTGTCCCTGCCGAAACCAGGATGAATTCTATTCGAAATAAGATACTTATGGGCCAAGTAAAGCACCTCAAAGCCTATATAAACACCCTAGGGGGCAACCTAAAGAGAGAGGTCGACAGGACGTTGAATAGACGCCGAGTAGAAGGCAGAAAATACTCCAAGACATTCGTAGGGAACAACTTAGGAGAAGGATCTCCATCAAGACTGAAGATCTCCTATCAAGTTCTTTAGAAGTTTTTGGGTTTTCTTATGTTTTGTTGTTTTTCCTATTTTAAGATGTTTCCTTCTATAAGTATGAACTAAATCCCTTAAATACCTAAAGGGATGAAACCTAAGACAGATCTTATTATTGTTTGATTTATAAGATAAATACTTGTTCTTATTCTTAATTGTGAGTTCTTATTTTTGTTTTGATAATTCAGGTTATTGATTCGAAGTCGAATGCGCTTATTCAATGGAGCAAAAGTCCCTGTTTGAGAGAAGATCAACAAATTAAGCGGAGTTGATTGCAACCCTAGAAATAGGGCGACGAAAATCTGCCGAATTAGAGTCAAATATAATAAGGGGATCCATAGATCAAGTTAATGCGACAATAGGAGTTTTAATTAGAAAGAGATTTTAATTAATCATCCTAGAGTCAGTTGTTTTTAGTCTTGAAAGAGATATTAACATAAATAAGGGATTTCTACGGATTAAGTCAAGTGAATAAATCATATGAATCAAAAGTAATAAGTGAAGTCTAGGTGGATTCTTCCTTAGGTATTGCCTATCTCATATAAGTTGTCCAAAAGTATTTTCCCAATTCACTCTCTGTCACATTCATAATAATTTAGTTAGTTAAATTAGTTAGTTAAATTTAGATTAATGAAATAAATTCCCTTAATTATTAGGCTAGATGATAAAAAGATAGTTATTTCTAGTAATTTTAGTCCTTGAGGATACGATATTCCGGACTCACCACAACTATACTACTGTTCGATAGGTGCGCTTGCCTTTATCGAAATAATAGTTAGTTTCGAGCCCATCAGATCCCCTTGTGTAATGTCGTTTTCAAGCCGCAACAAAGTCGTCTCGGCATCTATGTAATCCACCCAATCGAAGAGCAAACAAAAAAATTTCTCTTGAACCTTTCAAAGATAATTTTCAAAATGGTTGCTAGACCTTTTTTTTCTTTGGTAACCCTCATGCTACCAGGGATTCACATCATTTTTCTTTAATATCACTTGATAATAAAAACATAATTATTCCCTTTCCTTTTAGAGAAACATATAGAAAGTTTTAAAATTTTATATTTTTTCCAAAAAAATCAATTTCCATATTTTTATATTTCACTAAAATTATTATTATATATATTTATATTAATAGTTTCGATAAACTATATTCAGTTAATCTTATTATATGAATCAAATTCATATATTAATTTTAACTATGTTCTTTATTTATGTTCAACAAGTTTGTCCATATAATGTGTGCAATATTTAACTGTCAAATTAAATAAATAAACTTTGCAAAAATTAGTTTAATCTGCTACACCGAATTACGGCAAATCACTTATAAATTGTTTTTAAAACCTTCCACTAGCATCACATTTTTCACATCAGGCATACCTAGAGTATCTAGAGTTCCTTTACAAGTATATTTTCATTCTTACATCACCAAAAATAACTCTCCTACCAGGACTTTCTTCAAAGTCAACAAGGAAATTTTGATTTCTTGCCATATGTTTGGAACATCCACTATAAAAAAACCACACATCTTCATGAGAAACCTTCAATGATCTATGAGCCATAGGTAAACATTTTGTTTCCTTTTTCCTCCAAACCTGTTTTTGTCTTCTAGCATTTGAGTTGTTGCGTGAAGTTGACACTTTAGATGACACTAAGAGTTTCCACCTTAAATCATCTAACATCTTGAAACATCTAGGTTTGATATGCCTTGGTGTACCATGATAATGGAAAATGATTCTAGGACAAGTAAGCACCTTCTTATCAAATTTTATCACAAAAACCTTGGTTGCACATTCATCCACCTCACGTTGCTTGGATGCTTTCACAAACATAGTTGGACTCTCCATAATAACTTTTGTTTGTTGACAAATCTAAGTCCACCTCTACCAAGTTCTCTTTTTCCAAAAGAGACCATTTTATCTAGCTTGCTACTCCCAGTATTGAACTTCTCAAGTAGCAAGTTTGTTTCAGCCAGCGCATTCTTTGTGTTCACAAGATTATCCAACTCCTCAGTCAATAACGTCTCCTTAGCCTCAATTTGTATGATCAGCTTCTTATTTTCCTTCTTCAATTGGGTATTATCTTAATTCAGATTGGTGTTCAATTTACACACCTATTCCCACTTATTCAACATTATTTTGTAGGTGTTTAAGAACTTTCCATCTAATCCTCCGTCAAACTCATCATCAGTTTTAGCCTTAAAACTAGATTGAACACTCGAAGTAGAAGCCACAAAATTATTGACTTAGTCTTCATCAAAATTTGAATTACTATAAGTGTCTTCATCACTCCACGATACACACAATGCCTTCTTCTTCTTAAGAGTCATAGCACAATCAGGTTGAATATGGCCATAGCCAAAGCTTTCATGACACTGGATGCCCTTCTTCTTTTCTTTCTCCGTCTCCTTTTTTATACTTACACCTTTGCTCTTGTTCTTAGGAGTATTCTTAGATGTTCCAAACTTCTTGAACCTCTTAGCTTACTTCTTAAAGGCTTTATTAAAATTTTGAGTAAGAAGTGCAATTTTCTCTAAAGCGCTATGGAAAAAGCATTAGATATTGGCACTTCATTCGCAACTTGGAAGGAGCCCTTAGACTTAACTTTCTTGGATTCATCCAAGTTCAACTCGATCATTTTTAGAGATCCTATCAACTCATCAATATTTAAGCTATCAAGATCTTTAGCCTTTTCAATGGCAGTCATTTTGACTGAGAATCTTTCAGGCAGTGACCTTAAGACCTATTGGATCCTATGCCCTGAGTATAGTATATTCGTTTGTTTGTAAACTTGTACTTTCTTTTTTGAATTGATTGGTTAATAAAACAAATTCATTGATATACATTGTATAATTGTCCTCATATGGGTTTTGCACGCAAAGAAAAATAGAAACAAATGTTGCTCATTAATCATCTAATGTTTAACTAATACTAAGCGACATTACATGGTCGGATCGTAATATGAAGAGACCATTTATATTAGTAGATGAACCTAAACATGTTCTTAGTCTAATGGAAATGAGCAAGCCGATTGAAATACTAATGTGTCATCTATCAAGTCCAATTGGGGAGATGCCTTGCCTTAGGCATAAGAGTGGATGACTCCCAGAAGATAGAGATATAGATATGATTGACTAAACTGACAATACATCGGACTGGACCCAAGAAGAATAAATCATGAATTTGTTTATGGATTTATTCACTTGTGACGTTCATAATGTGACATACCTAAATCCTGAATGGATTACAGGCTATGTATGCGTGACTCATACATTTTGATGTAAGTAAAAGTTCGAGTTCGAATAGATAAGGAACTAAAAGTTGATGCGTTAGGTATGGGACTTCTGCAGTATGTAGCATCATTCACAATAGTGGAATTCATAGACCGAGACATGGGTAAATGATATTCTCTCATTGGAATTATATAGTTGATGAAAATTAAACGTGGCCACTAGTCGTTCTTTGTTATGAGTGACTTGATTACTATTTGATAGTAATTGATTTTTCATGAAGGAAGATGTAATGGTTACCATGAGATAAAATGGGACCATATTAGCAAAACATATATTATCCTAAATAGATTAAAGTTATCTTATGAGAGTAACACACTTATGATAAGGTCATTAGACGAGCATTGATTAAGTTGCTTTCGTAATGGTATGTCATTGTGGAGAGCTCAACCACGATACTATAATGGAATGACTTCGTGACTAAATGAGTTTATAATTAATAGGCGAAAAGCTAAAACTTAATTATAAATTATTTGAGCCTCAATTGCATATATCCAATCGGTCCCTTCTACTAGCTCGTTGAAACTAGAATTTAATTGCGTGATGAATCAAATGAACAGAAATGGATAGAAATGACGAAGTTAGAGAAATGGGTTACATTAAAAAAATAAATGTGGTTTTCTCCCTAAGTATGGAAATAACCTGAGAATCAATTTATGGTTTTTCGAATTATTAATTAATTAATTAATTGAAGTTCAAAAATGGATTTAAATTAATTGGTCATTGTGAATCCAATTGAATGTAAACAAAATTAAATATATTTTCTCATAGATTTTTTTACGGTAAAGTTATCATGATTTTAATGCAATTAGAATTGGATTGATAAAACTATTTAATTGAGAATTAATTATTTAAATTAATTCAACAAATAAGATTTAATTTGGGAAATAGAAAAAACATGTACTGAGTTGGAATAAATTATAAAGTGCTAGGTTAAAGTCCAAGAAACACATATAATTGAACCAAGTACAGGAGAGGCCCAACTCCCCTTATATGGAATACATTGGACGACAAACCTTAATATTCCTATCTAGGGTTGTCGCCCTCTCCCTAAATAACAGGGAGTTGGAGTTTTTTTCTATCAATGTAACATCCTGATTTAATGGGCCTGTGCATTTGTATGTTGATGGTTTAAAATATTAAATTGAGGGTTAGGGGTCCAGATTGGGCTCAGGAATGGGCTGAGACTTTGGTTAAAATATTCTGTTTAGTCACCATAGGGTTTGAGGGTAGGTATCTGTGTTTAAAAATATCAAGTTGGGCTTGTGGCCCAAAGTAAGGTAGTGCCATAAGGGAGGAAAGGGTGGTGTCACTAGTGGATGGAGAGGGCTCAAATTTTGGCTGCTTGGAGCCCAAGTTTTTCGGCCAATTTCGGCACTTAAAAGGGAGCAAGGGGGGACGGCAATAAGGCTAATATTTAGGGGTTTTTAATGTTTTAAAATATGTGGATATTATGCTGATAAAGGAGGGAGGTGTTGGTGCAAATTAGGGCTCTTTTGGGAGGAGTTAGTAGATTAAGATAAGGAAGAAAGATAGGAGCTATCTATAGAAGGTTAGGGTTAGCCGAAATTTTGAAGAGCTGGAAAGGAGAGGTGCATTTGGTTTTGGCTTTAGGTGGGTGTGCCGAAAATTTGAGGGCCATCTCATTTGTTTTCTTTTCTCATCTTTTCTCTTCCAAAAGCCAAAAATCACCATCTCCCTCACCCTTTCTTTTTTTTTTGAAATTCCCTTTTAGCCGAATCTTCTGATCCCCATTGTTATTCTTCTCCCATTAACTAAAAGCCGAAACTACGCTCTGGGTTGCTCTTGTAGCCGAAATCTCTAAGTCTCAGGCATCATTCCATTCGGTTCTTTTTCCTGAAGTATTCACCATAGTCGAACCCCTATTCCATATTTCGGTAAGTTCTCTGTTATTTCCGGTCTTCTTTTCTTTTCTCCTTCTGGCCGAATAGTCTCTTAAACTTTGTTAAGTGGTTTATTTTTTTCTTCTCTTAAAAGCTGAATCTTCACACTACTGTGACTGCTTGTGCCGAATCTTTCTACAAGGGGTAGCCGAAACCTTCTGTAGAGGTAAGTGACGATTGTGCTATTTCTCCAAACTTTTTCGGCTTTTAGAGACCATAGCCGAATGGCTACAGGGTGGACTGATCTTATGGTTTCTTTCTTTTCCGGCATTTCAGGATTTGAAGGAGATCTAATCGCTTAGGTTTCTAAATCAGTAGCACTTGAATCATCCTACTTCCGGGATCTAATCGATTTAGGTAAGGATATTTGTTTTTTGAAACATATAAATTCAGGTAAATAATAATCCTTGGCCGAATGTAGGGGAAGCTTTATCTTCGCGTTCTTCTGGCTTTTGAGCAAAGTTGTAGACGAAGGGCAGTAGATCCGATTAGCGAGTGTATCGACATAGAAAGTAGTACTACGTGTTATCAGGTGTGTAACTTCTCACACCATTTAGATTGTCTGTTAGTATGTGTATATAAATCTGTTTATATTCTGTTAAATGCCGAAATCCCTGCATAACGGTTGAAAACCCGAGGAGGGTAAAGGCGAATCACCAGTTAGTGATTTCTGTCATTCGTAAGTGAATGTTTCTGTTGAGATGATATGTTTTATATGTATGTCGATTCCTATGTATGCACGGGGTTGGGTGATTGATGAAAGGGGAAGTGTTCTGTTGTAGTGGCTCTGCCACGATCTGTTCTGGTGACTATGTCACAAATCTGACGATGAGCAGCTAACTGCAGCATGACTGCCATCGATGGTGTGTAGCGGTGTGGGTTGATTGTAGAAATCCCCAACGGTGTGATTGGCAGGTAAGGGTGGTGTGTAGCGGATGGAAACCTAGGATTGGGTTGGGCTTTGCATAATTTCTGTTATATGATATTCTGCTATTCTGATCTGTGGGGCTAAGTCCCAATCTGATGGTGCGCGAGGGTTGTACACTGAGTCTCGTGACTCACCCTGCTGTTTAACATTTTTTTTTCAGGAGACACTTAGAGCATCGGACCGGGCTGGAGAGGAACGCAAGGTGGCCATGCATGAGATTATTTTGGATACTGCAAAAGACATTATTTTGTTTATTTATATTTAATATTTTGGGTTATATTTTATTGTAATAAGGCCACGGGCTATTTACTTTATATTTTCGGTTTTTGGGCTTACTTTCAGACACTTAATTTATACGTAGAATTGGAATTAAGGCTTGTACTAAAATAATAAAAAGCAAAGGCAGAATTTCAGTTTTCATTCACTGAGGCATTTAAATGAAAACTTATATCATTTATAAACTATCAAATAATTAAGTTTTCTGGTATAAATGTTTAAACTCAACAAATGTTTTCCAAATACGCGACATGTTTTATAAAATCTTCTTAATGACATGCCAGATCCGGTCGTGGTGTTTGGGCCGGGTTTGGGGTGTTACAAATTGGTATCAGAGCCCGGTTCAAAACTCGACTTTGGGGTTTTGGGCTCGAAACGTTTCCTAAAGATGGGTTTTGGAAACATGCATGTTTATAAATAACACAGGATGGTTTTCTCGGCATGGCACCTGCGTCTCCGGCCCAAGTCCGCCAGGTAAGTGTTCTGAACTCACTGAGTGTTATATATGTATGTGGGCTTGATGGGCTTTATGGGACGTAGACTATTTAAATTAGAACTTGATGGACTCGAGGCTTAGCTTGAACAACTTCTTAAATCTTATAAGACTTAAGTCAACTAAACAAACCCGTGAACAAGTCGTTGGGTTGGGGTGTGGCAACAGGCATGCGCATGTCTAGGATTGGATCCGGAAGAGCCTGGTACTTAAGCAGTCCTAGTGACTCACCTCCTCTTCGCTGGAATCCTACCTGGTGCGTAGTGACTGTTCACCTTAACCGTGAGGACTTGTTAACGGGCCAAAAGTTTCTAACTAAAACCCGAAAGGGACCAGCCACCCTGGTTTTGTAAAAATTACCAAAACGCCCTTGATTTGGAAAAAAAATTACCAAAACACCCTTAATTTGAAAATTTTCAAAACGCCCTTGATTTGGAAAATTATCCAAAATTTGCAAAATTACCGAAATACCCCTGGTTTACAAAAATTATCGAAATACCCCCGAGTTGCAAAATTACTAAAATACCCCTGCCTCACGAAATTACCAAGATACCCTTATTTTGAAAAAAATTACCAAGATACCCATAATTTGCAAATATACCCCCAGATTTACGGAAATACCCCGATTTACAAAGCCAATGGAATTTTCTAAAAAAAAAAACAACAAACACACAACATACAACATACAACAACAACCAAAAAAACCACAAACACCTGAACGCCACCATTATTCTTTTGAAATCAAATTCTCCAGAATACCCCTGTTGTAAATATATATATATATATATATATATATACATACCTCTATTTCGAAAATCCCCAAGATACTTTATTACAAAGAAACCCTGTAGGATGAAATTACGGAAAAACCCCTAGGTAGTGAAATGACGAAAATACCCTTATGTGGTGAATGTGACTTCATGGATGAGATATGTATGTTGAGGTGTGAATGTATTTGGTTTCTAAAATTAAGAGGTAAACTTGAGACTGAAACTGTAGATAGGTTCGAATTCGAAAGAATCACTCTTAAAACTACTTTTCATAAGATTGTTCGTGGATAATCAGTGGGAAGAGTTAATAATTCATAAAATTTCTAATCAGATAAACGCCAATCGGAAGAATGAGTACAAGGGGTCGAGGACGTCCACCGCGTTGTCGTGGTAGGGGTAGGATGACCGTGTCAGAGCTGGTAGGGTCTGGCCATGGGTCAGGAAACGAGATGCCGGATCCGCCAGCTGTGGAGGGAGAATTTTGGGACCAGGCGCTCGGAGAGGATGTGGTATCTCAGGTGATGTTGCGGGTCCTCGAAAGAGTTGCTGGGGCAGGCACGGGTTCAGGAGCTCGGAAATCTGTGTCGGAACGACTCCGAGCCAACAGAGCGAAGATGTTTAGGGGTGTTTCTGGAGTAGCCCCTAATACAACTGAGTATTGGTTAGAGGCAAGTGAGCGTATAATGGATGACCTTGACTTCACTTTAGAGGAGAAGTTGAAGGGGGTCGTGTCTCTTCTTCGAGACGAGGCTTATCAGTGGTGGCTCACGGTAAAGGAGGGTACTGCCACAGACCGGATTGACTGAGATTTCTTTAAGGAGTCATTTCAGGGAAAGTACATTGGGGCCAGCTATGTGGATGCACAGAGGAAGGCATTCCTGAATTTGGTGTAGGGAAGTAAGTCTGTATCTGAATACGAGGCGGAGTTTCTGCGGTTGAGCCGTTACACTCGAGGGATTGTGGTGATTGATTATGAGCGTTGCGTACGGTCCGAGGAGGAGCATGATGCACATCTTCGTGTGGTGTTGCAAGTGCTGAGGGAGAAGCAGCTATTCGCTAAGTTCAGTAAATGTGAGTTTTGGCTAAGGGAAGTAACTTTCTTAGGACATGTGGTTTCTGTAGAGGGAATTAGGGTTGACCCTCGGAAGATAGAAGCTGTATTGGATTGGAAACTGCCGAAGTCTGTGGCAAAAATTAGAAGTTTCTTGGGATTGGCAGGGTACTACAGGAGGTTCGTTGAGGGGTTCTCGTTAATTGCGGCACCTCTAACTAAGTTGTTGAGGAAGGGAGTACCGTTTGTTTGGACTGACAAACAGCAGGAGAGCTTTGAGAAGCTGAAGAAGATTTTGACAGAAGCATCGGTATTAATTCAGCCAGAGGCGGGGAAAGAGTTTACCGTCTACTGTGATGCATCACACACGGGTTTAGGATGTGTGTTGATGCAAGACGGAAAGGTTGTTGCATATGCGTCCCGACATTTAAGACCGCATGAATTAAACTACCCTACGCATGATCTAGAATTGGCGGCGGTAGTGTTCGCTCTGAAGATCTAGAGACACTACCTGTACGGGGAGAAGTCGGTAATTTACAGTAACCATAAGAGCCTGAAGTATCTCCTTACCCAGAAGGAGTTAAATCTAAGACAACGTAGGTGGATTGAGCTCTTGAAGGACTATGATTGCTCGATCGAATATCATCCGGGTAAGGCTAACGTGGTGGCAGATGCGCTGAGTAGGAAGGCGATAGCATATTTGAGGGTGATGTTTGCTCATCTCAGTCTGTATGAGGATGGCAGTTTGGTGGCTGAACTCCAAGTGAGACCAATGTGGACAAGTCAGATCAAAGAGAAGCAGCTTCTAGACGATGTCTTGAGTGCTCGACTCAGGCAAGTGCAAAGTGGTGAAGGAGAGGACTATAGTTTGGATGGTAATGGGGTTTTGTGTTTCCGTAAGAGAATATGTATGCCAAGGGATGTGGAGTTAAGGCAGATGATTCTTCAGGAGGCGCATAGTAGCCCATACGCTATGCATCCTGGAGGGGTTAAGATGTATCGAGATTTGCGAGAGCAATTTTGGTGGCCAAGTTTGAAGCGAGAGGTAACAGAATTCATGGGTAGATGTCTAACGTGTCAGCAGGTGAAGGCGGAACACTAGTTGCCTTCGGATTTGTTGCAGCTGGTAAAGATTCCGCAGTGGAAATGGGAAAGAATCACGATGGATTTTGTTAGTGGGTTACCTCTTACGTCCACTAAGAAGGATTCGATTTGGGTGATTGTGGATCGGTTGACGAAGTCTGCTCACTTCATACTGGTTCGTGTGGATTATTCTCAGCAAAGGTTGGCTAAGCTATACGTGGCTGAGGTTGTGAGACTGCATGGTGTACCTGTGTAGACCCTAGATTCACGTCACGATTCTGGAAGGCTCTGCATCAGGCAATGGGAACAAGGTTAGACTTTAGTACCGCTTTTCATCCGCAGACTGATGGTCAGTCTGAAAGGGTAATATAGATTTTGGAGGATATGCTAAGGGGTTGCATCATCGATTTTAGGGGTAGTTGGGAGGAGTATTTACCTTTGGCAGAATTCGCGTACAACAACAGCTATCAATCTAGTATTCAGATAGCACCTTATGAAGCGTTATATGGACGAAGATGACGTACTCCTACTTGCTGGACAGAGTTGGGTGAGCGTCAGGTGTTGGGTCCAGAACTAGTTGCGGAAACGGAAGAGAAAGTTAAGTTGATTCGGGCTCGGTTGAAGGAAGCGTCTGATCGGCAGAAAGCTTATGCGGATCTTAAGCGGAAAGAGTTGGCATTTGCAGTGGGAGATCAAGTCTTTTTGAAAGTGTCGCGGTGGAAGAAGGTAATGAGGTTTGGTCGGAAGGGCAAGCTAAGTCCCTAGTTTATTGGACCTTATCAGGTACTAGAACGTGTGGGCCCCGTGGCGTATCGATTGGAGTTGCCGTCAGAATTGGAATAGATACATGACGTGTTTCATGTCTCGATGCTGAGACGTTATCGTTCCGATCTATCGCACATTGTGCCGGTGGAAGAGATTGAAGTAAGGCCAGATTTGTCTTTTGAGGAGGAGCCAGTGCAAATCTTGGATCGAGACGTAAAGGTGTTGAGAAGGAAGTCCGTCCCTTTGGTCAAGGTTTTGTGGCGAAACCACGGTGTAGAGGAAGCGAAATGGGAGCCACAGGATGTTATGCAGTAGCAGTATCCCCATATCTTCTGATCAGGTAAATTTTGAGGCCGAAATTTATTTTAAGGGGGTAGAACTGTAACATCCTGATTTAATGGGCCTATGCATTTTGTATGTTGATGGTTTAAAATATTAAATTGAGGGTTAGGGGTCCAGATTGGGCTCAGGAATGGGCTGAGACTTTGGTTAAAATATTCTGTTTAGTCACCATAGGGTTTGAGGGTAGGTATCTGTGTTTAAAAATATCAAGTTGGGCTTGTGGCCCAAAGTAAGGTGGCGCCATAAGGGAGGAAAGGGTGGCGTCACTAGTGGATGGAGAGGGCTCAAATTTTGGCTGCTTGGAGCCCAAGTTTTTGGGCCAACTTCGGCACTTAAAAGGGAACAAGGGGGGACGGCAACAAGGCTAATATTTAGGGGTTTTTAATGTTTTAAAATATGTGGATATTATGCTGATAAAGGAGGGAGGTGTTGGTACAAATTAGGGCTCTTTTGGGAGGAGTTAGTAGATTAAGATAAGGAAGAAAGATAGGAGCTATCTATAGAAGGTTAGGGTTAGACGAAATTTTGAAGAGTTGGAAAGGAGAGGGGCATTCGGTTCTAGCTTTAAGTGGGTGTTCTGAAAATTTGTGGGCCATCTCATTTGTTTTCTTTTCTCATCTTTTCTCTTCCAAAAGCCGAAAATCACCATCTCCCTCACCCTTTCTTTTTCTTTGAAATTCCCTTTTAGCTGAATCTTCTGATCCCCATTGTTATTCTTCTCCCATTCACTAAAAGCCGAAACTACGCTCTGGGTTGCTCTTGTAGCCGAAATCTCTAAGTCTCAGGCATCATTCCATTCGGTTCTTTTTCTCGAAGTATTCACCATAGTCGAACCCCTATTCCATATTTCGGTAAGTCCTCTGTTATTTCCGGTCTTCTTTTCTTTTCTCCTTCTGGCCGAATAGTCTCTTAAACTTTGTTAAGTGGTTTATTTTTTTCTTCTCTTAAAAGCCGAATCTTCATACTACTGTGACTGCTTGTGTCGAATCTTTCTACAAGGGGTAGCCGAAACCTTCTGTAGAGGTAAGTGACGATTGTGCTATTTCTCCAAACTTTTCAGGCTTTTAGAGACCATAGCCGAATGGCTACAGGGTGGACTGATCTTGTGGCTTCTTCTTTTGCTGTATTCCAGGATTTGAAGGAGATCTAATCGCTTAGGCTTCTAAATCAGTAGCACTCGAATCATCCTACTTCCGAGATCTAATCGATTTAGGTAAGGAGATTTGTTTTTTGAAACATATAAATTCGGGTAAATAATAATCCTTGGCCGAATGTAGGGGAAGCTTTATCTTCGCGTTCTTTCGGCTTTTGAGCAAAGTTGTAGACGAAGGGCAGTAGATCTGATTAGCGAGGGTATCGACATAGAAAGTAGTACTACGTGTTATCAGGTGTGTAACTTCTCACACCATTAGATTGTCTGTTAGTATGTGTATATAAATCTGTTTATATTCTATTAAATGCCGAAATCTCGGCATAATGGTTGAAAACCCGATGAGGGTAAAGACAAATCACCAAGTTAGTGATTTCTGTCATTCGTCAGTAAATGTTTCTGTTGAGATGATATGTTTTATATGTATGCCGATTCCTATGTATGCACGGGGTTGGGTGATTGACGAAAGGGGAAGTGTTCTGGTGACTATGTCACAAATCTGACGATGAGCAGCTAACTGCAGCATGACTGCCATCGATGGTGTGTAGCGGTGTGGGTTGATTGTAGAAATCCCCAACGGTGTGATTGGCAGGTAAGAGTGGTGTGTAGCGGATGGAAACCTAGGATTGGGTTGGGCTTTGCATAATTTCTGTTATATGATATTCAGCTATTCTGATCTGTGGGGCTAAGGCCCAATCTGATGGTGCGCGAGGGTTGCACACTGAGTCTTGTGACTCACCCCGTTGTTTAACATTTGTTTTTCAGGAGACACTTAGAGCATCGGACCGGGCTGGAGAGGAACGCAAGGTGGCCATGCATGAGATTATTTTGGATACTGTAAAAGACATTATTTTGTTTATTTATATTTAATATTTTGGGTTATATTTTATTGTAATAAGGCCACGGGCTATTTACTTTATATTTTCAGTTTTTGGGCTTACTTTCAGACACTTAAATTATACGTAGAATTGGAATTAAGGCTTGTACTAAAATAATAAAAAGCAAAGGCAGAATTTCAGTTTTCATTCACTAAGGCATTTAAATGAAAACTTATATCATTTATAAACTATCAAATAATTAAGTTTTTCGATATAAATGTTTAAACTCAACAAATGTTATCCAAATACGTGACATGTTTTATAAAATCTTCTTAGTGACATGCCAGATCCGGTCGTGGTGTTTGGGCCGGGTTTGGGGTGTTACAATCAAAATAATATTATTTGTATTGTACCACTTCAACCAGATAATTAGATAACACTAGTAGGCTTCAAGTCACACGAATAGAAAGAAAAAAAACACAAGTTCCTCTAAAGTTTTCAATAGTTCTATTCTAGCAGAAAGTAGTAGAAAATTATTTTAAGAGTAAATTCTATATTTTTTGGGAATTGCAATTCTACCAGTTTCTATTTAAGAGAGATTTACTTTCCCATTGGAAGTAAAGAAAATATTTCTGGTTCTGTGTTTGATTCGATTTGTTTGAGCCCACACTTGAAGCAGTTCATGGTACGGGAATAGTTGAGAAGATCATTTGGTCGAAAGTTGGGAATAATAAGGATCCGTCTATCCAAATACGAATTTGATTTAAGGTTTATTGTTATAAATATCACAAACCAGGTCGATTTTCAAAATTTTTATTTTCTGCTGTGCAAGAAAACTATTTTCAAACCTGATCTTTTTCCAATTTAGAATTTGAACAACCTTCACCAAAAGTAAATGCCTAATTGGACAGGTTACACAACTTGGCATAGAACTCACTAATTAACTCAATATCCTACATTCTCAGGGTCTTGAATTTAGTGGTTAACATCTACATATTGAATTCCTTGACATTATTAGTGCTCTCGTGAATAGTTTGGAGTATTTCCCAAGCTTCCTTAGCAACTATGCACTTGAACTCTTGCATATCAATGCCACAAAATTTGGCATATAAGGCCTTAGAGTTTACATTTGCAACTCTTTCTTCTTCAATAGTCCACTGAACCTCAAACTTAGGAACCTTTCTAGCATCAGTATCTATAGTAGGAGCTTGCCAGGTAATGAGTACAAATCTCCATGCCTTTTCATTAATAGACTTAATGTAGGCTTTCATTCTTGCCTTCCAGTAGGGATAATTGTCACTCTCAAGCTTAGGGGGACGAGTAATCAATGAACCTTCCATTATCAGCAAAAAGTGACACTAGGATTCATCGCTAAATACATTAAGTTTTTACTCTAATACCAATTGTTGCTACCTCAAGTTGCTTATTTACTGAAATGAAAAACTACAATCGAAGTGTCAGATTGCATTGGTCACTACGGTTGGCATTGAGAAAAACCGTTAAACAAAATAGAAATAAAACAAAGTTTCGTTTACGCAGTTCTGTTTCCTTACATCTACGGAGCCTAGCTCAGTGAGTAATTCTACTATCTTTGAATATGAATACAACAAGTGATTCACACTCTATCACTCCCCAAGTATAAAGATCTCACCTTTATACCTACAGACTAGAACTCACCTCCAAATCCTCCCCCTAAGAACTTGGGTAGTAAACACTCTCAATAATGTTCGCAATACAATTTGCACTTTCTCACAAAAACGTTCCTTGATAAACAGATATAAATGCACTCAATAAGCTCTCATACATAACCTATAGAAGCCTCTCCACATATATTCCATTTGGCTTCCTAACACCAAATCTAAGTGAATACAAAGTAACTCTTTGAAAATAGCTAATACAATCACACTAGTTAAAGAAAAATCAATTGAAGATATGACTTCCAAAACAACAACATAATCTTGATCGATCCTCTACATCCTAAGGGTTGATTAGATTCAATCGAATCCAATCCAATCTCCAAAAGTCAATGATTGACTTCCATAGATGGACCAAAGAATCTTCAATTAAATAGCACATAACTAGGTTCAGCGATTTTTTTTATTAAATTGTTAAACCAAATAAGACAAGTATTTAACCATTTCAGTGGCAGTCTGTAGTTCGTACTACCAAGTGCCACTCAGCAACTCTTAGCACATTTTGCCTCAATAAAATGCTTTTAATAATTTAAATAATATGTTTAAACACACTTTTGATATTAAAAATATATACAATTTTTTTTATAAATGCTTTACAATTGTTTTAAAAAAAATCTATTTTACTTAAGTTTGTTTAAAAATTAATTAAAATGATAAAAACATTGAAAAATTATAATTCTAGACCTCTTTAATAAGATAATTTAACATTGTTAGTATTTTTATATTATTAATTAAAAACATGTTTACTATTTTATATGAAATAAATTAAATTAGAAAAATATCTAAATTCTATTTTTTAGAAATTATTAAAATTGATTAAAAATAAATATGTTTTCAATCACAATTAAATTTATCTTTTCAAAAAAAAAATTAACACCTTTCCCCAAATATGTGTAAATAATTTTAAAATTATTTTGAAGTTCTTTTAAAAAATTTACATGGATGTTTACTTACTTTTTAAAATATGTTTACAAACGTATAATGTTTTTTAAATATAAAATGTTAAAAAATATTTTTAAAAATTAAAATTGAAATATCACTTTATCAATAATATTAAAACTAAATTGTATTAAAATATTTTAAAATAAAATCTTTGTAATTGTTTATAAAAAATTTAAAAAATATTTTATATTTAATGATAAAAAATAAAAACGCTTTTAAATACAATATAAATATAATTTATCAAATGTTTTATGCATTTTAAAAGGATCAAAAATTTGAAATACTATTTTTAAAATAATTTTACAATTTTTTAAAGTTTAAAATATTGTTTATATTTTTGTTAATAAAATGTTTTAAACAACTAAATAAAAAATGTTTTTTAAAACTGAATAAGTTTAAAAAAATTATAACTTTGACTATAAATATTTATTTAAATAATAAAAATTTTATAAAATATATAAGCGACATGTGCATCACACGTACGACAATGACAGTTGGAAGATGGCAACACCCGTTGGCTGATTGGGTTAAAGTTAACGTTGATAGTTCAGTGTCAAGAAATAACCCAAAAGCATCGGTAGGAGGGGTAGTGAGAGAGCCTAGTGGAGGATGGTTGGTAGGATTCAAGATTGAAGCCAGAGCGATTCTTAAAGGATTGAAATTGACTTGAGCTAAAGGATTTAGGTGTGTTGAGTTGGAAAGTGACAATGCAATATTGATTGAAACTATTCACAATGGGTTGATTCTGGGTTGATTCTGGTGCAATCTTTTAATTCTATTGGTTGATTCTGGGTTTTTTATTATTATTATTATTTAAGAATCGACTTTAATATAGCAAATTACATGAATCCGAAGAACTAGTTAATTCACTTGCATTTAGTGATTCTACACGTAAGTCCTTAACAAAGGTGTTAAAAGAAAAACAAAATAAAACATAAACACTATGGATGGGCATAAGTGATTCTAGGCTAGTAAGGAACTCCAAATCACCACCATGCGATGGAAGACGATCAAAGTATTCCTACCTTTGTCAAAGAAACAACCATATAGTTTGCTTCCTTGAAACAAGACAACAACAAAACATAAAATAAACCAACGTCTATCGATTTTAAGAAAACATAATATACAAGACGAATGCAGTCCACCCCTAGCCAAAGTATCAGCTATAACATTTACGCTCCTATCGATTATAACAAAACCCACCTTATCCAAACAGTCCGAGGTCTCTTCTAGCTATTCAAAGTTCATAAACTAAATTGAGCATAAACCAAGTTTTAATTAAATAAAAACAATATTTAATTATCAAATTTGGCATAATAACTACATAATCTATTTATTGTGAATGTAATAAATGAGAAAGGTATTGAATGGTCTGGGAAATTTTAAGTTTTTATGGAATGTCATAGTGAATAAAAGAGTTCTTTTAAAAAAAGGGAACAATGAAGAACATAATACATCAATGTTTATCTAAAATGCATTTGATGCAACATTAATAGATTTCTTCAAATGATTGAACTTGTAAAAGCTGTTGCTTAAGATGATTAGTAAAAAAATTGTGACATTAGTATCATAATAAGCATGTGTATGAATGTAAGGAAATTTCCATGGATTAAGATGTGAAAATAATGAATTAGTGAGGAAAATATGAAAATAATGGATAAATATAAGATTCATTGTGAAATAAATACGTATAAACTCTATGTTTAAAAAGTGTTGAAATAAGCCATTGACAAAGTTAATGTAGAAATGGTTGGTTATGAAATGCCTTATTAACTAATAATGTATTGTGTATATTTTGGTTGCCATAGAATTACTAATAAGAAAAATTTTAATGAATGTTTTGAGTCGTGAAATAAGATATTAAAGTAGAAATGTGTAAATATGTCATTATGGAAAATTTGGAGGGATGTGAAATGTTTAAAGTTTTTTAAAAATTTACTTGTATGTTTACTTACTTTTTAAAATATGTTTGCAAACTTATAGTTATTTTTAAATGTAAAATATTAAAATATATTTTTTTAAAATTAAAATTGAAATTTCCATTTATCAATAATATTAAAACTAAATTGTTTCAGATATATTTTAAAATAAAATATTTGTAAATGTTTTTTTTAAATTTTAAAACTAATTTTAAATTTTTTAAAAAAGTATTTTATATTTAATGATAAAAATATTTTTTTAAATACAATATTAAAAAATAATTTATCAAATGTTTTATGCATTTTAAAAGTTTCTGAAATGTGAAATGCTATTTTTAAAATAAATTTTTAAAATTTTAAAATTTAAAATATTTATTTATATTTTTCAGAATAAAATATTTTAAACAACTAAATAAAAAAAATGTTTTTTTATTTAAACTAAATAAGTTTAAAAAAAATTTATCACTTTGACTATTTTTTTAAATTTTTATTTAAATAATAAAAACCCTCATGTTATATAGTATGACATAGTATACAAACCCTCATGTTATATAGTATGACATAGTATGTGAACCCCCATGTTATATAGTATGACATAGCATGGAACCCCATGCTATATAGTATGACATAGTATGCGAACCCTCACATTATATAGTATGACATAGTATGTGAACCCCCATGTTATATAGAATGACATAGTATATGAGCCCTCATGTTATATAGTATGACCAAGTATGTGAACCCCTATATTATATAGTATGACATAGTATGCGAACACCCACGTTATATAGTATGACATAGTATGTGAACCTGATCTGCCATAATTCGATGTAGCAGATTAAACTAGTTTTCACATTTAAAGAGCTTGAATACAAGCATTTTCATTATGTTTTAATTCAGTTTCTTTAGTTTTGTTTACATTCAATAGAATGTGCACACTGAATCTTTTATCAACCTTAAGGGTCAAATGAGGCCTAAGGGAAAGCTATTGTACTTTGTAAGTGTACAAAAGAACATTAGAGGGCATTTCGGGTCAATACTGGACGCTATGTCGCAACATGGGGGATTCGATATCGCAACATAGAGAGCAAAATAGAGAAAGTGAGAAACTGCCTTCTATGTCGCAACACAGGCTAAAGATGTCACGACATACCCCTGAATATGGTTACAGAGGAACATGTTAGTTGCTACGTTGCGGCACAGGTCTTAGTGTGTTGTGACATCAACTCTGTGACTAGAATAAAACATGAAGTAGGGGCATTTTGGTCTGCACAATTGAGCTTTAAACTTGAGAGCATCAGCTACCCTAGGGCTAAGGACGACGGATACCTAAAGGCTATAAATAGACCTGTCTGGCACACATTATAGACATCATTCCATTAGCTTAGACTTTCTTTTTAGGTTTAAGAATTGTTTTCTTTTTTCTTAAGTTTTCATAGTTTTACTTATTTGCTTTCTTCAAGAGATCTGATTGTAAAGGAGATCAACTTCTTTAGATTCGTGCTTATTATCAATATCAATTAGACTTTTCTTAAACTCTCCATTTCAATCCATTCCCTATGATTAATTCTTGTAACACCCCAAACCCGGTTAAAACGCTACAACCGAATCTGGCGTGCCACGGGTAAAACATTTGAAAACTGTTTTGTTGACTTGTTTTAAGAGATAGTTGTTGGATTTTGCAATGTGTAATACATGTATATACTTGGCTTTAGAAAAACTTGATTGCCTTATTGTTTCTTTCGTATCTATTATTTAGTCATGGTATATAACAAAAACAAGTATTTATTAGGGTTTGAAAACATCCGTTTCGTAAATTTATCAATGTATTGAGTAAGAACTTTAGAATCTACTAAATAATAAAAGAAAACCCAAAATAAAACTTCAGCGGCCTTATTACATAACTGAAAAACCATAATTTAATAAAATAACTAAGTCCGAGTTGAAAACTCTGTAATAAACCAAATGTTGTGCATGGCCACCTTGAGTCCACTCCGGCTCCATATCCACGATCTAAGCCTGATCTGCAAAATATAACGGAAGGGGTGAGTCGCCTA
The DNA here is from genome assembly GCA_005393395.2 of Gossypium australe. NCBI lineage: Eukaryota > Viridiplantae > Streptophyta > Magnoliopsida > Malvales > Malvaceae > Gossypium > Gossypium australe. The sequence continues at coordinate 96,884,481 of CM016622.1, read as the reverse complement.
GACTCAGTGTATAAATCCCCACCCCAAGAGAAAATACGCTCTTACACAAAATCATACAATAATATGCAAGTCATGCAACCCGTCCAACCTAAGTATCCATCCATGTCTCCCAAATCTACCCCTTGTGGTACCAAACCACTGGTGGTGCCAAACCACTGGTAACCGAAGTTACAATAATAACATATGTGGTACCAAAACACTGGTGGTGCCAAACCACTGAGACTTAGTCACAATTTTATAATATGTGGGGCCAACCCACTGTGTGATACCAAATCACTGGTGACAGTCTGATAGATCATACTTCCCCCTCCTCTCATCACCCATAACACATATTTATGGTAACGACATCAGTATGATCATGCTTAACATACCAAATTATGTATACAGAATAACATGCTTTCATATATCACATTCATCGTAAGTAATAATAACAACTTACCCGGCATCCACGCTTTTACCCACCAGGGGTATTTTAGTAACCATTGTCGTCATTCCGGCTTTTTAACAACACCCAGCATTAACATATTAAGTAAGAAAGTGTGTAAGAATTACACACCTGGTTTTCGTACTAACGCTTTTACTGCCTCTACGCTACTGTCACTCGAGACTACCACTATTGGCCTATGATCTACTTCCGATGTCGGCCCACACCCCGATGTCCAATCTCGCACTCCCTATATTGATAGTTTCTTGTACTTTGGCGTTGGATTTACAGATCCAACCTCTCCTATTGCTTGGCTATTATTCGAGTCCATAGTAATCCCTTAATCCCTAAACCATTTAAACGATGAGATCTAATTAATCAAACAATTATAACACTTAAAACGAACTCTTACCCAATTAATCGAATCCGAATGTCCTTGAGAAAACACCACCACCAACCTACCTACATTCGGCCATCCTCAAAATATCAAACAAACCGATAGTCACAACCAATCTAGCCCATGTGACATTTGGCCAAATGAAAAAGAATCAAGAAAGGGTCGTTCGGCTGAACCTACCACCACCTACCTTCGGCTTTTCCACCAAATCGGCACAGGAGACTTTTAATGAGACAGATTCGGCTACTAGAAGCAGGGAGGGAAATCGACAGGCATTAGAACAAATGATTCGGGTTAGATCTTAATGAAAAGAAAGAGTGAAATCGCATAGAAACAAAATCCCGAAACTCACCAGATTAAAGAGGAGTATTCGGCTTACGGTGCACCTTCGGGAAAATGGAACCACCTTGAAGATTCGGCCGTGGGAAGAAGAGGGTATGATCAAAGGGGATTCGATTTTTAAAATATTAATGGAGAGGAGAAAAGAGATAGGGAGTTTCGGCTAGAAGAGAAAAGCTAAGGCAAATGGAGAAAAAGAGTTTCGGCTAGATGTGTGAAAGAAAGAAAGAATGGCAGCAAAAAGATGATAACTTGGCTAATAATTTTGGCACCTTCACACACACCTTAGAGTTGGAGTTTCGGCCAACTCTCCTCCCTCCTGATAGCCTTTATCCTTCTATTATCACATCCATTATCCATATAATCTTTATCTTTCCTTCACAAGAAACCCACCAAGCACCAACTCTTCCCTTCCTTGTTATCATCTTTAATTAACCAAAAATCAAAGAATTAAAACTCCTAAAATGTAGCTCATGTGCCGTCCACCCCTTCCCCTTGAAGTGCCGAATTTTTGACCCACAAATTTGGGCCCCAAGCGGCCACAGTAGGCCCAAACTCCTCCCCCTTGTAACTCTACCTACATGCCCACTTAAAGCACCTCCAAACTTTGGGCCACAAGCCCAACTTGCTACTAAACATAATTACTTAACTTAAATTATAAACTAACACTATTTATAAGCAATTTAACCCAGGTTTAAGCCCAAACTTGAGCCCAATACACACCTCAAGGCCTTAACCTACTATCTTAGCCATGCAACAAACCAAATGCACAGACCCACAAAATCAGGATATTACAGTTCTACCCCCCTTAAAATAAATTTCGACCCCGAAATTTACCTGGTGAAAAGAGTTGAGGGTATTGCTGTCGCATGATATCCTCCGGTTCCCATGTCGCTTCTTCCGATCTATGGTTTCGCCATAACACCTTTACCAAAGGAACTGATTTCCTACGCAAAACCTTAACATCCCGATCTAGGATCTGCACTAGTTCCTCCTCAAAAGATAAGTCTGGATTTACCTCTATCTCCTCTACTGGTACAACATGTGATGGATCCGAGCGATAGCGTCTAAGCATGGAAACATGAAACACATCGTGGATTTGACTCAACTCTGGTGGCAATTCAAGCTGGTACGCCATTGGTCCTACTCGCTTCAACACCTGATAGGGCCCAATAAATCTAGGGCTCAACTTGCCTTTCCTACCAAACCTCAGAACCTTTTTCCACGGCGACACCTTCAAGAAAACCTTGTCACCTTCAGCAAACTCTATATCCTTCCGTTCGGCATAAGACTTCTGCCTGCCCGAGGCTTCTTTCAAACGAGCTCGAATCACCTTCACCTTATCTTCTGTTTCAGTTACCAACTCCAGACCCATCAACTGTCGCTCTCCCAACTCCGTCCAACACGTAGGGGTACGGCACTTCCGACCATATAAAGCTTCATATGGAGCCATCTTAATACTCGCCTGATAACTATTGTTATACGCGAATTCCGCCAACGGTAAAAATTCTTCCCAACTGCCCTTGAAATCCAAGACACAACCCCTTAGCATATCCTCCAGGACTTGATTACCCTCTCTGACTGTCCATCTGACTGGGGATGGAACGCCGTACTGAAATCCAACCTTGTACCCAATGCCTGATGCAAAGCCTTCCTGAACCTTGACGTAAATCTAGGGTATCTGTCCGAAATAATCGACACTGGCACCCCATGCAACCTCACAATCTCCGCTATATATAATTTTGCTAACTTCTGCAGAGAATAATCCATACGCACAGGTATGAAATGAGCCGACTTCGTCAAACGGTCCACATTTACCCAAACTGAATCCTTCTTAGTCGGCGTAAGAGGTAGCCCACTCACAAAATCCATTGTAATCCTTTCCCACTTGTAATCACCAAATTTTGCCCGGCCCGATACAGACGAGGCCCATCAAAAAACAAAGCCAATAAAATGTAAAAAATCCAATAATAAAAAGTCCAATATAAACAGTTCATGTACAATCAGACCCAAATCAAACTACTGGCCCCTAACAAGCCCAAAGCCTAAGTGGCCCAACATGGCCCAAAACAAAACAATCAGGAGCCCTCACGCGCGCCTGCTGGTCTCCCCGCATGATTCTCACATGCGACGATTCAGCTACCCCACGCACGCCCCTGACGATCTTGGCTCCCCTAAGCACCTCGATCCTCGCACGACTTCGCACGCCTCGGCGACCGTCCGCACCCACCGTCAGTACCCATACCCTGCAAAACACGCACAACAGACAGAGAAACAAGAAGAAAACAGAGAAATATGGAGCAAAATGGTAAAATACTAAGGAGACAATGTATTCGGCTAGAAAGCCATTGGAAATCGATGTAATAGGGGTTCGAAAAAAATTATTATCAGAAGCAGAAGGAAACAAAGCACAAGGTCGATTTCATTTTTTTATTTTGTTACTTACTGTTATTTACTGCTATTCTCGGTTGTCTTGTGTTCTTGATTTTATTTTCTTCAAAAAAGAAACTCTTACAAATCATTAAAAACGAAAAAGAAGAAGAAAAGGGGGCCAATCTTACAAAATTTCGGCAATAAAAAAGGGGCATTCGAAAGAAAAAAAACAAACGAGAGGGGGAAGAGAATAAACCTAAGTTAGAGCCGCCGACGGAGCCCCGTTCTCCGTCCTTGAAGCCGAACCAAAGGGGGCTTGGGACGTTGAGGGCTCGCCCTTGAAATAGGAGATTCGAACGGCATCAAGGGGGTCTCTCCGCGCGTCGTCGGCCACTGGACGTAGGGGCGGTGCGACAGAACGACGGAGAGCTGAGGAAATCCAAGCGTCGGGCAAGAGGAGAGAGGGCTGTGGAGTTTTTTTTTTTATTTTCGAAACCCGAGGGTTTGCAAAAAGGGGAGATTCGGGCTTTTAAAGGACCCGTACGAACCGACCCGATACCTGGGGTCAGATTCGCGTGTTTTACCCTAAACGGGTAATTCACGCATTTAGTCCTCCTTCTTTGCACCCCTATTTAATTGCAGCAGCTTTCTTTTGTTTTTCCTAGTTTAAATTTTGCCCCGAATTTTACACGCTACTTCAACTTAGTCCTGTACAAAACGCAGCGCCAAGAGTATTTGGGATATTTTCCCATTCGGCCCCTCGTTATTTTTCTGCGCGATTGTTCACCCCCTTTTACTTTGATTTACTACTATTTTACCCCCTTTATTTCATTCTGATTCCAATTTAACCCTCTTTCGTTTATTTTTATAATTATATTACTATTATTATCATTATTATTAATATTATGTTATGTTGTACATATTATTATTATACTATTATTATTACTTTATCATTGTTGTTATTATTGTTAATATTATTACTTTTATATATACCATTATTCGTATATTATTACTACTATTATTATGTTATCATTATCATTACTATATATTATTATTATTATTATTTTTCTTATTATTATAACTATGTCTGCATTATCATATTTTGTGCTATTATATTATTATTCTATTATCACTATCATTATCATTATTATAATTATATTTATATTATTGTACTGTATATTTTTGTATCATTATTATTATCGTATTATTATTATTATTACTATCTTCATCATTATTATTATTACTTACTTATTTATTTACTTACTTATTTTAAGGGGTTTTTGTGTATCATTTTTAGTAAACCTTATGCATGCTGTGTATTTTGCATCTTGACATTATGTTAAATTATTTCACGATATTTACTGCATTTTTGGGTATTCTTTATCCCAAATCCGTTTCGTTGGTTCTTTTAAATTGTCCTATGTGTCATGCCTTTTAAAATTGTTTGATTCATTGCTCCTACGTCATTAAGGTTGATATTCCAATTGTGTAAGCTATGTGATTACTGTATTTGCACGTATTATGATCTGTTCGTTCGTATTTTCGCTGTAATCGCTATCATTGTTCATATTATCATCCATTATTGATATTATTATCATTATTATTCATGCATGTCAACATTTTAGATTATCAATTTCAATGCCATACATGTATTATGTTGTCATTATGCCAAATTCGTGTTACATTGTCGTTTTCCCGTCGCATAATCCCATCCACGTTTTGAACAATGCTTTAAAACCTAACCTAAAATCTTTCATCAATTTCATCCAAAAAACCAAAATTTTCTAAATAAGGCAATATTCTGCGTTAGGAAATTCGAGAGATCGTACCCTATGTGTTGGGTTTCAGTTCTCTCGCTTAGTCAAACAATCGAATATCCTTTTGATATTTTAATGCGTGAGTCTCGGGAATTAAGGGACGATCTTGGGTTTGAAGATTAAAATCATCGTGTCCTATGTATTGGATGTGATATTTTATTCCTTCGGAACAAGAAAATCTTGATATTAAATCCGAGAAAATTCAAATATTTCCAAAAGAAATCAAATTTTTAAATTCATTTCAAAATTTTCAAACTTTCGACATAGGGACACTAATTAATCAATTTGGTACCAATCGTGGGCGTGACGGGGGTGCTAACCCTTCCTCGCACGTAACCGACTCCCGAACCTATTTTCTCAAATTTTCGTAGACCAAAAACATTGTTTTAGTAAAATCAAAATGTTTTATTAAAACAAAGGTGATCCGATCACACCTAATAAAAGATCGGTGGCGACTCCCGTTTCTTATTTTCAAAACCAAGTCGATTCCCGTTTTTCAAAAAATGGTTACGACAGCTTGGCGACTCCGCTGGGGAAACCGAGGGTCAGGCCGTACACTGATTGATTTTTGTCCCTTTGATCGAAAATTTGGAAAATTGTTTTGAAAAATCGTGTTTCTCTTTGATGCATTTGCTTGTGCTATAGTGTCGAGTCTCGTGAAATACTTCGGCATTGCATTGCATGACCATTGCGGTCACACCCTTAAGTGGGAGTGAGAAGCTACTCTTTCGTGAGGTTTTTACCTCCGTGCAAGATAGTGGATCGCTTCCGGGATACATCCGTACCTATGTCTTCGTGAGATTTTTATCTCCGTGCAGCCATAGGGAAATGTATTCCCCTGAACTGAACTTGGTCCATATGAGCCTATAATGGGTGAGGATCAAGGAATCTGCTGGTTCAGGTACCCTTGCTTTAGAACCGAACCACATATAGAGAGACCTAAGAGCCCGTTGTAGATAGAGCCGTGTAAACCTTGAATAGGAGTTTGATCGTTTCCTGTTTATTTTAAGTTCTTGTACCTGATACTAACTTGCTGTGTTTTGCTTTTATTGCATGGCATTTTATTATAAAAGGTGTTGATCCACATTCGGTTACTAGATAGAAAAGCTTAACATGGAAAAGGGGTTTCTCGATAGAGTGGAGGATAATGCGGCCGTTCAGGTGTGGTCCGAAAGAATACAGTGAGAAAAATGAGATAGCTTGACGGTGGGGTATGAGTCAGAATTATGGGATTTCACTCGTATCAGCGTGGCTCAAAATGACTTGCGAGAATTGAAGGAAATATGGGATTCTTGGGGCGACGAGGTCAAACAACTATTCTACTATAATTATGGTGATTTGCCCTATCTGCTTGATATCAAGGTAGACGAGTACCTACTCCGAGCCATTACTCAGTTTTGGAACCCAGCTTACAGTTGCTTTACCTTCGGAAAAGTGGATTTGGTACCTACCATAGAAGAGTATACAGCTTTGTTTCGATGCCCGAAAATTCAAATTGATAAGGCATATTCAAGGTTTGCTAATATACCGGCATTCTCAAAAAGGCTAATGAACATTACAGGGATGAGCGAGCAATGGGTTACGGCCTGAATCAAGCAAAAGGGAGATTATAAGTGCATTCCTTGGAAACATCTGAAGGATTTGATTCTAGCACACCCTGACGAGAAAAAGAGGGTCGATGTCTTTGCTTTAAGCATCTATGGTTTGGTCATCTTTCCCAATGCGTTAGGACATGTAGAGGAAGCGGTCTCCGACTTATTTGATAAACTTGACAAGGGAGTCACACCCGTCTCCGCAATCTTAGCCGAAACCTTCAGATCCTTGAGTGCTTGCCGAAGAGCGGGTGAAGGGAGGTTCATGGGATGTGCACAATTGTTGCTATCGTGGTTCCATTGCCATTTCTGGAAAATAGAAAAGGTCCCATGCAAAGTCTTTTTCGAAAACTATTCTCCTTTAGAGGAACTAGCGAGAACACCAAGGCGGGACGACCTATCTGGAGAAAAATGGATAGCGATTCTTCAAAATCTGCAAGTCAAAGATGTGGAATGGAAGGCTCCGTGGATGATCACCGACGAGATCTTGTATCGGTGTGGAGGGTTCGACTGGGTTCCTTTGCTCGGAATATGGGGAGCTGTCGGATATGCCCCGTTACTAGTGATGAGGCAGTTTCAATCAAGGCAGTTCATACCGGCGACACATGGATTAACCCAATGTGAATTCTCATACAAAGATGACAATTATAAGAAGAGAGTTCGCGAAATATCGGATGCATGGACCCAAACCCGAAAAATGAAAAGACTCGCCATAGGGCCCATAGCGACCCCCGAGTATGAACGATGGTGGGGCAAAAGGATCAACAACAATGTTCCAAGGCCAATCCAAGGAAGTGCTCGACCAATAGAAGAACAGCTGCAAGTAATCCCGTCTGAATTAGAGATTATCAAGTAAGATTTCGATAGAAAGAGCCGAGAATTGGGCAAGAAAATAGAGCAGCTAGAAGGGGAAAAGATGCAGTTGGGGTTAGATGTTGACATCCACAAGTTCGAGGCCGAGAGACTGAAAAAAGGGAAGAATAAGGCTGAAGAGGATTTGGATAGTCTAAAGACGGACTATAAGAAGCTACGCATGGCCATCAGAACTGCTGGTTTGGGCAAAACGTCAGAGCAATGGCGACAGGAAATTAAAGAAGAAAAATTCAGAGCCGATCAGTGGGAGAGGAAATTTCAAGATACTCGAGTACGAGAGGACGCTTTGAAAGAGAGCCTGTTGGAAAGCCAAAGCGAAAAGGAGAGGTTACGCGCTCAAATAGCAGAATTAGAAAGGTCACTGCATCTGCACCGTAGTCGCAACTCGGTAGTCGAGTTAAGAGCCAGTCAGAACAAAATCGAGGAGCTGAGAGGAAGAATAGGGGAGCTTGAGACTGCATTACAAGATAGCAAAATTCGGATTGAGCTCCTTGAAGCAAACAATGAACATTGGAAGGAGCAGCTCTATCATTCCCAAGGACAGATCAGAAACAGAGACTATGTAATGGGCGAAGCCGTGGCCCAAATCCGAGAGGTGGCCGATCATTTGCAAACCTTGGCGGTTCGGGCTGACGCATTAAGTTTAATATACGAGTCAGGATCAGAGCGAGGCCAAATTTTAGCTTGGCTTCTTAGGAAAATTAAGGATTTAGGCATTAGGGCAAAGTCGTATATGTAATCGTCCGTTCTATAAAATGAAATTTGTTTTCTAGTAAAGTTTATCTAATGGAATCGAATCAAATCAACACCTTTTTGCATTCATACCATGCATCTGCATTACATTGCATCATACACATCGAATCTCACAAAAGGACCCTAAAATTATGGCAGTTACCCTGGAACATCACTACGGTACGAGAGGAAAAACGAGAATAATGGATCAAAAGATGGAAAGACTAGAACAAATGCAAAAAGAAATCCAGGATCAAATAAAAGAACAAGCGCAACTACAAGAGCAATTGGCCAAAACCCAGAAGGACATGATGGAGCGGATGCAAAAATCCCAGGACAATATGGTGAACCAACTAATGCAATTGCTGTCTAAAGAAAGAGGCATTGCCACTAGCTCAGGGAACGACAGTGATAACCCCTCACTTCCCCCGCTAGATGCCCAAACACCACAAGATACGTATCCCCAAAGGGCATCTATCACTATCAGGCCACAATATCAGGCTGATACCACAACACCGACACACCTCCCGACGGGTTCGAGCACTAACCCAGGAGAAAATCTGGTCAATCCCAGCGTCCCAGATCGGGATGAGATGGCTGAAAAGGCAAAACAAGAACTGCCAAAATGGGTGGAGGAGAGATTCAAAGCTCTGGAAAATACCGGTAAACGTCGGGGGATAAAAGCCAATGACTTAAGCTTAGTCCCCGACTTGGTGCTCCCTTACAACTTTAAGATGCCGGAGTTCGAAAGGTACAATGGGACAAGCTGCCCAGAGGCCCACATCACTATGTTATGTAGAAGGATGATGGGCTACACTAATAATGACCCGCTGCTGATCCATTGTTTCCAAGACAGCCTGATAGGAGCAGCAGCCAGATGGTACAATCAGTTGAGTCGTGCCAAAATTGGGTCATGGGATGATTTGGCTCAACATTCTTGGAGCAATACAGTCACGTAATGGACATGACCCCTAATAGGATCACTCTGCAGAACATGGAAAAGAAAGGAAACGAAAGCTTTAGGCAACACGCACAGAGATTGAGGGAGGTTGCCATCCAGGTCCAGCCACCGCTTATGGAGAAAGAGACCACAATGCTCTTTATCCGCACATTGAAAGCCCCATTCCTCATGCATATGATAGGAAGTGCAGCCCGGAGCTTCTCAGACATCGTAACTACTGGGGAAATGATCGAGAATATTATAAAAAGCGGAGGGATCGAGAGGGGGGAGAGTGCCAAAAGGATGCCCCCAAGAAAGAGAGAAAGTGAGGTGAATAACGCGAGCATCGGACACCCGAGGTCAATCACCATAAATCAGCCAAAAGCAACGACCACGGGGCAACAGGGGTTACCCAAGAAAGAACCTGGCACCTCAAGACGAGATAATGAGAAGCCCCAATTCACACCGATTCCGATGACGTATAAGGAAATGTATCAAACCCTGTTCGATGCACATATTGTGTCCCCTTTTCATCTAAAACCAATACAGCCTCCGTATCCCAAGTGGTATGACCCGAACGCACAATGTGAATATCATGCGGGAATCACGGGGCACTCAATAGAGAATTGTCTTTCTTTTAAGAAATTGTTGGAAGAATTTATCAACATGGGTGTGGTGGAGTTAGATGACCTGCCAAACGCAACGAACCCTTTACCCGATCATGCTAACAATGGAGTCAACGCAGTTGGCAAACATTCAGAGAGGAAAGTCAAAGCAAGCGTCGCGGAGGTTAAAACTCCATTGAGATGGGTCTGGAAAGAAATGGTTAAACATGGACTAATCATTGCGAAAGAAAGTCAAGGGGAACTGACAAACTATTGTGAGCACCATCGAGAGTTGGGGCATGAGATTCAGACCTGTGGAGAATTCAGAACTCTGGTACAAAACTTAATGAACAATAAAGAAGTCAAATTTTATGAGGAAGGCACAGAAGATAGGAGCATATGCGCATCAGAGTCAACAGTAAAAAGTTCGAAAGTTAATCTTCCGATGATCACTATTTCACGTCCCAAGAGTGATAAAACAGGGGCGCGGGTAACACCGAGAGTGGTCATACGGAGGCCCGCTGCCGTTGAAGATAATAGGGAGGCTCCTCAGAATCATGGGTGTGAGGTAGTAGTCTCTGTAAAGGAGAGTTCTGCTAGCAATGAGATAGGAACACGGGTAACACCGAAGGTGATAATACGGAAGCCCGCTGCATTCGCTTACAAAGATAGCAAGGAAGTTCCCTGGAACTACGAGTGTAATGTAGAGGTCACAAAGAGCTCGACTAATGTGACGAAGGAGGATTCAAATGAAGGCTTCCATACTCGAAGCGGGAGACGCTACGACTTAATAAAGGGGAAAGCTCCAATGGCGGAACAGGAGAAAGGAAAGCCAGCTAAACCCGAGCCGAGGATCAAGGAGCCAGTGACTGAGGGAGAGGCTAAAGAGTTCCTGAAATTTCTAAAACATAGTGAGTATTGTATGGTAGAACAGCTGCACAAACAGCCGGCATGCATATCCGTATTGGCTTTGCTCCAATGCTCTGAAGTGCACAGGAACGCGCTGATGAAAGCTTTAAACGAAACCTACGTCGCTAGTGACATCTCGGTTAACAAGTTGGATCGATTGATTGGCCATATAAGTGCGGACAACTTCATTCATTTTAATGATGATGAAATACCACCGGGTGGTAGAGGGTCCACCAAGGCTTTGCACATTACAGCTAGATGCAAAGGGCACACACTGCCAGGGGTCTTGATAGACAACGGGTCTGCATTAAATGTGTTGCCCTTATCCACCCTCAACAGACTACCGGTGGATGGTTCGCACATGAAGGAATGCCAGAGTGTGGTAAAGGCCTTTGACGGCACCCAAAGAAGGGTCATGGGGAGGATTGAGGTACCCTTACTGATTGGCCTAACCATTTACGAAATAGATTTTTTGGTTATGGACATCGAACCTTCCTACAACTGCCTGTTGGGAAAACCATGGATACATTCATCTGGGGCAGTACCTTCATCACTACATCAAAAGGTGAAGTTAATAGCGGATGGCCGACTGATAACGATAAAAGCTGAAGAGGACATTATTGCCACCGTGACCAGTGACATGCCTTACTTGGAGACAAATGACGAGGCAACAGAATGTTCGTTCCGATCTCTCGAGTTCGTGAACTCAACTTTTGTTATGGAAGGAAACAAGATCTTGAAGCCAAAAATCTCGAGGACCACGAGGATGGGTTTGAAAATGACCGTGGGAAAGGGCGCTTTACCGGGAAGAGGGCTTGGAAGACACCTTCAGGGGAGAATAGCGGCCCCAATACTGAGAGAGAAACAGGATCACTTTGGCCTGGGATTCAGACCAGATGCAAGGCAAAAGAAGGAGGAGTTAGAAAGGAGACGGGAAAGAAGACTCACCCGTTTGAGTGGGAAGGAAACCAGGTGGGAACCCATGATAATCCCGCACATATCCAAGACCTTTGTGTCGGGAGGGGTAATCCACTCTGAGCGGGGGACACCGAAGGGAGAGGACATCGCGGCAATGTTAGGCAATGTCTATATTAGTTCCCTATTTGAGGAGGCGGTTGACGGAGGAGTCTTGCCAAATATCCAGCCTTATGAATCGGAAAACATCTTGAACAATTGGACTGTGGAAGAAATCCCTGTAGTATTTAGGGCTCCTTCAGAGTAATGTCCAGGACACACTTGTTGCTCCGAGCCTAAGAGCAACAAGATTTCTTTTGTGAAATAGGCGCATGTTCACGTATCGTTATATCAATAAAATGCATTTTCACCATCATTCGAAGCAAACATTTCCTTTCTTTGCTTTCCGGTCATTCTTTCAGTATTACCATAACATACAATTGTTCACTTACAAATTCATTCATTCCACTAGTATTTTCTTAAACTGCAACAGATCCCCGGATGTCAATGACTTGAGCAACGCCGCCTCGAATTCGAAATATCCTTTTGAGCAAGACATGTGCCTAGGAGAATTACAAGATTTTGAAGATGACACGGACGATGACCTGTCTCCTGATTGGTTAAGAATGGTAGAGCAGGAGGAGAGACAGATTCGGCCCCATAAGGAGGCAGTCGAGACTGTGATGTTAGAGGAAGGGAAAGCGGTAAACATTGGAACATGTATAGCCGAGGAAACGAGGCAGAATCTCATCAAATTATTGCAGGAATTCAAGGATGTCTTCGCATGGTCTTATGAAGATATACCCGGTTTAAGCACCGATATCGCAGTACATCGCTTACCCATAAGGAGGGATTGCAAGCCAGTCCAGCAGAAGCTCCGAAGGATGAGACCAGACATCGTGCTGAAAATAAAGGAAGAGGTCCAAAAGCAGTTCGACGCCAGATTCCTGCAAGAAATCAAATATTCAGAATGGGTAGCCAATATCGTGCCTGTACCGAAAAAGGACGGAAAGGTACGGATGTGTGTGGATTATAGAGACCTAAACAAGGCTAGCCCAAAGGATAACTTTCCTTTGCCTCATATTGATACGCTAGTAGACAATACAGCAGGATTTTCACTATTTTCCTTCATGGATGGCTTCTCCGGATACAATCAGATAAAAATGCACCCTGAAGATATGGGAAAGACCACCTTCATAACACTGTGGGGCACATTCTGTTATAAGGTAATGCCTTTTGGGTTGAAAAACGCAGGAGCTACATATCAAAGGGCCATGGTGACCTTGTTCCACGATATGATGCATAAAGAGATTGAGGTTTATGTGGATGACATGATTGCGAAGTCTAGAACGGAGGAAGAACATATCCAAGTTTTGCAGAAACTATTTCTGAGATTAAGGAAGAGCCAATTGAAACTCAATCCTACGAAATGTACCTTTGGAGCTAGATCTGGCAAGCTGTTGGGCTTCATAGTCAGCGAGAAAGGGATCGAAATCGACTCAGACAAGGTCCGAGCCATACAAGAATTGCCTCCGCCGCGCACTCAAAAAGAAGTTCGAGGTTTCCTCAGCAGACTAAATTACATTGCTCGGTTTATCTCACAGTTAACTGAGAAATGCGACCCCATATTCCGTCTCTTGAAGAAACATAACCCAGGCGTATGGAATGACGAATGTCAAGAAGCTTTCGACAGGGTCAAACAGTACTTGTCAAACCCTCCAGTACTGTCACCTCCACGCCCTGATAGGCCATTAATCCTATATCTAACAGTGCTTGGTCACTCTATGGGATGTGTGCTAGGTCAACATGATGATACGGGGAGAAAAGAGAAGGCGATATACTATCTCAGTAAAAAATTCACTGAGTGTGAAATGAGATATTCACCGATTGAAAAACTGTGTTGTGCGCTGATTTGGACAACTCGGAGATTGAGACAATACATGCTGTATCACACGACCTGGCTAATCTCAAAGTTAGACCCCCTAAAATACATGATGGAGGCAACCGCTTTGAATGGGAGGATGGCTAGATGGCAAATCCTACTGTCTAAATTTGATATTGTATATGTGAGCCAGAAAGCTATAAAAGGGAGCGCGATAGCCGACTTCCTAGCCAGCAGAGCTTTAGAAGATTACGAGCCGTTGAACTTTGATTTCCCCAATGAGGACCTAATGTATGTGGCAGCTACGGAAGAGGACACTGCGAAAGATTGCCTTTGGAAATTGCATTTCGATGGAGCATCAAACGCCATTGGAAATGGGATTGGGGCGGTCTTGGTATCCCCAAAAGGAGATCACTACCCGTTCACAGTCAGACTGGATTTTGATTGTACAAACAATATGGCAGAATACGAGGCCTGTATCATGGAACTCCACGCTGCTATAGAACGTAGAGTTAAAACGCTGGAAGTATATGGAGACTCTGCATTAGTGATCTACCAGCTAAGGGGCGAATGGGAAACAAGAGACCCCAAATTGATCAACTATCGAAGGATAGTCATGGGATTAATCGAGGAGTTCGATAATATCACCTTTAGTTATCTCCCACGAGAAGAAAACCAGATGGTAGATGCTTTGGCTACTTTAGCTTCCATGATTAAGGCGAGTAAGCAAGAAGATGTAAAGCCTATTCAGATGAGTATTTACGAGGCCCCAGCTTATTGCTGTAACGTAGAAGAAGAAGAAAGGGACGATCACCCCTGGTACCAAGATATATTGAGATATGTGAAAAATCGCGAGTACCCAGATCATGCAACTGAGAATGAAAAAAGGACGCTCAGGAGATTGGCCCTCGAATATGTTTTGGATGGAGACATCTTGTACAAAAAAGGAAAAGATCAAGTACTGTTGAGATGCGTCGATGCCTTAGAAGCCAAGATGATCCTAGAGGAGGTCCATGAGGGCGTTTGTGGAACGCATGCTAACGGATTCACAATGGCCAGGCAAATAATGAGATTTGGATATTACTGGTCCACTATGGAAGGAGACTGTATCGACTATGCCAAGAGATGTCATAAATGCCAGATCTATGGAGATAAGATTCATGTGCCTCCGTCTCTCCTACACGTTATGACTTCCCCATGGCCCTTTTCCATGTGGGGCATGGATGTTATCGGACCGATCTCACCAAAAGCGTCAAACGGACACTGGTTCATCTTCGTAGTCATTGACTACTTCACGAAATGGGTAGAAGCGGCTTCATACGCTAACGTCACTAAATCGGCGGTTAGTCGGTTTTTAAAGAAGGAGATCATTTGTCGATATGGGATGCCCGAAAGGATCATATCAGATAATGCATTGAATTTGAACAATAGTACGATAGCAGATGTCTGTCGTCAATTCAACATTAAACATCATAACTCATCCCCATACCGTCCAAAAATGAATGGGGCAGTGGAAGCAGCGAATAAGAACATCAAAAAGATAGTGGGAAAGATGATAGAGACTTACAAGGATTGGCATGAGAAATTACCGTTTGCTCTTTATGCTTATCGAACATCCGTCAGAACCTCTACTGGGGCAACACCCTTCTCACTGGTCTACGGGATGGAGGCAGTCCTACCCATTGAGGTGGAAATACCTTCTCTTCGGGTTTTAACAGAAGTAAAGCTAGATGAAGCTGAGTGGATTCAGGCTCGATACGATCAATTGAACCTAATCGAAGAGAAGAGGCTAAAGGCTATTCGTCACGGTCAGATGTATCAAAAGTGCATGATGCGAGCCTACAACAAAAGGGTTCGCCCAAGAGAGTTTCACGAGGGAGACCTGGTACTGAAAAAGATCCTCCCCATACAAAAGGATTTCAGAGGGAAATGGATGCCGAATTGGGAAGGACCGTACGTAGTGAAAAAGGCTTTCTCCGGAGGCACACTGATCCTAACGGAAATGGATGGGAAAAGCTTGCCCAACCCCGTGAACTCAGATTCAGTCAAAAGATACTTCGCTTAAACAAGCTAAGACAAGAAACCACCAAGGACACCTTGATTCCCAAAAAAAAAGGGAGAGGCCAAGGCGAAAACCCGCGAAGGGCGCTTTGAGACCAAAGGGGATTTGAGTCGAAAACCTGAAAAGGTGGCTTCAACTATGAAGAAAAATCTCGCTGCGCTGGAATGGACAAGGAGGGGGTATGCTGCGTCTCGAGGCATCAACAAAATACTCAAGATCTCCTAAAGCACATATCAAACTCAAAATGGTCTTCCAAATGCTCAGGCGGAGAAGTCGAGGCTGCGATATCTGGGGCACCTAATTTCTATTCTGCCCATCTTTGTAATTTGTAATTATCTTATTTCAATGAACTCCTTCCTTGATTGCATTTGCCAGTTTGATTTGACCTGTTTTATTTCGGGTTATACTCTCAATCCCTCCTAGGCATTTTACATTGAAATGATGATTTCAGAACTAATAATACTTTCATAAGAGAAGTTTCACACATTACTCTGAAAGCATCTGAATAATACAAGGACCTAAAACATGACTATTGCTCAGAACTCATTCAGTCTAAGGTTTGGAAATGTTGGGGAAAAAGGATTACCCTTTTGAACATTTTATTGGTTGGACAAAGACAAGAAATTTCGTCAGTGATGCGACCTTAACAAACGACAAGCAATGTCGACCCAGGTACACAATGAAACCATGGTACCATACCTCAGAGTCGAAGTAGGATGGTTGGAAGAAACCAAATGTTATTCTCCTGAAGTTGCAGTAGGAGGTATAAGCTTTATGTCCCAGCAGGGGACTCCAAAATTTCAGCGGGGCAAGCTTTCGGAGTAGAATACGGTCGCTTATTTGGGGTTCTTTTTGTCAAAATATACTGGCTGAACGAGAGAGCATCGTAATGCGTCGGTGATAGAACCTTGTTAAACTATGAGCAACGACAACCCGAGCCATAAAAAGGGTCTCTCTCATACATTCATGCGCATCCAGTTAAGAACATGTGATTGCGATCATTACATCCTAGCCATTTTTAAATCGTGAAAAGTCTTCATTCTCACGACATCCAGCATTCAGGTGAATATCATCCATACCACATATAGTTAGGAGTATTTGATTCATCACGATCATCACATCCTAATCATTCATTATTCATAGCACATATCATAGCATCCTCATCATTCGCATGAGCATAAGCATAAGCATACTCCACAGGACATGTCCCTTAGAAGACAGTATAGCAAATTGTAAAGTTCAGATTTTGTTCCCTAGTGATGATAGTGGAGCAGACTGAAGATTGAAGTCTTCCTGAAGATAGTAAGGAAGCAAATTGAAAAGTTCAGATTTTACTCCCTAGTGATGATAGTGGAGCAGACTGAAGATTGAAGTCTTCCTGAAGATAGTAAGGAAGCAAATTGAAAAGTTCAGATTTTGCCCCATGATAGTGGAGCAGAATGAAGATTGAAGTCTTCCGGAAGATAGTAAGGAAGCAAATTGAAAAGTTCAGATTTTGTTCCCTAGTGATGATAGTGGAGCAGACTGAAGATTGAAGTCTTCCTGAAGATAGTACGGAAGCAAATTGAAAAGTTCAGATTTTGTTCCCTAGTGATGATAGTGGAGCAGACTGAAGATTGAAGTCATTCCCGAAGTTACAGAGAAGCAAATCAAAGCCAATCCAAGTTACAGTGAAGTTTGAAGCTGTTTGAAGAAGACGCGGATCAAGAAGTCAAGACTTAGCTAAGCCCGGGCAAAATTGGTTCTTTTATTGTCTTTGCTCTATTCTCGTTTCACGACAATGAGCAAAGAGGGGCAGCTGTAATCACCAAATTTTGCTCGGCCCGATACAGACGAGGCCCATCAAAAAACAAAGCCAATAAAATGTCAAAAATCCAATAATAAAAAGTCCAATATAAACAGTTCATGTACAACCAGACCCAAATCAAACTACTGGCCCCTAACAAGCCCAAAGCCTAAGTGGCCCAACATGGCCCAAAACAAAACAATCAGGAGCCCTCACGCGTGCCTGCTGGTCTCCCCGCATGATTCTCACGTGTGACGATTCAGCTACCCCACGCACGCCCCTGACGATCTTGGCTCCCCTAGGCACCTCGGTCCCTGCACGACTTCGCACGCCTCGGCGACCGTCCGCACCCACCGCCAGTACCCATACCCTACAAAACACGCACAACAGACAGAGAAACAAGAAGAAAACAGAGAAATATGGAGCAAAATGATAAAATACTAAGGAGACAATGTATTCGGCTATAAAGCCATTAGAAATCGATGTAATAGGGGTTCGAAAAAAATTATTATCAGAAGCAGAAGGAAACAAAGCACAAGGTCGATTTCATTTTTTTATTTTGTTACTTACTGTTATTTACTGCTATTCTCGGTTGTCTTGTGTTCTTGATTTTAAAGAAACTCTTACAAATCATTAAAAACGAAAAAGAAGAAGAAAAGGGGGCCAATCTTACAAAATTTCGGCAATAAAAAAGGGGCATTCGAAAGAAAAAAAACAAACGAGAGGGGGAAGAGAATAAACCTAAGTTAGAGCCGCCGACGGAGCCCCGTTCTCCGTCCTTGAAGCCGAACCAAAGGGGGCTTGGGACGTTGAGGGCTCGCCCTTGAAATAGGAGATTCGAACGGCATCAAGGGGGTCTCTCCGCGCGTCGTCGGCCACTGGACGTAGGGGTGGTGCGACAGAACGACGGAGAGCCGAGGAAATCCAAGCGTCGGGCAAGAGGAGAGAGGGCTGTGGAGTTTTTTTTGATTTTCGAAACCTGAGGGTTTGCAAAAAGGGGAGATTCGGGCTTTTAAAGGACCCGTACGACCCGACCCGATACCTGGGGTCAGATCCGCTTGTTTTACCCTAAACGGGTAATTCACGCATTTAGTCCTCCTTTTTTGCACCCCTATTTAATTGCAGCAGCTTTCTTTTGTTTTTCCTAGTTTAAATTTTGCCCCGAATTTTACACGCTACTTCAACTTAGTCCTGTACAAAACGCAGCGCCAAGAGTATTTGGGATATTTTCCCATTCGGCCCCTCGTTATTTTTCTGCGCGATTGTTCACCCCCTTTTACTTTGATTTACTACTATTTTACCCCCTTTATTTCATTCTGATTCCAATTTAACCCTCTTTCGTTTATTTTTATAATTATATTACTATTATTATCATTATTATTAATATTATGTTATGTTGTACATATTATTATTGTACTATTATTATTACTTTATCATTGTTGTTATTATTGTTAATATTATTACTTTTATATATACCATAATTCGTATATTATTACTACTATTATTATGTTATCATTATCATTACTATATATTATTATTATTATTACTATTATTATTATTATTATTATTATTATTATTATAACTATGTCTGCATTATCATATTTTGTGCTATTATATTATTATTCTATTATCACTATCATTATCATTATTATAATTATATTTATATTATTGTACTGTATATATTTTGTATCATTATTATTACCGTATTATTATTATTATTATTATTATTACTATCTTCATCATTATTATTATTACTTACTTATTTATTTACTTACTTATTTTAAGGGGTTTTTGTATATCATTTTTAGTAAACCTTATGCATGCTGTGTATTTTGCATCTTGACATTATGTTAAATTATTTCACGATATTTACTGCATTTTTGGGTATTCTTTATCCCAAAGCCGTTTCGTTGGTTCTTTTAAATTGTCCTATGTGTCATGCCTTTTAAAATTGTTTGATTCATTGCTCCTACATCATTAAGGTTGATATTCCAATTGTGTAAGCTATGTGATTACTGTATTTGCACGTATTATGATCTGTTCGTTCGTATTTTCGCTGTAATCGCTATCATTGTTCATATTATCGTCCATTATTGATATTATTATCATTATTATTCATGCATGTCAACATTTTAGATTATCAATTTCAATGCCATACATGTATTATATTGTCATTATGCCAAATTCGTGTTACATTGCCGTTTTCCCGTCGCATAATCCTATCCACGTTTTGAACAATGCTTTAAAACCTAACCTAAAATCTTTCATCAATTTCATCCAAAAAACCAAAATTTTCTAAATAAGGCAATATTCTGCGTTCGGAAATTCGAGAGATCGTGCCCTATGTGTTGGGTTTCAGTTCTCTCGCTTGGTCAAACAATCGAATATCCTTTTGATATTTTAATGCGTGAGTCTCGGGAATTAAGGGACGATCTTGGGTTTGAAGATTAAAATCATCGTGTCCTATGTATTGGATGTGATATTTTATTCCTTCGGAACAAGAAAATCTTGATATTAAATCCGAGAAAATTCAAATATTTCCAAAAGAAATCAAATTTTTAAATTCATTTCAAAATTTTCAAACTTTCGACATATGGACACTGATTAATCAATTTGGTACCAATCGTGGGCGTGACGGGGGTGCTAACCCTTCCTCGCACGTAACCGACTCCCGAACCTATTTTCTCAAATTTTCGTAGACCAAAAACATTGTTTTAGTAAAATCAAAATGTTTTATTAAAACAAAGGTGATCCGATCACACCTAATAAAAGATCGGTGGCGACTCCCGTTTCTTATTTTCAAAACCAAGTCAATTCCCGTTTTTCAAAAAATGGTTGCGACACCACTTCCATTGTGGAATCTTAATCAGTTGCAACAATCCCGAGGGTAGCTAATGTTCAGCCTTGACTTGCTGACATGTCAGACACTTACTCACAAATTCCGTTACCTCACGCTTATGGCCCAGCCACCAAAACTACTCCTGCAAATCCCGGTACATCTTACTACCTCCCGGATGCATAGCATAGGGATTGCTATGTGCCTCCTGCAAAATTTTCTGCCTTAACTCCACATCCTTAGGCATACACACCTTTCCTTGAAAACACAACACTCCATTGCTGCTCAAGCTATACCCCTCCAATCCACCATTCTGTACTTGCAAACATCGGGCACTTAAAACTTCATCTACCAGCTGTTTTTCCTTAACCTCGTCAATCCATGCCGGCTTCACTTGCAATTCCACTAGCAGGCTTCCATCCTCATACAGACTAAGGTGAGCAAACATAGCTCTTAAATCTGCCACTACCTTACGGCTCAAGGCATCCGCTACCACATTAGCCTTTCCCGAGTGGTACTCAATCGAGCAATCATAGTCCTTTAACAGCTCAATCCACCTTCTTTGCCTCAAATTTAACTCCTTCTGGGTAAGGAGGTACTCCAAACTCTTGTGATCTGTATACACCACTGACTTCTCTCCATACAAATAATGTCTCCAAATTTTCAGCGCGAAAACTACTGCAGCCAATTCCAGATCATGTGTCGGGTAGTTCACTTCGTGAGGTCGTAACTGTCGGGAAGTATACGCTACTACCTTCCCCTCCTGCATCAGCACACATCCTAATCCTGTATGGGACGCATCACAATAAACCGTAAATTCTTTCTCGGCTTCCGGTTGAATCAATACCGGAGCTTCCGTCAAAATCCTCTTTAGCTTCTCAAAATTTTCCTGTTGCTTGTCTGACCACACAAACGGAACCTCTTTCCTCAGCAACTTGGTCAATGGTGCTGCAATCAGAGAAAACCCTTCCACAGATCTCCGGTAATATCCTGCTAGCCCCAGAAAACTCCGAATCTCCGCCACAGACTTCAGTGGCTTCCAGTCTAAAACTGCCTCAATCTTCCGAGGGTCAACTCTAATCCCCTCAGCTGACACCACATGCCCCAAGAAAGTAACCTCCTTCAGCCAGAACTCGCACTTACTAAACTTGGCGTATAAACGCTTTTCCCTAAGAATCTGCAACACCACTCGCAAGTGTGTGTCATGCTCCTCCTCCAATTTCGAGTACACCAGAATATCGTCGATAAATACTACGACAAACCGATCCAAGTACGGTTGAAACACCCGGTTCATCATATCCATAAACGCTGCCGGTGCGTTCGTCAACCCGAACGGCATAACCAAGAATTCATAGTGCCCGTATCGAGTATGAAACGCCGTCTTATGGATATCTGCCTCATTTACCTTAAGTTGGTGATACCCCGACCTTAAATCTATCTTGGAGAAGACCGATGCTCCCTTCAGCTGGTCGAACAAGTCATCTATCCTAGGCAACGGATACTTGTTCTTAATTGTCAATTTATTCAACTGACGGTAGTCTATACACATCCGTATCGACCCGTCCTTTTTCTTAACAAAGAGTACCGGCACTCCCCACGGAGACACACTTGGCCGGATAAAACCCCGATCCAGCAACTCCTGGATCTGTGCTTTCAACTCCACCAATTCCTTTGGCGCCATCCTATACGGAGCAATAGACACTGGTGCTGTTCCCGGTAAAAGATCTATACTGAACTCCACTTCGCGATCCGAGGGCAAACCCGGAAGCTCTTCTGGAAAAACATCAATAAATTCATTTACTGTTCGAACATCTCCTATAGCCAGCTCCTTATCTTCCAAAGCACAAACACAAGCCACAAACGCCTCACATCCTTTCCTTACCATCTTCTCCGCTTTCAGCGCAGACACCACATTAGATAGGTAATTCCTTCTCTCACCTATCATCACCACCTCTACCCCCTCAACCGATTTTAGCACAATGCGCTTAGCTGTACAGTCCAGTTCTGCTTGGTACTTAACCAACCAATCCATTCCTAAGATTAAATCGAACTCACCGAAGGGTAGTTCCATCAAATCCGCTTGAAACACTACCCCTTGAAGTTCTAGGGGTACATCCTTATACAATTTGTCTACTACCATAGAGTGTCCTAGAGGGCTAACTACCGTCATCTTCTTAGCAGAAATCTCATGGGCTAAGTTCAAAGTTTCCACTATACTACTAGCGACATATGAATGTGTTGATCCAACATCAATTAATGCAGTATAAGGCAACCCAGAAATTAAAAACGTACCGGTTATAACATCCAGTGCGTCGCCCTCCTCTCGACGTTTGGCTACATAGACCAACCCAGGCTGTCTAGCATCAGTACCTCCAGCACCTCGGCCAGGTGCTCCTCGGCCTCGCCCGTTACCATTACCACCCCTAGCAGCACCTCGACCCCTTTGTGGCTGCTGACCATCGCTCCTGAATTGACCACGTCCTTGACCCTCAACTTGAGTCCTAGCTAACTTCCATGGACAATCCCTTACCAGGTGCTCCATTGACCCACACTCAAAGCACCCTCTATTACCAGCCCAACACTCTCCCGAATGAGACTTCTCACATCTAGCACACTGAGGTGGCCACTGAGCACCAGCAGACTTTGCAGCTCGATCCGGTCCACCAAATCTAGCCCTTTTCTGAGAACTTCCAGCCGACCCAGATGGCCCAATACTCCTTTTATCCTTGCCTCTATCCTAATTCAGTTTCTCAGCTCGTTTCACCTCCTCAGCTACCTTGGCCTTTTCCACGAGAACGGCAAATTCCCTTTCACACTGAGGTGCAATTAACACCCGCAGCTCATCTCTTAATCCGTCCTCGAACCTAACACAGCGCTCATGTTCCGTAGCCACCATACCCCGAGCATACCTACTCAACCTCAATAATTCAGCTTCGTACTCGAGTACCGACTTATTCCCCTGAATCAAGTTCAAGAACACCCTACGTTGTGCATCAGTATAACCAGCTCCCACATACTTCCTCTGATAGGCCGCCCTAAAGTAATCCCAAGTGATATCATCGGCCACTGCACCATCCCTAACCGTGAGCCACCACTGATACGACTCATCCCGGAGGAGAGACACTATCCCCTTTAACTTCTCTTCAGCCGAGAAGTCTAAATCATCCATTATACGTTCGGTAGCCTCTAACCAGTACTCAGCCGTGTTGGGAGCCACTCCAGAAACTCCCCTAAACACTTCTGCTCCGTTAGCCCGGAGTCGCTCAGCCACGGATTTTCGGGCTCCTGCACTCGCGCCTGCCCCGGCAACTCGTTCCAAAACTCGCAGTACAGCCTGAGATACTGCATCGTTACCACCAGTCTGATCCTGAAACTCAGCTTCTACCGCCGGTAGATCTGGTATCACATTTCTGGACCCATGGCCAGACCCTGCTGGCTCCGACAAGGCCATCCTACCCCTACCACGGCCACGCGGCGGACGTCCACGACCTCGTGTACTCATGCTTCTCGTTCGCGTTTTCTGGTTAAGAATTTTATGGATTATTAATTCTATTCACTATTTATCCACGAACAATTTTATGGAAGATAGTTTTATAAGTGATTCTTTCGAATTCGAATCTATCTAAAGTTTCAGTTTCAGGCTTATCTCCTAATTCTAAGTACATTCATCACACAAACAGCATCCACCAACCACATTCAACATGTAGGGGTATTTTTGTCATTGCACTACCCGGGGGTATTTTCGTAATTTTAACCTACAAGGGTATTTTCGTAAATTTCCAAAATAAAGTTTCGGGTGATTTTTCAAAATAAGGGTATTTTGGTAATTTTGTGAAGCAGAGGTAGTTTGGTAATTTTTTTCAAACAGGGGCACTTTGGTCATTTTTCAAATCCAAGGTAGTTTTTACAAATCAAGGGGGTAATTCCGTAATTTTCAAAACTAGAGATTTTACAAACAGTATGGCTGGTCCCTTTCGGGTTTTAATTATTGAATTTAACCTGTGAATAAGTCCTCTTGGTTAGGGTGAACCGTCACTACGCACCAGGTAGGGTTCGAGCGAAGAGGAGATGAGTCACTTGGACTGCTTAAATACCAAGCTCTTCCTGAACCCAATCCTAGACATGTGCATGACCGTTGCCACACCCTAACTCGGCGACTTTCTCACAGGTTTGTTTAATTAAACTTAAGTCTTATGTAATTAAAAAGTTGTGTAAACTAACCCTAGGGTCCATCAGTACTATCATGCTTAACTACGTCTATGTCTAGAGCCCACAAAGCCCAACATATAAATATCACAGCGAAAGTTAGGGTACTTACCTGGGTGGATCGGCGCCGGTGACTCAGGTGCCATGCTTTCCGGAAAAATAATCATTTCACAAACTTTTAAAACATATTTTGGGCCCTAAGCCCACAACCAAGCTTTTAAACCAGACTCTGATACCAAAATGGAACACCCCAAACCCGGTTAAAACGCTACAACCGAATCTGGCGTGCCACGGGTAAAACATTTGAAAACTGTTTTGTTGACTTGTTTTAAGAGATAGTTGTTGGATTTTGCAATGTGTAATACATGTAGATACTTGGCTTTAGAAAAACTTGATTGCCTTATTGTTTCTTTCGTATCTATTATTTAGTCATGGTATATAACAAAAACAAGTATTTATTAGGGTTTGAAAACATCCGTTTCGTAAATTTATCAATGTATTGAGTAAGAACTTTAGAATCTACTAAATAATAAAAGAAAACCCAAAATAAAACTTCAGCGGCCTTATTACATAACTGAAAAACCATAATTTAATAAAATAATTAAGTCCGAGTTGAAAACTCTGTAATAAACCAAATGCTGTGCATGGCCACCTTGAGTCCACTTCAGCTCCATATCCACGATCTAAGCCTGATCTGCAAAATATAACAGAAGGGGTGAGTCGCCTAGACTCAGTGTATAAATCCCCATCCCAAGAGAAGATACGCTCTTACACAAAATCATACAATAATAAGCAAGTCATGCAACCCATCCAACCTAAGTATCCATCCATGTCTCCTAAATCTACCCCTTGTGGTACCAAACCACTGGTAACCGAAGTTACAATAATAACATATGCGGTACCAAACCACTGGTGATGCCAAACCACTAAGACTTAGTCACAATTTTATAATATGTGGGGCCAACCCACTGTGTGATACCAAATCACTGGTGACAATCTAATAGATCATACTTCCCCCTCCTCTCATCACCCATAACACATATTTATGGTAACGACATCAGTATGATCATGCTTAACATACCAAATTATGTATACAGAATAACATGCTTTCATATATCACATTCATCGCAAGTAATAATAACAACTTACCCGGCATCCACGCTTTTACCCACCAGGGGTATTTTAGTAACCATTGCCGTCATTCCGGCTTTTTAACAACACACAACATTAACATATTAAGTAAGAAAGTGTGTAAGAGTTACACACCTGGTTTTCGTACTAACGCTTTTACTGCCTCTACGCTACTATCACTCGAGACTACCACTATCGGCCTATGATTTACTTCCGATGTCGGCCCACACCCCGATGGCCAATCTCGCACTCCCGATATTGATCGTTTCTTGTACTTTGGCGTTGGATTTACAGATCCAACCTCTCCTATTGCTTGGCTGTTATTCGAGTCCATAGTAATCCCTTAATCCCTAAACCATTTAAATGATAAGATCTAATTAATCAAACAATTATAACACTTAAAACGAACTCTTACCCAATTAATCGAATCCCGAATGTCCTTGAGAAAACACCACCACCAACCTACCTACATTCAGCCATCCTCAAAATATCAAACAAACCGATAGTCACAACCAATCTAGCCCATGTGACATTCGGCCAAATGAAAAAGAATCAAGAAAGGGCCATTCGGCTGAACCTACCACCACCTACCTTCGACTTTTCCACCAAATCGGCACAGGAGACTTTTAATGAGACAGATTCGGCTATTAGAAGCAGGGAGGGAAATCGACAGGCATTAGAACAAATGATTCGGGTTAGATCTTAATGAAAAGAAAGAGTGAAATTGCATAGAAACAAAATCTCGAAACTCACCAGATTAAAGAGAAGTATTCGGCTTACGGTGCACCTTCGAGAAAATGGAACCACCTTGAAGATTCGGCCGTGGGAAGGAGAGGGTATGATCAAAGGGGATTTGGTTTTTAAAAGATTAATGGAGATGAGAAAAGAGATAGGGAGTTTCGGCTAGAAGAGAAAAGCTAAGGCAAATGGAGAAAAAGAGTTTCGGCTAGATGTGTGAAAGAAAGAAAGAATGGCAGCAAAAAGATTATAACTTGGCTAATAATTTCGGCACCCTCACACACACCTTAGAGTTGGAGTTTCGGCCAACTCTCCCCCCTCCTGATAGCCTTTATCCTTCTATTATCACATCCATTATCCATATAATCTTTATCTTTCCTTCACAAGAAACCCATCAAGCACCAACTCTTCCCTTCCTTGTTATCATCTTTAACTAACCAAAAATAAAAGAATTAAAACTCCTAAAATGTAGCTCATGTGCCGTCCACCCCTTCCCCTTGAAGTGCCGAATTTTTTACCCACAAATTTAGGCCCCAAGCGGCCACACTAGGCCCAAACTCCTCCCCCTTGTAACGCCACCTACATGCCCACTTAAAGCACCTCTAAACTTTGGGCCACAAGCCCAACTTGCTACTAAACATAATTACTTAACTTAAATTATAAACTAACACTATTTATAAGCAATTTAACCCAGGTTTAAGCCTAAACCTGAGCCCAATACACACCTTAAGGCCTTGAGCTACTATCTTAGCCATGCAACAAACCAAATGCACAGACCCACAAAATCAGGATATTACAATTCTTCCATTTATTCCATGTTGTTTATGAAAGTCATGAGGAACTAATCCTTCTATGGGGGATTAGTGAGTGGAATCATGATCTCCTAACTGTTTTGTAGGGTTATTCAACAGATCAATTGTTTGGGAAAGGAATAACGTGAAACAAACCCTAGGCCTGACAACCGCAAGAAGCTATCAAGGTGGGAATTAACCTAAAATTGGTCTTGCCCATCTGTGAACGTCTTGACCCCACACTAGTTTGGATTGTGAGGTCAGAAGATAAGTAGTTTTTGCTGACTCATTATGTTAGTGGAAGATCGGAAGATCCTGCTAGGGTAGCGGTTAGTTGATTGATGAAGAACCCAAGATGACAATTGATTGAGATTGTTGAAGCAAGCTAATCACCTATCTTCAGATTTGATTCACTTTATTTCTCTCTATCTCTTGCAATTTTTATTTTTTTTATGTTATTTTATTTCCTTAGTTTAAGAAACCCTAAAATTATCTCTTATTTTACTTTCGTACTATAACTGACTTAAAGTATCAATTAGGTCTTTAATTGTTTAGGTTAAGATTGATTTAGTACTCGCCTCCCTTGGGTATGATCCTCGGAGTACTTACCTACTTCATTGAAAAATCTATATTACAACTCGACCCATATACTTGCGAATATCGCCTCGTAATTCTCCATCCTATTGCAATATTCACACTCTAGACATTAGTACATTCGGAGGCGGTCAAAACCCCATGTTATATAAAATGAAATTGTATGCAAACCATCATGTTATATAGTATGGCATAGTATGCGAATCCTCATGTTATATAGTATGTGATTTAATATGAGCAAACCCTATATGTGCAAACCGTGAATGTGCGGACCTTATATGTAAACTTGTTATGTATGTGTTAGACGAACAAGCATGATAAACAATGTAATATTAATATATCGATACAAGTTTTTAGTTTGCATGAAGAAATTGTATATGTGAAATTGATATGAATGAATGCATGAATACATGCCATTAAACGATAGTATGAAATAATAAATTTGCTTGACAAGCATAGCATCGATTGTTGATAAATAGCATGATATGTTGAGTTTATGTGCATGATTACATGAAATTGGATATGGAGGATAGAAGATGTCCTAGGAGAAAGTGATAATTTAAGTCCACGTCAAAAGTCAATACTGCACGAAGTAGGTGACAATGTCATCGAGATCGAGTAAACTGGATGATAGTTTAAAATGCCATCAAAATCAGACAATCGAGATGGTAAGTTATTGTAGTAAAAGTCATCGTCACAGATGATAAGTGAACGACCATCGTCATCGGGAAATCTGGGATGCTCAGTTATTGAAATGTATTTTGGAGTGTTGAGTGATGCTCGAGGGCAGATAGGATGTATGGGTGAGAACTTAAAATTAAAATTTACATTTGCATTGCATCATGAAAATAATTTGTACATGCATTTATTTTCTAAATGTCCCTTACATTATGCTTAATTTGCTATTATGCTATAAATTGAATGCTTTACTGTTTGATCAATTACATATAATGGTTTATAAATTAGACTCATACTGATCTGTCCTAAGCCCACCCCCTTTTCATTACCTTTCAGGTAACGCAAAAAACTAGTACTCGGAATGGCATCGGAGGAACCTTGGACTAGCAACCCATTTTCTTTCATTATTATTTTAAAAGTTTCCATTAAAAATTTTGTAACACCCCAAACCCGACCTAGAAGTTAGGCCCAAATCTGGAATGTCACATTAAAGGCGCACTTCAAAATAATTTACTATTTAACCATTTAAGGCCCAAAAGCCCAAAACAAAAGTTTATTTCGAAAACCATATTAACACTTTAATAATTTCATGAAATTTCTTAAGTGGGTAGTTGAAACAATAATAATAACCCAAAATATAAATTCAAATAGGAGTTACATGGCCTTATTACAATCCAATGGAAAAAAAACAAAATATTTAAAAATAAATTCATTTGAACAAAATAAAACATTTGATCAGCTTGTAGTGTGGCCATCTCCGAGTCCTCTCCCACGTCCAGCCGTCTATTTAGGATTACCTGAAACATTAAATTAAAGGGTGTGAGTTTCGAAACTCAGTGTGTACAACCCTTGGCAATCAAATCACATACAAATATTCACAGTGGGCCTAAACCCTATCAATATCGATGATCTTGGGCCTTAGCCCACCATGACCTCATATCATATCATATCATATCGCATCGTATACGAACAAGATAATGCAAAACCCACCCCAAAAGTCCACCCGCTACACACACCATTTCCCTTCCAACCTTATGACTCCTGTGGGGAATTCTAGCTCGACCCACCCCTCCGCTACACACCAAGGGTAGCCCGGTTGTGGTACTACCGAACGTTGCAGCAAAGCTACTAATCATATATTGGGCTTAAAGCCTCCGGTGGATCCATACCATACGGCCATGCGATCCTCAAATCTTCCTCCGTACCATAATTCCCACCCATATGCATCTTAAGCAGAATATCATATGAATGCTTCAAACACACAAGTAACATCCATAAACTTACATTCGTCACGTAGGGGTATTTTCGTCATTTCACTATCCAGGGGTATTTTCGTAATTTTACCCTACAGGGGTATTTTGGTAACTTGGCAAAACAGGGGTATTTTGGTAATTTTTCAAAATAGAGATATTTTGGGTAATTTTACAAAACATGGGTATTTTGATAATTTACAAATCTAGAGGTATTCTAGTAATTTACGAATATAGGGGTATTTTAGTATTTTTTTTAAAATATAAGGGTAATTGGTCCCTCTCGGGTTTTAGTTATGAACTTTGGCCCATCAACAAGTCCTTACGGCTAAAGTGAACAGACACTACGCACAAGGTAGGATTCCAGAGAAGAGGAGGCGGGCCACTAGGACCGCTTAAGTACCAAGCTCTCCCTAGATCCAATCCTAGACATGCGTATGCCCGTTGCCACACCCTAACCCAGCAACTTGTTCACAGACATGTTTAATTAGATTAAGTCTTATGAATTTTAAGAGTTGTTCAAACTAGGCCTAAATTCCATTAACCCTAACATACTTATCTACGTCCCCATAAGCCCATCAAGCCCAAATCACATCATTACGGCCCATTAGGCCCAAATCTAATCATGTGGCCTATTAGGCCCAAAACAAAGCCAGTTCATGTATCACGCGTGACTAACTCAATATGTTTAACAAACCAAACCATTTCATCAAACTTAGCCTCAGGGCCCACCGGACCCATTTAGCCACTTTCGGCTTTTCGGCATTTCCGATAGCGTGTGTGTAGTGTTTGTACACACCTGGTAACCTTGCGTCCTGCGAACCCCTTAGTCTCGAACCTACAATTGACATTACTAGCGATTAACCAAAGCTTTAACATACACTGACTAAAAACCGAAACCTCACCATACCCTTACCGTGTACCTCACGTTCTAGTAGCCCCTCCTTTGCTACTATTGGCGATTATCCTCTAGATCTGCACCCAAACACCTATATCATCAAAACCAAGTGACCCATATTGATTCTAAGTCACCCCTATGAGCCACAATAGATTCGGTCACTTATTAAAACTCTAATTGAATCGAGAATACTTACTGCCTTGATAACAATCCTTATCTACCGCGCTTGCGATTGCTGAGCCTCACCCTTGTTAGTACATGGTAATGGCAAATAGGGTTAGATAGCCCTTCGGCTTTTAATAAAACACACTAAAAATACAACTAAGCTCTTACCAAAATCTTCCTTTGATCCTGCAGCTTAAGTCCGGCTTTTGAGAATCGTAAGGTGATAGAGGCAATTCGGCAACACTAGGGGGAATAAGAAATAAAAGTGATTCGGCTAAAACTGAGTGGTGAATCAAAAGGGAATTTGAGAAGGGAGGATATGAGGGATTCGGCTTTGACACACCTAGAAAAAAGTCTGCCTCTCACAAGTGAAGAAATTCGGCTAGCAGGAAAGCAAAAATTTGGCATT
Organism: Gossypium australe; assembly: GCA_005393395.2. Lineage (NCBI taxonomy): Eukaryota > Viridiplantae > Streptophyta > Magnoliopsida > Malvales > Malvaceae > Gossypium > Gossypium australe. Next base: position 96,853,100 of record CM016622.1, on the reverse strand, counting down.
AACCTAGGAACTTAATTTGGCATTCATATATATAGCCCCTAGCCGAACTTCCCTTCCCTCAAAGTCCAATTCGGCACCACTATATCCACCTCCTAATCCCTATCTTTTCTCCCTTATCTTCACCTTAAATTTCTCTCCTGAACACTCCCTTTCAGAGTCCCCTCCAACGCCAACTCCTTCTATCCTGGCACAAAAATAAAATTCCTTACTTTCCCCTCCTAAGCCTCAAACCTTGGACCTCCTTAACTGCTTCACACGCCACCTCATAGCCCCTATATGACGCCACTTTCCACTGGACTACAAGCCCATCTGTGTCCCTTTTCTTCTCTTAATCTGCTTATGAGGCCTCCTACCTGAGACTAGGGTCCATTAAGAAAGAATAAATTTTCCCTATGGTCACCCCTAACTCTAAGGCCTCAAGTAATCCCTATACTATCTTAATAATATTATTCAAAGTGCTATACATACTTAGGCACAGAAATTAGGGCTTCGGGATTTTTAGGGCGTTACAAATTTCCTTAATTGTTTTATTAGGTCATTTACCAGATTGTAATTATTAATTATTTCTTGCTTTTATAATTATGGTTTGGGATTGTTTGGCTTAATACCTTTAAAGCATGACATATAGTTAATGCTCTGATAAATTGCAAGTTTTTTGGTTTAGAAAACCATTATTCTTAATAATGTTTTCCACTGCTTTGCAAAATACTTAAAGTTTTGATAGGTATGTTTAAACTTGAACCATTGATAAACCGTAATATATACATATTTTAATCCCACATTTAGCAAACTTTTGGACGATTTATTCCTTGAATTGTAGAATTTGGTGCTCCTAATCCTTTAATTTCATGTTTTATACTTAGAAAAGCACCGGTGGATGAAAAAAACGAGAAACGGGCCTAAAACGGAGTAAATGGGCGAACTTACAAAATCGACACGGCCTGTACCCAAGACTACAAGGACGTGCCTCCTTAATAGACCCGAACACGGCCTGGCCACGATTCACACGAGCGTGTGCCATGGGCGTGTCCCTGACGTGACCTGTTTGAATTTCATTCGGATTAGGGTACTTAGAGGCAAAGAAAGCCATTCCAAAAGCCTATATAAACACCCTAGAGGCCAACCTTCAGGGGGCGTCCAATTAGGCCGAAGAGCCGAGCCAGAGAGGCCAGAATCGTGGAATTTACTCGAAGAAAGCCAGTTGATTCACCTTAAGAAGCCAGAATCATACTCAAGGCGAAAGATCTTCTCTTCAATTCCTTCAGGGGGTTTTAGGGTTTTTCTTATGTTTTGTTTTATACTTTCTTCTAAGATGTATTCTTTTATGATTATGAACTAAACCCTCAAATACCTGAGGGAGATGAAACCTAAGACAGATCTTGTTATTGTTTTCTGAACTATATGATAAATACTTGATTTGTTCTTAATTATGTGTTCTTAATTCTTGTTTTGATATTTTAGGATATTGATTCAAGTATTGATGTGCTTAGGCAGAGGAGGAATAGACCCTATCTAAGAGTAGATCTAGCATAATTAAGCGGAGTTGATCGCAACCCTAGAGATAGGATGACGAAAATCTGCCGGGTTAGGGTCAAACCTAATATGGGAGTCCATAGATCGAGTTAATGCAATTCTAGGGGTTTTAATTAGATAGAGATTTCAATTAATCAACCTAGGGTTAGACGTTAGTAGCCTCGAGAGAGGTATTAATATAAATTAGGGAATCCTACGGATCAAGTCAAGTGAATAAATCGTCTGGTTCAGAGTTAAATAACAAGTGAATTCTAGGTGGATTCTTCCTCGGGTATTGTCTTATCAATTGGTTTTTCCCACAAGGATTTTCCCCAATTCATTCTCTTTGTCTTAGCATATTTAGCTTAATAGTTAGTTAATTTTAGATTAATTAATAATTCCCTTAATTCTTAGGCTAAATAATAAAAAGAAAGTTAGTATTAGTACTTTTGGTTCCTTTGGGTTCGACAATCCGGTCTTGCCACTAAACTATACTACTGTTCGATAGGTGCGCTTGCCTTAATCGTTGTCATAGTTAGTTTCTAGGCTCTATCATTCTTTTTATAAATTTTTAAGACTCTGACACACAATCAACCATTTTTCAACAATTCACATTAATAATACTGTAATTGGATTACTAAGTAAAGTCAGTTTGATTAATGAATGTTTTTCTTAAAAACTAAATAGTGATTTTCATACAAATCAACTCAAACAAGTGAATGACTTTACTAGATCACTTCGGTGACCAATGTAACGCCCTTGACTTAGCCAAAACTCCAAGGTCAAGTTAGGGGTGTTATAATAATAAAGAAAATTAATATTATGAAATAAAATAAAATTACTAGAACGAAATTAATCAACAAAGAAATCTCAATTAACAGGTTTAAGATTAACTCGCTTCAATGGTTGTAAATAACTTCAGAAGTTGGGTTTTAGTGAACTAGCTAATAACTAACCAGTTAATACCCCTCTTGGCCTCTAACTAATTAATTAATCCATTAATACTCACTTATCTCTCAACCCCACTTTCTAAACTGGGATAAATTATGATTTACTCGGCAAGCTTATCTCTCGACCTCATTTTACCTAGATGACTTCCTAGGGTCGTCAATCCTAAGGTTTAAGCATACATAATTTAAACCAACTAATTCTATGGGGAACCCTTGTTCTTTTATTAATTACTCTCACATCCACTCGTTAAAATTTCTAAAGGATTTAGCTACTCATGAATCTCGAGACCATTCTCATAAGAATTAATTTAATCATGCAACAACACAAATTAAACTAAAACGAAAGAAAAATTGATATTGATCCGTTTGATAAACTGGATGTGCTCGGTTTTGCAAATTCCTTTAACAACTATGGAGATATTGGTGTTGACAGGCAAAAAGTGAAAGAAAAATATATCAAAACACTTAACAACCAAGTCTTGGACTCAAATCAAATCCAAGTTCGAAAAAGAAATAAAAAATTATTTTTAAAATTAATTAAAAACTTTAATTAAAAACTAAGTCTAAAACTAAAACCTAAATTCTACCCTAACAACTTGCCTCTTAACTTAACATCAACTTAACTATTTATAGGTAAATTTAGTTGCTCACTTAGGTCAATTACAAGCTTTAATTAGGCTAAATATGTATTGTGCGGACAATGACACCTCCATCAGACCTGTTTCGTGAAATAGGCTTATGCGTATCATGACAAAAACTTCGAGTATTAAATCTGAACCTTGTTCAGCTATGTTGCAACCCGAAAGCTTGTGTTGTGACCTGCACGCTCAATTTGTAATCTCCCCAACATGACCTAAACGTTATGGCCAAATTGTGAAGATTACATTAGCCACCTGTGCGGCTAAACTACCCCATCGTTCTTTGAAAACCTTAGTTACTTGCTCTTTCAAGAAAAATCAAGTTGTACCTTTGTTATTCTAGAAAACATTTCATTAATTAAATCAACCGTCCTTAGGTCATGTTATTAGCATTTGCGTGGTTTAGAAAACACATTGCTCGTTGCTTCACTCAATAAAACCTCATTATCTTTTATTGCAGTGAAAAACTCAATTTTTACCTCTTTTAACATTAAGCCAAGTCTCATGCATTGTCCAATATCAAAATATACTTTAAAACCAAACTAACATGTCGAATATGAATACATGAAAACCATAAAACAAAGTAAAATCCAAACCATAGTCCAAATAACTTTATAGTCCCAAAACAAATTAAATTTTAAATAAAACTTAAACAAAATAAATAATAACTAGTCTGAAACCCATCGTATGTCCGTGTGCCATGTCTGATCCTACTCTTGAGCATTACCTAAGATGTTTGAAACTATGGGGTGAGCTAACTAGCTTATTATGAGTCTAAACGGTAAGAACATTCAATTATCCGTACAAACACCAATCAATAATTTAATGCAACGTATCACATAGCATAAAACATTATCTTTCGAGTGTCATGGACATAATGCAATGCATAAAGAATCCTACCCAACCACCCTCTACACACCACGAGTTCCCCAGAACCCATCTACCAAACTCCAAACATTACAAGTTGGGCTCAATGTGGTTAAACCACCATTATACGTAATGCAGTTATACTGCAATTTAAAATACAATATAATCATCATTCTCCTCATTACTCTCGCTGCAGTGCACTGACAACATAAATGCAGACTTAATATGCCACAATTACTCCACGAAACTCCTCCTTCATCCACAATAACCCACCCCATGTACATGCGATATGTCATACAAATTACGACCAAGAACATATTCCCATTACATTCACATTTCAATAGCATGTTTTATATGCCCTCATAATATCATTCACTTTCATTTTGTAGTAATACTTATAAAGAATTCAATTTCACCATCAATACGATGAAATTACAACAGGCCATACTTTCATTATCATTTTATAAGCAATTTTTCCAGTGCATGAGTAGCAAACTTTCATTTAATACATTTAATAGCATTTCACTCATGCATACATTTCATGTAGTGAATCTTTATTTTCATTTTAATACATGCTATGTAATATCATAAATATAGTCCTGTGCATTTATATGTGGTACTTGATTAATCTGTAATTTAAGAAGTTGAGGTTGAACTGAGGCCTTGATTAAATATTTGGATTAGGGTTTAGATTAATGTTCTGGGTAATTTAAGTGATATTTTAGGATAGTTAATTAAGTGACAAGCTGGGCTTGTGGCCCAAAGATTTGAGGAGCTTTAAGTGGGCATGTATGTGGCGTCACTAAGGGAAGGATTGGGCTAAGTGAGGGCTACTTAGAGCCCAAGTTTTGGGTCAAAAATTCGGCACTTAGGAGCCTTAGGAGTGGATGGCACACTAGCTACAAATTAGGGATTTTAATTCTTTTATTTTCTTGATAAATAGGAAGATAATGAAGAGAAAGATGAGGGCTATTTTTGAGGAGATAAGGGATTAAGATAAAAGCTATCAGATGACAGCAGAGTTGGCCGAAAATTCAACTCTGGGAGGGGGAGTGTATTGCCGAAATCTATATAAGCCAAGTGATCATCCATGCTTTCATTCTTTTTCTTCCTCACCTAGCCGAATTTCTCTTTTTCTTTTCTCTCAAATCCTTTTCTTTGCCGCAACTCTTCAAACACAGTTTACTTTCCCCTCTTCTCTTCTCAAAGCCGAATCTACAAGTGAGATCTCTGTTTCTCGAAGGTGCACCGTAAGCCGTATACTCCTCTTTAATCCGGTGAGTTTCGAGATTTCTCCTTTTTCTACGATTCCTTTATTTTTATCAAGCTCCTAATCCAAATCATTCTTTCCAAGGCCCTGTCGATTATACTCTTTATCCCTAGAAGCCGAATCTGTTCCATTAAAGCCGATTTGGTGGAAAAGCCGAAGGTAGGGAGGTGACGTTTCTTAGGGATTTTCGGGATTCGACAAATAAGGCTCTACGTTAAGGATAATAGATTTTCGCGATAACAGGTGTGTAATACTTCCCCACCATTTAGATCTAATCATAAAATGCATGATCATAAGATTCATATATGTTTTGATAATTGCCAACATCTCGGTTTATTGATGAAAGCCCAATAAGGGTATAAACGGATCACTAGGTTAGTAAATAATCTGTTTAAATGTTATAAGTAAAATGCTTGTATGTGATTGCATGGGTTGGGTTGATGAAAGGAGGAAGTTATATGTTATATGCGTAGCGGTTTTTACTGTGATCTGATATAGCGGCTAATGCCGTGAACTGTTATACGGGCTTCGGCCATTAAATGTTATACAGGCTTCGGCCATTATATGTTATAAGGGCTTCGGCCATCATCTGTGGATGAGCAACATGACTGCCATCATGGTGTGTAGCGGTGTGGGTCGATTGTAGAAATCCCCAATGGTGTGTACGGTTGGTACGGGAGCATGTAGCGGATGGAAACCTAGGCAAACAGGTTGGGCCTTGCATATTATTTGTTATTAATTTTTATCATGGGTATTAAACTGTTTATTTGTTTAATGGGCTTAAGGCCCAAAATCTAGTGGTGCATGAGGGTTGCACACTGAGTCTCGCGATTCACCCTTTTAATTAACATTTCAGGTGATACCTAGTGCTTCGGACCGGGCTGGAGAGGAACGCAAGGTGGCCATGCAGAAGAATATGAAGATTTAGCAAAAAGACTCCAGTTAATTATTTTATATTGTATTTTAATTAAGGGATTTTAAACTTCGATGTAATAAGGCCATGGGCCACTAGTTTATATTTTGTTTTATTATGGGTTTTTATTACTTTTAGTTATTTAAATTTTTATTTTCATTAAACTAAGGCATGTAATTAAGTTCGGTTTTATTTTACAAAGGCATATTCTATATAAAATATATTTGGGCTTTTCTGAAAATACGACATGTTTAACAAAATTTTTCTTAGTGACATACCAGATCCGGTTGTAGTGTTTGGGCCGGGTTTGGGGTGTTACAAATTGGTATCAGAGCCCGGTTCAAAACTCGGCTCTGGGGTTTTTGGGCTCTGAACCATTGTGTGATCTTTGTATATGTGGGCTTAATGGGCCTAGTGGGACGTAGAGTAAGTTAGAATTAGAACTTGATGGACTCTAGGCTTAGTACAAACTACTTCTTAAAAATTCATAAAACTTAATTTCACTAAACAAACCCATAAACGAGTCACAAGACTAGGGTGTGGCAACAGGCATGCGGATGTCTACGAAGGATTCGGAAGAGCCTGGTATTTAAGCAGTCCTAGTGACTCACCTCCTCTTCACTGGAATCCTACCTGGTGCGCAGTGACTGTTCACCTTAGCCAAGTTAGGGTGTGGCAATGGGCATACGCATGTCTAGGAGTGGATTCAGGGAGAGTTTGGTACTTAAGCAGTCCTAGCGACTCACCTCCTCTTCACTAGAATCCTACCTGGTGCGTAGTGACTATTCACCCTAGTTACGAGGACTGGTTGATGGGCTAAACCCTATGACTAAAACCCGAAAGGGACCAGCCACCTTATTTTTACAAACTTGCTAAAATACCCTTAGTTTGAAAAAAAAAACTCACAAACACCCGAACACTACTATTTTCTTTGAAATCAAATCCTCCAAGTTACCCCGGTTTAAAAAAAAACTCAGTTTTGTAAAATTTTTGAAAATAACTTTGATTTGTAAAATTTCCCAAAATATCCCTGATTTGTAAAAATTACCAAACTACCCTTGCTTTGCAAAATGACCAAAATACCCCTGAATGTCAAAATTACCGAAATACCCCCGAATTTCAAAATTATTGAAATACCCTCGGAGTGCAAAATTACCGAAATACGCCCAGAATTGAAAAATTACCAAAATACCCTTACTTCACAAAATCACCAAGGACCCTATTTTGAAAAATTACAAAAATACCCTTGTAGGATAAAATTACGAAAATACCCCTGGGTAGTGGAAAACAACAACAATGACAACAACAACACTTTTCTGTAATGAACGCAAGTTCATGAATGTTGATGATTGAATGAATGAACTTGAGACTGTAGTGTGTGTATGGATTCGAAAGAACTACTCTTTAAAACTATTCATCATAAGACTGTTCGCGATAAATCAGTGGAAAGAAATAATGATTCATAAAATTCTTAATCAGATAAACGCAAATCGGAAGAATGAGTACAAGGGGTCGAGGACGTCCGCCGCGTGGACGCGGTAGGGGTAGGATGACCTTGTCAGAGCCAGTAGGGTCTAGCCATGGGTCAGGTAACGAATTGCCGGATCCTCCAGCTGTGGAGGGAGAGTTACGGGATCAGGCGACCAGGGATGATGCTGTATCCCAGGCGATGTTGTGAGTTCTGGAGAGAGTTGCTGGAGTAGGCATGGGCACAGGAACCCGGAAATCTGTGCCAGAGCGGCTTAAGGCCAATGGGGCAGAAGTGTTTAGGGGAGTTTCTGGGGTAGCCCCTAACACAGCTGAGTACTGGATGGAAGTGACTGAGCGCATAATGGATGACTTAGACTTCACGGTAGAGGAAAAGTTGAAAGGGGTTGTGTCTCTCCTCCGAGATGAGGCCTACCAGTGGTGGCTCACGGTGAAAGAAGGTACTACCGCAGATCGGATTGACTGGGACTTATTTAGGGAGTCATTTCAGGGAAAGTATGTTGGGGCTAGCTATATAGATGGCCAAAGGAAGGCATTCCTGAACCTGGTACAGGGAAGTAAGTTTGTGGCTGAATATGAGGCTGAGTTTTTGCGCTTGAGCCGTTACGCTCGGGGAATGGTAGCAACGGAGTATGAAAGTTGTGTTCGGTTCGAGGACGGGCTACGAAATGAGTTAAGGGTTCTGATAGCACCGCAGCGAGAGAGAGTTTTTGTTGTTTTAGTAGATAAAGTTAAAATAGCTGAGGAAGTGAAACGGGTTGAGAGACAAGAAAGGGATAAGGATCGGGGTAAGAATAAGAGGAGTTTTGGGCCATTAAGAGCATCTGGGAATTTTCAGAAGAGGCCTAGGGCTGATTGGCCAGTTCGTGCTCCGACAAGTCAAAATCAAGCATGTTCTACATGTGGGAGGACGCATTATGGGGAGTGCAGAATAAAAACAGGTGGATGCTTTAGGTGTGGATCCACAGAACATCTGATTAAGGATTGTCCTCAGATGGATCGGGCACAGCCAACAGGCTGAGGTTCTGATCAGGTTAGGAGAGGCGATCAGCCTGGACCAAGGGGTCGTGGTGCAGGTAGAGGAGGAAATGGGGCTGGTCGAGGTCGTGGAGCACCTGGTAGAGGTGTAGGTAATGTAGATGCAAGGCAGTCGGGTCTAGTTTATGCAGTTCATCGACAAGAGGATGGTGACGCACCGGATGTCATAACCGGTATGTTTCTTATAGCTGACCGCCCTTTTCTTGCTTTGATTGATATTGGGTCAACCCACTCCTATGTTGCATGTTCGATATCTGAGACCTTAAGTATAGATCCTGAAACAACTACTAGGAAGATGACTGTGGTTAGTCCCCTAGGACAATCTAGGGTAGTAGATAAGCTGTTTAAGGATGTACCTTTAGAGACTCAAGGGGTAGTGTTTCCGGCAGACTTAATGGAATTGCCATTCGGAGAATTCGATCTTATCCTAGTAATGGATTGGTTGACAAAGCATCGTGCTAAGTTGGATTGTGGGTCTAAGCGCATGGTGTTAAGTACCCCGGAAGGCGGGGAGGTGGTTGTGTTAGGAGAAAGAAGGAACTACTTGTCCAACGTAGTGTCGGTCTTGAAAGTTGTTAAGATGATTCGGAAAAGATGTAACGCCTATTTAGCTTTTATTAGTGCTTTCGGTGTTAAGGAGGTGACTGTCGATGGGGTTCAAACAGTCAAGGATTTCGCAGACATTTTTCCGGAGAAGTTGCCAGGATTACCCCCGGATCGCAAAGTAGAGTTTGGAATAGAACTACTCCCGGGTACGGCTCCGGTATCTATTTCCCCTTATCGAATGGCGCTGAAGGAGCTGGTGGAGCTCAAAGCTCAGATTCAAGAGCTATTGGATCGAGGATTCATCCGACCGAGTGTGTCTCCATGGGGAGCGCCGGTCCTATTCGTGAAGAAGAAGGACGGATCCATACGTATGTGCGTGGACTATCGTCAACTGAATAAGTTGACGATTAAGAATAAGTACCCATTACCAAGAATCGACGATTTGTTTGATCAGCTCAAAGGAGCTTCGGTCTTTTCTAATATTGATTTAAGGTTGGGATATCATCAATTAAGGGTTAAAGAAAGAGATATTCATAAGACGGCATTTCGAACACGCTAGGGTCATTATGAGTTTTTAGTAATGCCATTCGGTTTAACGAACGCGCCAGCAGCATTTATGGATATGATGAACCGGGTGTTTCAGCCATACCTTGATCGGTTCGTCGTAGTATTTATCGACGATATATTGGTTTATTCCAAGTCTGAGGAGGAGCATGATGCACAACTTTGAGTGGTGTTGCAAATTCTGAGGGAAAAGCAGCTGTACGCGAAGTTCAGTAAGTGTGAGTTCTGGCTGAAGGAGGTGACTTTTCTAGGGCATGTGGTTTCCGCAGAGGGGATTAGGGTAGACCCTCGGAAAATTGAAGCTGTGTTAAATTGGAAATCGCCGAAGTCTGTGGAGGAAATTCGAAGTTTCTTAGGATTAGCAGGATATTATCGAAGGTTCGTAGAGGGATTCTCTTCAATAGCGGCACCATTAACTAAGTTGTTGAGGAAGGGAGTATCTTTTGTGTGGACTGACAAACAACAGGAGAGCCTTGAGAGGCTGAAGAGAATTCTGACGGAAGCACCGGTGTTAATTCAGCCAGAGGCTAGAAAAGAATTTACCGTCTATTGTGATGCATCACACACAGAGTTGGGGTGTGTACTGATGCAAGATGGAAAAGTTGTGGCATACGCGTCTCGACAGTTGAGACCGCATGAGTTGAACTACCCTACGCATGATCTGGAATTGGCGGCGGTAGTGTTTGCTCTGAAGATTTGGAGACATTACCTGTATGGGGAAAAATCAGTAATTTATACCGACCATAGAAGTTTGAAGTATCTCTTTACTCAGAAGGAGTTAATTTACGGCAACGTAGGTGGATCGAGCTCTTGAAGGACTATGATTGCTCGATTGAATACCATCCCGGCAAGGCCAATGTGGTGGCAGATGCGTTGAGTTGGAAGGTGATAGCAGACCTAAGGGCGATGTTCGCTCATCTTAGTTTGTATGGGGATGGTAGTTTGGTGGCTGAGCTACAAGTAAGACCTATGTGGACAAGTCTAATCAAGGAGAAGCAACTTTTGGATGATGTCTTAAGTACTCGAATCCGACAAGTGTAGGAGGGTGAAGTAGAGGAATATAGTCTGAACAATGATGGAGTTTTGTGTTTCCGATGGGAAGGTGTGTATGCCAAAAGATGAGGAGCTAAGGCAGATGATTCTTTGGGAATCGCATAGTAGCCCCTATGCCATGCATCTTGGAGGAGTTAAGATATATCGGGATTTGCGAGACCAGTTCTGGTGGTCAGGTTTGAATTGAGAAGTTATGGAATATGTGGGGAAGTGTTTGACGTGTCAGCAAGTCAAAGCTGAACACCAGTTGCCTTCGGGATTGTTGCAGCCGATAAAGATTCCCCAATGGAAATGGGAGAGAATCACAATAGATTTTGTTAGTGGGTTACCCCTTACACCCACCAAGAAAGATTCAATTTGGGTAATTGTGGATCGGCTGATGAAGTCTGCTCACTTCATACCGATTCGGGTTGACTACTCTTTGCAAAAGTTGGCTAAGTTGTGCGTGGCTGAGGTTGTAAGATTACATGGTTTACCGGTGTCGATCATATCGGATAGGGACCCTAGGTTCACGTCACGATTTTGGAAGGCTCTTCATCAAGCAATGGGAACAAGGTTAGACTTTAGTACTGCCTTTCACCCACAATCTGATGGTCAGTCTGAGAGGGTGATCCAGATCTTGGAGGATATGCTAAGGGGTTGCATCATCGATTTTAGGGGTAGTTGGGAGGAGTATTTACCCTTGGCTGAATTCGCATATAATAACAGTTATCAAGCTAGTATTCAAATGGCGTCATATGAAGCATTATACGGAAGGAGATGTCATACTCCAACTTGTTGGACGGAGTTGGGTGAACGTCAGGTCTTGGGTCCGGAACTAGTTTCGGAAACGGAGAAAAAAGTTAAGTTAATACGGACTCGATTGAAGGAAGCTTCTGATCAGCAAAAATATTATGCGGATCTAAAGCGGAAGGAGGTGGAATTCGCAGTAGGAGACCAAGTCTTCTTGAAGGTATCTCCGTGGAAGAAAGTAATGAGGTTTGGACGAAAGGGTAAGCTAAGTCCCGGGTTTATTGGGCCTTATAAGGTGTTATAACGTGTGGGGCCAGTGGCTTATCAGTTGGAGTTGCCTTCAGAGTTGGAGCAGATACATGACGTGTTCCATGTCTCGATGCTGAGACGTTATCGATCTGATCCATCGCACATAGTACCAGTAGAAGAGATAGAAGTAAGATCGGATTTGTCTTTTGAGGAGGAACCAGTGCAAATCTTGGATCGAGACGTGAAAGTGTTAAGAAGGAAGTTTGTTCCATTGGTTAAAGTTTTATGGCGAAATCACGGTGCTGAAGAGGCGACGTGGGAGCCAGAGGATGTTATACGACAGCAGTATCCCCATCTCTTTTGATCAGGTAAATTTCGAGGACGAAATTTATTTTAAAGGGGGTAGAACTGTAATATCCTAAATATGGGCCTGTGCATTTATTTATGGTACTTGATTAATCTGTAATTTAAGAAGTTGAGGTTGAACTAAGGCCTTGATTAAATATTTGGATTAGCTTTAGATTAATGTTCTGGGTAATTTAAGTGATATTTTGGGCTTTAAAAATTTGGGTTAGGTGGCTAATAAATGGTGTTAGCTCATAATTTAAGTAGATAGTTAATTAAGTGACAAGTCGGGCTTGTGGTCCAAAGATTTGAGGAGCTTTAAGTGAGCATGTATGTGGCGTCACTAAGGGAAGGATTGGGCCAAGTGAGAGCTACTTAGAGCCCAAATTTTGGGTCAAAAATTCGGCACTTAGGAGCCTTAGGAGTGGACGGCACACTAGCTACAAAATAGGGATTTTAATTCTTTTATTTTCTTGATAAATAGGAAGATAATGAAGAGAAAGATGAGGGCTATTTTTGAGGAGATAAGGGATTAAGATAAAAGCTATCAGATGACAGCAGAGTTGGCTGAAAATCCAACTCTGGGAGGGGGAGTGTATTGCCGAAATCTATATAAGCCAAGTGATCATCCATGCTTTCATTCTTTTTCTTCCTCACCTAGCTGAATTTCTCTTCTTCTTTTCTCTCAAATCCGTTTCTTTGCCGCAACTCTCCAAACACAGTTTACTTTCCCCTCTTCTCTTCTCAAAGCCGAATCTACAAGTGAGATTTCTGTTTCCCGAATGTGCACCGTAAGCCGTATACTCCTCTTTAATCCGGTGAGTTTCGGGATTTCTCCTTTTTCTACGATTCCTTTATTTTTATCAAGCTCCTAATCCAAATCATTCTTTCCAAGGCCCTGTCGATTATACTCTTTATCCCTAGAAGCCGAATCTGTTCCATTAAAGCCGATTTGGTGGAAAAGCCGAAGGTAGGGAGGTGACGTTTCTTAGGGATTTTCGGGATTCGACAAATAAGGCTCTACGTTAAGGATAATAGATTTTCGCGATAACAGGTGTGTAATACTTCCCCACCATCTAGATCTAATCATAAAATGCATGATCATAAGATTCATATATGTTTTGATAATTGCCAACATCTCGGTTTATTGATGAAAGCCCAATGAGGGTATAAGCGGATCACCAGGTTAGTAAATAATCTGTTTAAATGTTATAAGTAAAATGCTTGTATGTGATTACATGGGTTGGGTTGATGAAAGGAGGAAGTTATATGTTATATGTGTAGCGGTTTTTACCGTGATCTGATGTAGCGGCTAATGCCATGAACTGTTATACGGGCTTCGGCCATTAAATGTTATACGGGCTTCGGCCATTATATGTTATAAGGGCTTCGGCCATCATCTGTGGATGAGCAGCATGACTGCCATCATGGTGTGTAGCGGTGTAGGTCGATTGTAGAAATCCCCAATGGTGTGTACGGTTGGTACGGGGGCGTGTAGCGGATGGAAACCTAGGCAAACGGGTTGGGCCTTGCATATTATTTGTTATTAATTTTTATCATGGGTATTAAACTGTTTATTTGTTTAATGGGCTTAAGGCCCAAAATCTAGTGGTGCATGAGGGTTGCACACTGAGTCTCGTGACTCACCCTTTTAATTAACATTTCAGGTGATACCTAGTGCTTCGGACCGGGCTGGAGAGGAACGCAAGGTGGCCATGCAGAAGAATATGAAGATTTGGCAAAAAGACTCCAGTTAATTATTTTATATTGTATTTTACTTAAGGGATTTTAAACTTCGATGTAATAAGGCCATGGGCCACTAGTTTATATTTTGTTTTATTATGGGTTTTTATTACTTTTAGTTATTTAAATTTTTATTTTCATTAAACTAAGGCATGTAATTAAGTTCGGTTTCATTTTACAATGGCATATTCTATATAAAATATATTTGGGCTTTTCTGAAAATACGACATGTTTAACAAAATTTTTCTTAGTGACATACCATATCCGGTTGTAGTGTTTGGGCCGGGTTTGGGGTGTTACATGCTATACATACATCCAACACACATTATATATTCAAACTATTCATGTTATTTTATACCAATACCAATCATACAAATATTCAGTCAACCATGCAACTTTGCAAGCTTGCCATTAGTTAGGGCACAAAACGTACCTAATTCAGCCACCTTAAAATCACTTACATATCCATTTAACTAAGCCCGCCAAGCAAGCTTAAACATCGATTTAATCATTAAAATTATTTTTTAGACTTTCAAGTTTATAGATTAGAACCCACACCTTAATTTCGCACAATCATAGCATTATTGGCGAAACCCGCAATTCCTCCTTTAAACTTAAATTGAACTTAAAAATTGAAATACAATATTTATTGAGTTAAGATGCTGATAAATTAGCCTTAAAACAACCTCTAAGGGTTTGACCAAATCAGCCTTACAGTAACTAACTTTGAGATCCAATTAGACTAGACTACTTACACTGATTCAATGCGAAACGTGCGCGCGAACGACAAACGACTTCACTGTACGTCCGAGGAATTTAAATAAGTGCATAAAAAATTAAAATGTGAATAATCAGTAGATAATAATCCATTTAAAACCTTAATTTAATTGTCTAACTCATTCCTTAATTTCCAAGTCAAATTTACTCATTAGCCCATAAACAACGCACTTACGCTTCTCGTTTCGTCAGATCTAAGTTGTCAAACTATTAAGGTTGAATTTCCTTAAATCGTAAATGATTAAAGGATTATTAGGAAGTGTTTTAATAGATCTAAATATTACTTGAAATAAGTGGTAAAATTATTAAAAATAAGCTGCCCCCTTTTGGTGGTTGTAGGAACGGCACATCACCACCAATGGTGGCAATTTGGAGTTGTTTTGAGAGCTTAATAAAAACGAGTCTGAAGGTTGAAAATTTACCATTTAAATCATTAAAAACCATAAAATTAAAGATATGAAACAAGAGATCTTTAATAGAAAAGAATTTGATAGTAAAATAGAAG
The DNA here is from genome assembly GCA_005393395.2 of Gossypium australe. Lineage (NCBI taxonomy): Eukaryota > Viridiplantae > Streptophyta > Magnoliopsida > Malvales > Malvaceae > Gossypium > Gossypium australe. The sequence goes on along the minus strand of CM016622.1, from coordinate 96,837,910 downwards.
AAAAAGGTCACTTACTCGAAGGATAGCAAAAGAACGGCAATGGTAATCTTTGTGGAAACTTTGGAGGCTTACTTTCAAATGATAAAAATGGTAGATTTGAGGATGGAAATTTTAAGGAAAAAAATAGCAAAGGTGACGAGGAAATTTGTGTAAAAATCCTCTATCAACAGAGGAAAGATCGGTAGAAGAGAGGGAACTTTAGGAGGTAGCGCAATGAGGGAGAAAGGGGAAAAATAAAGAGGGAGAGAAGAGATGAAGGGGAAGGGCGGCTAGGGTTGTAAAAGAATGACTAAAGGCTGAAAAATAATTGAAAAAGTGATATTGATTCCTAGGTTAATAAGCATGGGTGGCACAAAAATAGGGAGAAAGAGAAAGTTTAGCAAAATTAAGCTATTTTACAATGGAATGGAATCAAACTCGAGACCTTGATCTATTTGCACTGCCTCCACAATTTTCTTTTAGCCACTGGGTCAATTACTCATCTTTCAAATAATTCTACATTCTCTTAAGAAACAAATTGAGACATTACACAATTAACTCGTTAAAACTACCTTAAATGTAACACCCCAATCCTGGCCCAAACACTACAACCGGATCTAGTATGTCACAAGGAAATTTTGTAAAAGATGTTGCAATTTCGGAAAGAAAATATTTTTTTCTTGTATTTAATCCTTTGTTCGATAAAACTTAATAATTTGATAAGTTTATAATAAGATATAAATTTAATTTATTGATTTATGAATAAAAACCAAAATCTTAATACATGCCTTAGTTTAATTAAAGTTTAAGTGTCTAAAAAATAATAAAGGCCCAAAATAAAAACCCAAAACAGAGAATAATAGTCTAGTGGCCCGTGGCCTTATTACAACCAGATTTAAAAACCCACTAAACTAAAAATGTAAAATAATAAACTATAGTCTTTTCGCTGAATCCAAATGCTCTTTTGCATGGCCACCTTGCCCTCCTCTCCAGCCCGGTCCGATGCGCTAAGTGTCACCTGAAATTGTTAAAATAAAAGGGTGAGTCGCGAGACTCAGTGTGCAACCCTCAAGCACCATTAGATTGGGCCTTAGCCTACAGATCAGAACATAAAACATAGTACAGAAAATAACATACATAAAACCCAACCCAATCCTAGGTTTCCATCCGCTACACACCACCCTTACCTGCCAATCACACCATTGGGGATTTCTACAATCAACCCACACCGCTACACACCATTGATGGCAGTCATGCTGCAGTTAGCTGCTCATCGTCAAAGTTGTGACAGAGTCACCAGGCTGAAATGGCTAGAGCCACCAGAAACAGAGTTGTGACAAAGTCACCAGGCTGAAATGACATAAGCCACCAGAAACAGAGTACTTCCCCCTTTACATCAACTACCCAACCCTAAGCATACAGAGAATCGACATACAGAGCATGTTACTAAAACAGGATAGAAATCACTAACTTGATGATTAGCCTTTACCCTCATCGGGTTTTCAATCATAATGCCGGGATTTCGGCATTTAACAGAGAATAGCAGATTTATACAAATGTACATATATTAGCACTCAATCTAATAGTGTGAAGGGTTACACACCTGATTAATGTCGATACCCTTGCCAAATCGATCTACAACTTTGCCTAAAAAGCCGAAAAATGTGAAAATAGGACCTTTCCTTGAAATCTCGAAAGTAACACAATTCGAGTGTTACCGACTATTACTTAGAGATCTATGCGATTGGCCCCACTTCAGATCCCGGAATGCCGAAAATAAGAGAAAAACAATAAATTAGTTACTAGATAGCCATTCGACTAGGGACTTTGAAAAGCTGGAAAAGATTTGGATTTCACAAATAGATACTTACCTAAAATTCCCTTCAAATTTCGACACAAGCAGGCTCCACTAAAGAAGATTCGGCAACTTCAGGAGGTGAGATCTAAGGATTTCGGCTTTTAAAAGATTTAAGAATTGAAGAGATGGCTAAGAGAGATTCGGCCAATGAATATTAAGGAAGAGGTTAGAATAATAGAGATGTAGTTTCGGCTTTTAGATATTAAAAGAAGAATATCAATAGAGGTTAGAAGATTCGGCTAACCAAGAAATTTCAGAGAGGAAGAAAAGGGGAAGAAGATGATGGTTTTTGGCTTTTGAGAGGAAGAAGATAAGAAAAGAAAAATAAAAGAGAGCTTCAAAATTTCGGCACCCCCTCTATATATAGAAAACTGGTTCCTCCCCTTAGCAGAGATTGATTTTCGGCCAACACTACCACACATGATAGCTCCTATCCCTTTTCCCTTATCTTAATCTGTTATCTCCTCAAAAATAGCCTTTATCTGCTTATTATCCACACATAAAATAAATATTAAAAATCCCTAAAAAGTAGCCTTTTGTCGTCCCCCTTATTGCTCCCTTTAAGTGCCAAAATTTAGCCCTAAAACTTGGGCTTCAAGCTGCCAGAATTTGGGCCTTCCTCATGCACAAGTGACGCCAACTCCTCTTTCTCCTAATGGCACCATTTCCTTTGGGCCACAAGCCCAATATGCCCATTAGACTACTAAAACTTCAATTTAAACCCCTAGAATGTCTGAACAAAATATTTAAAACAAGGCCTCAGCCCAATTTGAGCCCCATTTGTACCTCAAATTCTTAAATTAAAGTTTTAAGCATTCAAACACATAAAATGCACAGACCCAATTATTCAGGATGTTACAGTTCTACCCCCCTTAAAATAAATTTTGACCTCAAAATTTACCTGATCAAAAGTGATGGGGATACTGCTGTCGTATAACATCCTCTGGCTCCCACGTCGCCTCTTCTGCCCCGTGATTTCGCCACAAAACTTTGACCAAAGGGACGGACTTCCTTTTCAGCTCTTTTATGTCTCGATCCAAGATTTGCACTGGTTCCTTCTCAAAGGATAAATCTGGCCTTACTTCAATCTCTTCCACCGGCACCACATGCGATGGGTCAGAACGATAACGTCTTAGCATCGAGACATGAAACACGTCATGTATCTGCTCCAACTCCGAAGGCAACTCCAAACGATAAGCCACTGTCCCCACATGTTCTAGCACCCAATAAGGCCCAATAAATCGAGGACTTAGCTTACCCTTCCGTCCAAACCTCATTACCTTTTTCCATGGAGAAACCTTCAAAAAGACTTGGTCTCCTACTGCAAATTCCACCTCCTTCCGCTTTAGATCCGCATAAGGTTTTTTCTGATCAGAGGCCTCCTTCAACCGAGCCCGTATTAATTTAACTTTCTCCTCCGTTTCTGATACTAGTTCTGGGCCCAACAACTAACGTTCACCCAACTCCGTCCAACAAGTTGGAGTACGACATTTCCTTCCATATAACGCTTCGTACGGCGCCATCTGAATACTAGCTTGATAACTATTATTGTATGTGAATTCTGCCAAGGGAAAATATTCCTCCCAACTACCCCTAAAATCGATGATGCAACCCCTTAGCATATCCTCCAATATCTGAATTACCCTCTCAGACTGACCATCAGTATGTGGGTGAAAAGCGGTACTAAAGTCCAACCTTGTTCCCATTGCTTGATGAAGAGCCTTCCAGAATCGTGACGTGAACCTAGGGTCCCTATCCGATATGATTGACACTGGTACACCATGTAGTCTTACAACTTCAGCCACGTACAACTTAGCCAACTTTTGCAGAGAAAAGTCCACTTGAACCGGTATGAAGTGAGCAGACTTCGTCAACCGATCCATGATTACCCAAATCGAATCCTTTTTAGTGGGCGTAAGAGGTAATCCACTAACAAAATCCATCGTGATTCTTTCCCATTTCCATTGGGGAATCTTCACCAGCTGCAGCAATCCCGAAGGCACTTGATGTTTAGCTTTCACCTGCTGGCATGTCAAACACTTCTCCACATATTCCGTAACTTCTCGCTTCAACCCTGGCCACCAGAATTGCTCTCGCAAATCCCGATACATCTTAACTCCTCTAGGATGCATAGCATAAGGGCTACTATGCGATTCCCGAAGAATCATCTGCCTTAACTCCACATCTTTTGGCATACAAATTTTCCCACAGAAACACAAAACCCCATCACTATTCCAACTATAATCCCCTCCTTCACCATTCTGCACTTGTCGAATCCGAGTACTCAAAACATCATCCAAAAGTTGCTTCTCTTTGATCTGACTTGTCCAAAAAGGTCTTACTTGAAGTTCAGCTACCAAACTGCCATCTTCATACAGGCTAAGATGAGCGAACATCGCCCTCAAATCCGCTATTGCCTTCCTACTCAGCGCATCTGCCACCACGTTAGCCTTACCCGGATGGTATTCGATCGAACAATCATAATCCTTCAACAACTCGACCCACCTTCTCTGCCTCAGATTCAACTCCTTCTGGGTAAGAATATACTTCAGACTCTTATGGTCCGTGTAAATAACCGACTTCTCCCCATACAGGTAATGCCTCCAAATCTTTAGAGCAAACACTACCGCCGTCAATTTTAAATCGTGCGTGGGGTAGTTCAATTCATGCGGTCGCAACAGTAGAGACGCATATGCAACAACTTTTCCATCTTGTATTAACACACACCCTAAACCTGTGTGTGACGCTTCACAGTAAACGGTAAATTCTTTTCCCGCCTCTGGCTGAATCAATACTGGCGCTTCCGTCAAGATTCTCTTCAGCTTCTCAAAGCTCTCCTACTGTTTATCAGTCCATACAAACAATATTCCCTTCCTTAACAACTTAGTTAAAGGTACCACTATTGAAGAGAACCCCTCAACAAATCTCCTGTAATACCCTGCCAATCCCAAGAAACTTTGAATTTCCTCCACAGACTTCGACGGTTTCCAATCTAATACAGCTTCTATTTTCTGAGGGTCTACCCTAATTCCCTCGGCGGAAACCACATGTCTTAAGAAGGTCACTTCCTTCAGCCAGAACTCACACTTACTGAACTTAGCGTACAGCTGCTTCTTCCTTAGAATTTGCAACACCACACGAAGATGTGCATCATGCCCCTCCTCGGACATGGAGTAAACCAGAATATCATCAATGAACACCACCACGAACTGATCAAGATATGGTTGAAACACCCAGTTCATCATATACATAAATGCTGCTAGCGCGTTCGTCAAACCGAATGGCATTACCAAAAACTCATAATGACCGTAGCGTGTTCGAAACGCCGTCTTATGAATGTCCCATTCCTTCACCTTTAACTGATGATAACCCGACCTTAGATCAATCTTTGAAAAGACCGAAGCTCCTTTAAGCTGATCGAACAGATCATCGATTCTTGGCAACGGGTACTTGTTCTTAATTGTTAGCTTATTCAGTCGACGATAGTCCACACACATACGCATGGATCCGTCCTTCTTTTTCACGAATAGGATCGGTGCTCCCCATGGAGACACACTCGGTCGGATAAATCCTCGATCCAAAAGCTCCTGGATCTGAGCTTTGAGTTCCACCAACTCCTTCGGTGCCATTCGATAAGGAGCAATGAATACCGGAGCCGTACCCGGAAGTAGTTCTATTCCAAACTCCACTTCGCGATTCGGGGGTAATCCTGGCAACTCCTCTGGAAAGACATCTGCGAAATCCTTGACTGTTCGAACCTCATCGGCAGTCACCTTCTTAGTATCCAAAGCACTAATACAAGCTATGAATGCGTTGCATCCTTTTCGAATCATCTTAACAGCCTTCAACGCCGATACTATGTTAGACAAATAGTTCCTTCTTTTCCCTAACACAACCACCTCCCCGCCTTCCGGGGTACTCAACACCACACGCTTGGTCTCACAGTCTAACTTAGCACGATGCTTAGTTAACCAATCCATTCCTAGAATAAGATCAAACTCTCCAAATGGCAATTCCATTAAGTCTGCTGGAAACACTACCCCTTGAGTCTCTAAAGGTACATCCTTAAATAGCTTGTCTACTACCCTAGATTGCCCTAGGGGACTAACCACGATCATCTTCCTAGTAGTTGTTTCAGAGTCCATACTTAGGGTCTCAGATACCGAACATGCAACATAGGAGTGGGTTGACCCAATATCAATCAAGGCAAGAAAAGGGTTGTCAGCAATAAGAAACGTACCGGTTATGACATCCGGTGCGTCACCATCTTCCTGTCGACGAACTGCATAAACTAGACCCGGCTGCCTTGCATCTACATTACCTGCACCTCTACCAGGTGCTCCACGACCACGACCAGCCCCATTTCCTCCTCTACCAGGGCCTCGACCCCTCGGTATTGGCTGACCACCTCTCACAACCTGATCAGAACCCCGTCCAGCTGGCTGCACCTGATCCTTCTGTGGACAATCCTTAATCATATATTCCGTGGATCCACACTTGAAACATCCACCGGTTCTTCTTCTACACTCCCCAAAATGTGCTTTTTCGCACCAATTACATAATCGATTCTGATTCCCCGCAGTAGGTGTCGGTGCACGAGCTGGCCCATCAGACCTAGGCCTTTTCTGCGAGTTTCCAGATGCTCCTGCCAGCCCAAAATTCCTCTTATTCCTTCCTCGCTCCTTATCTCATTCCTGTCTCTCGGTTCGTTTTACCTCTTCAGCTATCTTAACCTTCTCCACCAAAACCGCAAAATCTCTCTCTCTGTGGTGCTATCAAAACCCTTAACTCACTTCGTAAACCATCCTCGAACCGAACACAACGTTCATATTCGGTTGCTACCATTCCTCGAGCGTAGCGGCTCAAGTGCAGAAACTCCACCTCATATTCAGCCACAGATTTATTTCCCTGCACCAAATTCAAAAATTCCTTCCTCTGCGCATCCACATAGCTGGCCCCAACATACTTTCCCTGGAATGATTCCTTAAAGAAATCCCAATCAATCCGATCTGCGGCAGTACCTTCCTTCATCGTGAGCCACCACTGATAAGCCTCGTCTCGAAGAAGAGACACGACCCCTTTCAACTTCTCCTCCACTGTAAAATCTAAGTCATCCATTATGCGCTCAGTGGCTTCCATCCAATACTCAGCTGTGTTAGGGGATACGCCAGAAACTTCCCTAAACACTTCTGCCCCATTGGCCTTAAGCCGTTTCGGCACCGATTTCCAGGCTCCTGTGCCCATGCCTACTCCGGTCGCCTGATCCCGTAACTCTCCCTCCATAGCTGGCGGATCCGGCATCTCGTTTCCTGATCCGTGGCCAAACCCTACTGGCTCAGACAAGGTCATCCTACCCCTACCGCGTCCACGCGGCGGACGTCCTCGACCCATTGTACTCATTCTTCCGATTGGTGTTTATCTGATTAAGAATTTTATGAATCATTAATTTTTCTTCCACTAATTAACCATGAACAGTCTTATGAATAATAGTTTTAAGAGTAGTTCTTTCGAATTCACATTCACAATACAGTTTCAAGTTCGTATCCTCTAATTCTAGGAAACACATACATTCAATCACCAACATACAAATAGCATCCAAGCACTTACATTCATCACGTAAGGGTGTTTTCGTTGTTTCACACCCAGGGGTATTTTCGTAATTTTTCCTATAGGGGTATTTTCGTAATTTTTTCAAAATAGGGTTCCTTGGTATTTTGTGAAATAAGGGTATTTTGGTAATTTTGCAATTTAGGGGTATTTCGGTAATTTTAGAATCTAGGGGTATTTCGGTAATTTTAAAATCTGGGATAATTTGGTAATTTTTACAAACTAGGGGTATTTTGGTCATTTTTCAAAACAAGGGTAATTTGGTAATTTTTACAAACCTTGGATATTTTGTTGTTGTTGTTTTTTTTTAAAACAAGAGTACTTTTGGTAAATCTAGTTTCTTAGTCCGGGATACTCTTGTAAACATGAGGTTTTTTTTTTCGGGTAAAGTTTTCAAAACATGGTTGATTGGAAATTTTTCATAAATCAAATGTATTTTGAAAATTTTACAAAACTTGGGGATTTTTTTTTAAAAGGGTGGCTGGTCCCTTTCGGGTTTTAATTATAAGGTTTAGCCCATCAACAAATCCTTGTAGCTAGGATGAATAGTCACTACGCACCAGGTAAGATTCTAGTGAAGAGGAGGTGAGTCACCAGGACTGCTTAAATACCAAGCTCTCCCTGAATCCACTCCTAGACATGCGTATGTCTATTGCCACACCCTAACTCGGCTAAGGTGAACAGTCACTACGCACCAGGTAAGGTTCCAGCGAAGAGGAGGTGAGTCACTAGGACTGCTTAAATACCAGGCTCTTCCAGATCCAATCCTAGACATGCGTATGCCTGTTGCCACACCCAAGCCTTGCGACTTATTTACGGGTTTGTTTAGTGAAGTTAAGTCTTATAAAATTTAAGAAGTGGTTTAAGCTAGGCCTAGAGTCCATCAAGTTCTAATCTAATTAATCTACATCCCAATAAGCCCATCAAGCCCACATATACTTCACACAATGGTTTAGAATACTTACCTGGCGGACTTGGGCCGGAGACGCAGGTGCCATGCCGAGCTAACAAACCTATTATCATTTAAAAACATGCATGTTTCAAAAGCCTATTTTTAGAAAACGTTTTGAGCCTAAAAACCCCCAGAGCCGAGTTTTGAATCGGGCTCTGATACCAATTTGTAACACCCCAAACCCGGCCAAAACACTACAACCGGATCTGGTATGTCACTAAGGAAATTTTGTAAAAAATGTTGCAATTTCGGAAAGAAAATATTTTTTTCTTGTATTTAATCCTTTGTTCGGGAAAACTTAATAATTCGATAAGTTTATAATAAGATATAAATTTAATTTGTTGATTTATGAATAAAAACTAAAATCTTAATACATGCCTTAGTTTAATTAAAGTTTAAGTGTCTAAAAAATAATAAAGGCCCAAAATAAAAACCCAAAACAGAGAATAATAGTCTAGTGGCTACAACCAGATTTAAAAACCCACTAAAATAAAAATGTAAAATAATAAACTATAGTCTTTTCGCTGAATCCAAATGCTCTTTTGCATGGCCACCTTGCCCTCCTCTCCAGCCCGGTCCGATGCGTTAAGTGTCACCTGAAATTGTTAAAATAAAAGGGTGAGTCGCGAGACTCAGTGTGCAACCCTCAAGCGCCGTTAGATTGGGCCTTAGCCCACATATCAGAACATAAAACATAGTACAGAAAATAACATACATAAAACCCAACCCAATCCTAGGTTTCCATCCGCTACACACCACCCTTACCTGCCAATCACACCATTGGGGATTTCTACAATCAACCCACACCGCTACACACCATCGATGGCAGTCATGCTTTAGTTAGCTGCTCATCGTCAAAGTTGTGACAGAGTCACCAAGCTGAAATGGCTAGAGCCACCAGAAACAGAGTTGTGATAGTGTCACAGGCTGAAATGACATAAGCCACTAGAAACAGAGTACTTCCCCCTTTACATCAACTACCCAACCCCAAGCATACAGAGAATCGACATACAGAGCATGTTACTAAAACAGGACAGAAATCACTAACCTGATGATTAGCCTTTACCCTCATCGGGTTTTCAATCATAATGCCGGGATTTCGGCATTTAACAGAGAATAGCAGATTTATACAAATATACATATATTAGCACTCAATCTAATAGTGTGAAAGGTTACACACCTGATTAATGTCGATACCCTTGCCAAATTGATCTACAACTTTGCTTAAAAAGCCGAAAAATGTGAAAATAGGACCTTTCCTTGAAATCCCGAAAGTAACACAATTCGAGTGTTACCGACTATTACTTAGAGATCTATGCGATTGGCCCCACTTCAGGTCCCAGAATGCCGAAAATAAGAGAAAAACAATAAATTAGTTACTAGATAGCCATTCGACTAGGGACTTTGAAAAGCCGGAAAAGATTTGGATTTCACAAATCGATACTTACCTAAAATTCCCTTCAAATTTCGGCACAAGCAGGCTCCACTAAAGAAGATTCGGCAACTTCAGGAGGTGAGATCTAAGGATTTCGGCTTTTAAAAGATTTAAGAATTGAAGAGATGGCTAAGAGAGGTTCGGCCAATGAATATTAAGGAAGAGGTTAGAATAATAGAGATGTAGTTTCGGCTTTTAGAGATTAAAAGAAGAATATCAATAGAGGTTAGAAGATTCGGCTAACCAAGAAATTTCAGAGAGGAAGAAAAGGGGAAGAAGATGATGGTTTTCGGCTTTTGAGAGGAAGAAGATGAGAAAGGAAAAATAAAAGAGAGCTTCAAAATTTCGGCACCCCCTCTATATATAGAAAACCGGTTCCTCCCCTTAGCAGAGATTGATTTTCGGCCAACACTACCACACATGATAGCTCCTATCCCTTTTCCCTTATCTTAATCTGTTATCTCCTCAAAAATAGCCTTTATCTGCTTATTATCCACACATAAAATAAATATTAAAAATCCCTAAAAAGTAGCCTTTTGTCGTCCCCCTTATTGCTCCCTTTAAGTGCCGAAATTTAGCCCTAAAACTTGTGCTTCAAGCTGCCAGAATTTGGGCCTTCCTCATGCACAAGTGACGCCAACTCCTCTTTCTCCTAATGGCACCATTTCCTTTGGGCCACAAGCCCAATATGCCCAGTAGACTACTAAAACTTCAATTTAAACCCCTAGAATGTCTGAACAAAATATTTAAAACAAGGCCTCAGCCCAATTTGAGCCCCATTTGTACCTCAAATTCTTAAATTAAAGTTTTAAGCATTCAAACACATAAAATGCACAGACCCAATTATTCAGGATGTTACATTAAAGCCCGTATTGGCCCAAAAGGTCAACTAATTCAAAATTATGTGTAAAAATCCTTATTTTGAAAGAATTTAAATCTAAGCTACTGAAACTAAAAATGGAATAAAATAACCTAAAATGACTTCAAAACAAGCTCGTTAAGTGTTGGGAAGTACCTAGTTTTCCATTACAAATTGTGACAGGTCAAATACCCCCACACTTAACTTGTTGCTTGTCCTCAAGCAAACAAGACAAAAAAGAAAAGAAAACACACAAGATACTAATGTACTCGAGCATGTTTTGTATGCATAACTGGATAGGAACAATATAAACAACATGCTGTGGCTAAACACGTAATTCTAGCACGATATGTAACTAACTCATGATTTCTAATATTAGACAGGTTAGTTCAAAAAATTACTAAGCAAACAAATTAAAGAATGTCAAACATAGTTATCCATCAAAACAAATCCACAAATATATATTTATTCTTAAAGAAATATAAGTGGTAAGAATTTTCAATTCTCAATTAAATTTTCATCCATGTCGTGTATCACCTAGGTCACATAGGACTTTTCGGCTTGTAAGGTTCTACAGCTTAGGCTGGTTCGGATTTTAAGAACAAGCTCAATAAATTGGGTTAAGCTCGAATATAATTTGGCATATTATATTATTCCCAATTCTCCTTCAATGTCCCCACTAGACTCACTATATTATATCCACTTCTCTCACCTTCCTTTTCTCTCCATTTCCTAAGGTACACTATAATATTCATGAGTACAATCATCTTGGCAAGTCTTTTGTGCAAAAAATGAGTATATTTTTCTTTTTCTATGGTTTTTTTTCCTTTCCTTTTACTCACTTTGCATTTGTTCATTTGAGATTTTCTCACTTGGCTTTTAACCTTCACAAAACTTTTCTTCAATTGATTTTTTCATTAAAGCACAAGTTTGCAAGAATCTTATACTCGCTATACTATACTATACTATACTATACTATTCCTTAGTTTTCACTCTCAATTATTGTTTTTTTTTTGAAATCTCCGTTATGCATCTACCTAACCCTCAATATTAATGGCCCAACATTTAAGTTCATGCTGGAACCAAAAAGAAAGGATCTATAGATAATATATTAGGCTCATGGTTTCGTTCACGGTTCATCAAGAAAATGGATTTAGGCTCAAAATAGGGTACTAGGGAATTCATGCATCGGGTCAGCTTTTTAGAAGTGTCTACCAAATAATGTCTTAGATCATCCTAGGTATTTCAATACATGGATTCAATATCAATGTTTATGACCTATAATTCAATCAACATTCATGTTTTTTATGTATTCATTTATCATGTGGTATGCTTAACACACTTTAACCAATTCACAATGTAATAAATTGAACTAATTAGTCTAAAATTAGACAACCTAGAATAAATTATCTCCAGACTAAATTGACAGTTTGTATACACAATCCTATTTACATGCTCCTAACCAATCACTTATATTTCTACAAGCTCGAGCACAAACAAAATACACAATAAAGAAAACTTTGAACTAAAAATACTAAGCAAACATTAAAAAAAATACTAAAAAATAATAATTGAAAATTTGAAAATTCTACGTCACCCCCACACTTTATTTGACACATTGTTCCTAATGTACTCAAAAGATAATTAAAAAAAGAGATTACCTGTTTTGGTGTGACAACTCCAGTATGTTTGTCGAATGACCTCCTCCTTGCTTGTTTAGCTCTAAAATATAGTGTCGTCCAAAGTGTAGAGTTCCTACACAGATATAAGCATTTTTTATTTTTTTTTATTAGCAAAAAAAAACATAGTAAAAGAAAAAATAAAAAATCATCCAAGTTTTAAAATTACAATCCCAAAAATAAAAAAAGAGCTCAACTTCAGTAGGAGTCTTATTTGGACCCCTCGTTCTCTTCTTTCTTGGGATCGTCCTCCTCTTCTATGTCATCCCCATTAATTTTGCTATTTCTTGGTCTCAGATTGTATTTGAAGGATTGAAATTGTAGCATCTGCAGGTTGTGCCTTCGTGCGCAGTCCTCTTAAATTGGCCCTGCCTCTTACATACATCAAATTCTCCATTCTAAGTCAGGAATGTTACCTTCATTTGAACTTTGTTCGGCTTCGAAGCCCCTTTTCCATTTATGAAGTTCTACAAATTGTCTTGCTCCGAACCTCGTATAAGATTCTTTGATGGTTGTAGAAATAATTCTGACCTTCCCATGGGAACTTTCTCTTGCTTGCATAAGGCTATCACAAAATGTTGGAAAACTAGCCCTATTTTCTTCTTACGAACGCAGCAGATCATGCTTCGATATATCCAAGTTCCAATACAAATTCTTTCCTTCTGCAAGATTGCATAAAGCATAGTGACTACAAAAGTATTAATTTTAGAAACATTAACCTCAGGATGTATACGAGTGCACATAAATTTGAACCACATTTTGGCCATAGGGGATAGTCTAACATGTGAAAATGATATTAGAAACTCAGTGTCTAACTGATGTGTCCATTCACCTTTCTTGTCAGTTAAGTAGTCTATTATGTTGTCCATATCTATGTTTTGGAAAAAATTTAAATTCGATTTTTGCAAAAAAAAAAAAGATCATACATATAGAATGGAACATCATAATATGTACAAATTTTTGGGGGTGATATCGATATGTCAATGCCCCTAATAGTGATGTGTGACCATGGCTCGCCTAATGGTCACTTGGCTTCCATTTATTTTAGGGATGCATAAAATTATTGTACAACAGGAATGTTAGCCGGGTCTTTCAGGATTTTATAGAATTTATCCCACCTATGGTGTCACGCCCCAATTTATGTTTTAATGTTGTTAGCGTTTAGAAAAGAATGAGTATCTAACCTAGTGTTTAAATAGTAGTAAAATTGCTCTTGGGTCTTGAGACTTGAGTTTGATTCCCCACTCTAATTTTAAAAAAAAATAAGAAATTGGGACTCCCTCCCTTTGCCACCCTTAGGGTTTTGGAAACCCTAAACTTTTATCTTATTCCTCTCCCATTGTGTTCATACTGCCTCCCTTACCCCAAAACTCTTAAGGAAAGATATATTTTCTCCTATTTTCTTTTCTTTTTTATTCTTACCATCTTACCACCTTTGACCCCCAAAACCCCTTAGCATATTTTGATTATTATCATTTTTTTCTCTCATCATCCACCTTGGTCGCCCCTTTTCTAACTCCTCCTTAGTTCTTTTCTTTTCTTTTTCTTTTTCTTTTATTATTTCTTACCCCCACCATCAACACCATCACCCCCACCAACATTTTCTTCCTCTCATCTTCATCACTGCCCTTTCTTGCACCACCTTTCACCGTCCACCACCGCCACGCCATTACCATTTTTCTTCTTTTTCTTCTTTTTCTTATCCTTTCCTCTTCATTTTGTTATTATGGTCGAACCTATGCCTAATTTTTCTCTGTACTTGATCTTCTATAATTTAATATGGCAAATTAGGCTTTCCCAGTATACTTAATGAGCTTATTCTCAAGCAAAATAGTATATTTTTCATAGTTTTTCCTAATTTTTAGATTTTAAGTTAATAAGTGTAAATGTCTCATTTTTACTCATTTTGTGACCCAATTTGGCCAATAATGCCCTTGGGTGACCTAACATGTGGTTGAGTGGTGTAGAGATGTGTTGGAGGTTGAAAACGAGTGAAAATAGCACCAAAGGAAAGGGTGTCATGATATCCAAACCTTAGAATCGTTATACCTCCAACAGACTTGAATATTGGAGACCACTCTTCAGTGGTATCGTGATATCGACTTGGGGTATCACGATATCCACCTTCCAAAAAGACCCTCGAGTTTGAAACTGATCGGAGTATTGCAATACCCTCTTCTTGGGTATCGTGATATCGATATCATGAGGGGACAAAGTTGGACAAAAAGAGTAGTCTTTGTCCACCCAATGCACCAATAACACAAAGCTCATGTATGGGCAATTTTGACAATGAAATTTCATCAGCCATAAGCCTAAAACAACCAATTTTGGCTGAGGAGAGAGGAGACACACATGCATCTAGTTTTTAGCTTTAGTTTCTCTAGGTTTTCTCTTAGTTTTTCTACAACTTTTCTAGGGTTTTTATTTTTTCTTCTCCTTTCTTAGTTCTAGAGTTTATTTTACTGCATTTTCTTCTTGTTCTTAGTGTTATTGTAGTTAGTTAAGTTAGTTATCACTGTAGCCTAGGATTATTTACATTTTCAGTCCATGTACTTTGGTTGTAATGACATTTTTAGCTTTAATTTAATGTATTTCAGTTTCTTGTACTTTGTAGTTGTTAAAGTTTGTTCCTTTTATGTTTATTGCTTTAGGTTTTCTTGTTGAATGCTTTTAGTTTCATGTTCTTTAAGTTTTCTTGCATAATAATCTCAACTTTTATATTTTTCTTAAGCTTTTATTTTCATGGTTGCCTTAGTTTTCATTTCCATGGTTGTTAGTTGTATTTTCAATATGAGTAGCTAAACCTTTAAGGGGGTTGGTTGATGGAGATGTGGTGAGTTGATTTTTGGATGAAGGACCAAATCATAATAAATTGGATTAATTTGAATGAACATAAAAACTTAGGATTTACGACCCTAAGGGAGCATCTAGACAAGTGAGACTGAGAGGTAATCTTTTTGCGCACCAATTCGTTAGTCCCGGATTACCCAATGTGATCGAAAGATAAAACTGAACTAATTTGTCTAATTTTGTAAAATTGAGATCGGGAGATAAAATTGAGCCACTTTTGTAATTTAAGTGATTGAAGTTTCTCATTCGAAAATTGGCCACCCACATCGAAGTTAATTGATCACCGTTCGTCATTTCTTGGTTAATTTTGTAGTTTTGCACTCTTTACAATTTAGTCCCTAGAGTAGCATTTTTATTTTTATTTTTATTTTTAAATTTCCTTGCAACATTTTCTTATTATGCTTTTTTGTACTATAAAACCGCACCAGTAGCTACTTAGGCTCTAGAGTGTGTGCTAATTATTACTTAACCGCCATCTCCTTTGGATTTGACCCCTTGAAATACTTCGTGTTTCATCGGAACTATAAATATTGCAACTGACATTGCCTACTTGCAATTAAGGCCCGTGTTTCAAAAATAGTTTTAAAGTTTGTTTGTTTTAATCCACATGATGTCACATCCCAAAAACCAGGTTAGTATTAATTGGGTTAATGAACCGAGAGTACTTACGCCCAAATTTTATTTTAGTGATCAACCACTGGTAGAGATGTCATTGATAATCTGTGTTCGAATCCCTTCCCTCACATTATTTTCTATGTGGTGCAATTTTGCTTCAAACCTTAGCAAAGTTCACACCATGTTTTTAAAATAAATGTTGTAGTTTATGAATAAGGAATAATTTGGCCAAGTGCTTAGGAGCTTTAATTAAAACCTAAGGCTCTTAGGTTCAAGCCTCCTCACTCTTATATTTTTTATTTAATTTTTTGTCAACTTTAGCATGCTGTTACACCTTATTTGTAACTCCCCAAACTCAGCCCAGTCGTTATGGCCAAATACGGAAAGCTACATTAGCTACAGGAATGGTCCAGAAAACTTTCTTAGTTTTCAAACATACTTTTTAAAACATTTGAGTAAATCGTTCAAACTGGTGAAATCAAATATTTAACTTAATCCCGAAAAAATATGATAATTATAGAAATCAATGATTTTATTTGTAAAAGCTTGATCTCTATTTAAAACCTTCATAATTTCATTCATCCTTCAAAATTGTTTATTTATTCAAAACTAAGGAACTTGGTCATTCATCATTATTCGGGAAAAACATGTTAATTTCAAAAATGAAATATCTCTAGAAATCTCTTTTGTAATCATTAGAAATTTGAAAACGAAGTCTAATTTTATTAAAAACTCGTCTCTTAGCATTGCAGTGGAAAAGTGTAATATTGACATATTTTTATAAGAATCTCAACAAAAAATTTTACTAAAACCATATTTTGTTAAAAATCATTAGTTCATGTAAATTCAATAAAATATCAATAAACAATTTAAAATCTCAAAAATTGAGTCGTATTTTTGTGTAAAACTCATGTCTCATTCTCGAAGCAAAAAAGAATGATTTTGTCAAGTTTTAATAAAAACCAAGTTTCATGCATAATCTTATCAAATACTAAATTATGCAGTTTTTAAAACTTAATGTTATGAAGCAATTCATGCAAATCAGAATAAAAAATCCTCAACATAAAGTCACATGCCACAGTCCATACTTAAACTTATTACAAACCCAAAATATCAAAATAAAATTTAATTACTTTAATTTATAAAGAATTTCGAGAAACTCCTCCACATGTTGTCATCGAATCCTAACTTCGGGGTTATCTATAAAATCATAAAACTAAAGGTGGATGAGTTATAAAGCTCAATGTGAGTCTAACATAAACACAATCAGATACATATAAACATATACGTTATACAATAATAAAAATTATATCAGTTTCATAAAACTCAATATTTCACACTTATACTATGCATGATCATGCCAATGCACATTTCGTAAAACAATGTAGATTTTATGAAAATGGTCCTACCTATCTCCGCTACGGACCATAATCGAGTTCACCAAAACTCATCCATCCAATAACACACTAATTTGTGAACAGTGTCACTGTAATGCAGATAAACTGCCACATAATCAAATCATGGACAAGCCACCACATTTGCATATATACTGCCACATTCTTCCACCTTTCACATATCCCACCCCATGCAGGTGATAAGGCCACAAAATCACTTTTTTACTTAAAATCACATAGGCATGCTTAACATGCAAATCACATATATACACATTGTACCAAAATTTCACATTTTATAAATCATGCGAAAATTACATATGCCATAAGATCACATATCATGAGAATGAGATTTTCATACTTTTCAAATCAATAATAATTATCAATATCACACAACATGCTTTTCACAATATATATGGTTTGGAATCACTTACTTGACATAATCCATAGCGATGGGTTTTTTTTTCTCTCTTTATGGATACATAAAGTATCCTCACCAAAAATAATTTAATGATTTTATCAATATAAAACATAGAATTTTTTTTAATGTTAAAACCCACACCTGATCGTAGTAACTCCAATGTAGAAACTTCTTCTAACGCCTACTTCCAGATTTAATTAGATCTATCTCGGATCCTTTGTTAATCCAATATGATTCCACTCTTGAATCATAGGAAATTAAATGTTTGAAATCAATCGATCTCACTAATCTGGAATCAATATAGAAGAGAAGATGACTGGGATTTGGGACCAATAGCCACAATATGGTTGTTTTCATGGCGGTGGACAGCGGTGACCACGGCAGCGGATAGTGGTGACCACGGTGGGGAACGGCGGTGACTTGGTGGAAGAGAAGGAAAAGAGGCTATGGGTTTCGGTCGTTCACTTAAAGGAGAAGAGAAAATAAGAAAAATAGATGTTGTTGCTCAATGGCACGCGGTGGTGGAAGGCAATGCTAGGTGCAGTGTTAAAGAGAATAGAGATGTGACAAGGTGGTGGTTCGGTGGTGGTGTGATGGTCGTGCAAAGCTAAGAAATGGTAGAAGAGAAAGAAAAGAGAGCAAAAATGAGAGGTTGAAAGATAAACAAAATAGAGAAAAAAGAGAAAAATGGGGAGGAGTATTGGTGGTGCGACAATGAGAGGAAGAGAGTGATAAGATGGGTAGAAAGAGTGAGGTCAACCATGTCTAGGTTCAATGAATAATTCATATGGAAAAAATGGAGAGAATGATAAGTTAGGGGGACAAAGGAGTGAAAAGGGGATCATGGTCTCCAAAAATAAGATATGTTGACCAAAAGAAAAGGAAATAATCTTTCCCCCACTATGGAAAGAAAGGTTGAACAATAAAGGGGCTTTAAGCACATAGGAAAAATCACAAAAATTAAATATAAAGGTGTTGGTGAGGAAACTTGAAATTAGGACCTATAGGATATTAGTTAAATACTTAACCACTTGATCACTTTCTTCCTTGTTTTCATTTTTGCAAGAAAATAAATAAAACATGGGATGTGATATTTGCTAAGGTTAGAATCAAAATTGCACCATATAGAAAATAATGAGAGGGAAGAGATTTGAACACTGATCATCAAGGACAACTCCACTACTACTCAATCACTAAAAAAAATCAGTATGACCACTTTTGGTTCATTAACCCATTTTCTACTAACTCAATTTTTGAGATGTGACACTATTACCGTCTAACACTCTCTTACCAAGCATAAGGGAGATTCTTTCCTTTCTTTTCAAGTCAACATACCATATTTACTCCAACAAGATCCCCTTTTTGTTGGGAAATGTGCTCATATTGTAATAAACATGTAACTGTTTTCTATTTATTTGAACGATGAATAAATAAATAAAAGATTTTCTATCTTTTATATTTTGCATGCATAGCGAAATTGTGAAAAGTAAATATTAGCTCATTGATTGTCTAAAGTTCAAACTAAAGATAAGTGGCATTCTAAAGAACATTTACATTGTGAGAAAGACAACTTACTTCAGTAGATAATCTAAATGAGTCTGTAATCATGTAAAAGAATCAAAGTGAGCATTTGATTCAATATTGAAAAGGATTGTTATGTCGTATACAATTCCAATTGGGGAGATGGCTAGTCTTGGCTATCGGAGCAGTTGACTCCACGAGTAGAGACATAGATGTATTTATTGGTAGAATGATACATTAGACTAGACCCAAGATGAATTAGTTCTGAATCTGTTTGTCAATTAATTAACTTGTGACATTCATGGTGTGATTTACCTAAATCTTGAGTTAGTCACTGACCATGCGTATGCAACTCATGTGCTTTGATATAAGTGGAGGCTTATGCTCTAAATATGATCGAGCCCATAGCCGGTATGTTGGGTACATGACTTGTGTATGGCATGGATTTACTAGCAACAGTGGAATTCATAGCTCAATTAAAGAGTTAATGATATCTTCTTATTGGCATTGTGTGGATTGATAAATATGGAACGTGGCCACGGGTTGCTGGTTCTCGAACGAGCAATTTATCGCAGTCATTTGTTGAAAGTGATCATATTAATCATTAAGAAGACACAATGGTGGCAATGAGATAAAATAGGATTGTATTGAGTGAATAGATTTAACTTAAAGGAATCAAGGATATCATATGAGGGTAACACACACATGATGAGGCCATTGGACAAAGCAATTTGATGAATTGCTTTTGTAAAGAGTATACAATAAGGAGCATGGTACTTCTTGTGGACTAATACAATAAGGGGCATGGTACTTCTTGTGGACTAACTCCATGATTAAGTAATTACTAATTATGGGAACAATGCTTCTGGACATAATTGCAATCACTAAAGCCTAATTATATATGTCCGATTGGTCCCTCTGCTAACTCAACAAAAGCTCGATCAGACTGCTTTTTAATCAGAAGAAATTCTATGACTTTGGGAATAATTTAGTTGAGTCAATTTATTCGATGTGGAATTAAATTAGGTGGTTGTGAGAATTGTTCAACTAGAGAATTTGATTAAAGAATTTTCTTGAAAAATTAATTTGGAAAATCTAAGTGATTTTTGGAAAAATTAATTTTGATCAAGTAAAATTAAATTAATCAAATTAATTAAAATTAATATGATATTTTTGAAAGTTAATTTTCAAATTAGACAATTGGCCCAATGGGTAATTAAACTTGAAAATTGGACATGAAATCGTAAATTAAGTTCGGGAGCCCAAAACTGAGACCAAGACCCAAAAATTGGTCGAACCGGGCTCGATATGTGAAATCAGGTCGACGATCCAACCAGTGGCTAGACCGGACTGGTCGGGTCTTCATTGACCCAGACCGAACCGACAATAACCAAACCGGTTCAGAGTGTCGTAAGGGTGTCGCACCTGCAACATCGGACACGGCGATGCCAGTGGTTGTGACGGTGGCGTCCCGGTGGCCTGGGGCAGTTAGTCATCGGTGGTTGAACAGTGGAAGAGTTACACTCTTACTGGGACTCTACTAGAGAATTTGATTTAAGATTAACTATTCCAAAAAAAATATTATTTTAATAGTTTAATATTAAATTAAATTTAATACTTATCTTAATAGTATTTTATTAATTTAATATTAAAGTGATTACCTTAATATTTAATTTAATTTAATATTTATCTTGTAGATAAACATTATTATTTTAATAAGATTTAATATTAAATTTAATCTAATAATATTATATTAATTTAATATTAAAGTGATTAAATTTGATCATAGTTGAACTCTCAAAATTCTCCCTATATAAAGAGAGTCTTGGGTCATTATTTACATACAATTGAATTCAAGAGAAAGTTGTAAAAAGAAAATTTTCTGAAGAGATTATTCCAAAAAAAATTTAGAGATATTTTTTTGACTTACAACTTGACCCAAAAGTTTAGAAAAATTGCGAAATTAACCCACTAGTAATTTTTTGAAAAATTTTCTGATTCGAAACGAGCCCCACTCGACATATGTGAGTTTGATGATAGCGGAGAAGATTACTCGGTCGAAGTGCTCATCCTAGACAAATTGAAAAAGTAAAATTTTGATTAATTGTTTATTACTTTAGATATCACAACCAATGTAACACCCCAAACCCGGCCCATTCGCAATGACCGAATTTGAAATGCCACTGCGGAAAACGTTTGAAAAACTTTTGACTTAGAATTAAAAACATAAAATTTTGTTGTCTTTACTAAAACATTGTGTAATTAAAATTTCAAGTAAAATTAAGTTGTTTAAAACAAAACATTTTCAAATAATAATATAATCGACAGTCCAACTTAAAACGTAATAAAAGTCCTTAAATTCTTAAAATGGCCCTTATTACAAAAAATTAAATACTTAAAATACTGAAACATAAATTGTATAAAGAAAATCCTTTTCTGCATGGGCCACCTCGTATCCACTCCAACCCGGTCCAAGCTTTATGCATCACCTGAAAGGTTTGAGAAAAAATTGGGTGAGTCAAACAGACTCAGTGCATAGTTAATACACATGTCCCCACATATGGGCTTGGCCCACATCCACACATCAATCACATATCAGATGATAAGGCATTATATCCACATAATTTCACATATTGGGCTTGGCCCATATCCACATTGATCCACATAATTAGTCATGCAAAATGCATAAATATGCAACATGAAGCCCAACCCAACCTAGAGTCCATCCGTTACTCCTACCTTAGCAGACTCCCTGCCCAAGGCCGTGGCTAATCCACTGATCAAATAATGATCCTCATATCTTACCTTGGCAGACTTGCTGCCCAAGGCCGTGGCTAAGCCACCGATCACATAATGATCCACATATCTGTATCCACGAGGTGACTCAAGGTCATCCTCAATCTACGGTGATGCACACAGCTATCATCCGCCGAGATGGGCACCTAGCCAACACCTCCCTTGATGGAGCACATAGCCACCATCAAGCGCCAATGTAGCACAAGGCTAACATCAGACCACGTACATAATGTACACCCTTTCCTTCGATAATCACATCCCAAGTCCCATGCATATATATGTATCATGGCAACATCTCACTTGAAACAAAAATACATCACATGCCATTACAATTCATGTATTCATCAATGATCATATATTATCGTAAATCACTGACCTGAGTATTCAATCACCCACCACGGGTATTCACAATCTTAGCCCTTAATTTGGCTACCTTTAACATCATACCACATATACATAAATATAGCACATACACACAATCAAGAGACAGTGCGATAACTACGCACCTGTTTGGCACAGTCGGCTAAATCTCGAAGACCCGATCTACCACACTAGATCACCTTGTCCTACATTCGGCCAAACCACAACACTTTAATCAAGACCATTCGGCCAACATCAAATCTTAATCCCAATAGCCTTAGGCTTTCTCAACCAACTTAAAGAATATTAAATCCTTACCACTTGACTTACCAACTTCGATTGCTAAAGGAATGGGCTTAGATCGATTGTTTTCGAAGTCCCAATGAGCCTAAAAGAATGATCGATTCCTAAAATTGATTAGAACCTTGCAAACAATTGTCCAAAGATTCGGCCTTTGTCCACAAGAAAACAACTTAGAAAAGAGAAAGAAATAACGAAAATACGGCCATGAACACATACCTATCTTCCAAAACCGATTGAAGGAAACCCAAAGATTATCTACCCTTGAATATTCGGCCAAAAATAAATCAAAAGAATATGAGAGTTTCGGCTATATGGTTATGGAAGAAGAAAAAATATGTGAGTAGAAAAGAGAATTGAAATGAGAGAGAATTCGGTTTAATCAACAATGGAAGAAAGAAAAGAGAGAGTTTGAAGAAGAGAATGGTTCGGCCAAAAGGAAGAGAAAGAAAATGTGGGTGAACAAAAGTCAAATGAAGAAAAGTGATATGTGAGAGAGAGAGATTCGGCCAAACACTATTTTGCCAAAGAAGAAAAATGCACAAAAGTTTCAATGTTGCTTTGGTTTCAAGAGGACAAATGAAAGAAGAGAAATGGTATTTGGTTCACAAAAATAAGGTAAAAACCAAAAGAAAAATTGCACCAAAATGCATAATGACATTCGGCCAAAGAGAGTGTTCTTGGAGAGGGAAAACAAAAATGCAAAAAGATGTTCAAAAGGCAAAATTAATCAACTATCCCCCCCTAAGCTACTTACAAAATTCGGCCACCCCCCTAGACACCCATGCCGTCCACATACATCCACTAAAGGCATAAGAATTGTTTCCAAAACATTTTCCACAAGCCAAGCCTTTTGTCCCCTCAATATACCATAACTTTAAAATATCCTTCCATAACCTTAAAAATCTTATCCCATAACTTAAGCTTTCCTTAAACAAAAATTCAACTTACCAAAAGTTATTAGTACACCTATCATAAATAAGTTTGATCGGCCATCAATGCTAATACACAAAAATAAACCTTCAAAATGCTAAACATACCACTCGATCCTCTAACCTCAAGCTACCTTTCAAGCTCCTTAACCAACTTGCCACTTACTCCTCTTGTGCTATAAATGAACACTTAAATTAACTTAAGTGCTAAGCTCACCTAATCCACTTCATTAAATAAGCCATACTAAAATTTATTCTAACTTCCTAATTAAAATCAAGCCTTCACAAGACTATACTAAGCCCAGAATAAAAATTATACCCGAGCTAACACAAGTAACAAAATGATATTCAAATTTTCCTAAAGCCCAATTCCAAATCGGCCCAATCCTACTAGGCCCAATTTTGGGATGTTACAACCAATATTTTGTTTTGAAAAAATTTTTAAACTCTATTTTCCCTTAACTTATTTTTCGTTGCATTTTCCAAACCCATTCTTTCCAACATTTTTTCTCTCCATTGTCCCCTCAACATCCATTTTTCACCATCTCAAATAACATAAGTCTTTGTATACATGCCAATAATTTAATGTGAATGGTAAATAAATAGTTGAATGACAAACCTTAAAAGTTTAATGGATGATGCGATGTTCCTAAGCCGCCACCATAACTTCATGGCAAATTGATACCTACGCGTTTTAAACAACTAACACGTAAGCTCGATGAGCTCAATAAGTATGTAACACCTATAACCCGTTTTCGTTGCTGGAATAGGGTTACGGAGTATTACTATATATCTCAGAACTTTTCATATCAATTGGCATCCAATTATCAAATAAACTTCATAAATACATATATGATTTAGAATGAAATAGAACATACATTGACAGCCTTAAATCGAGCCTTCGTAGCCCTACAAATAGGTTAGGAACATTCAGGGACCAAATCGAAACAAATAAAAACATTCAGGGAAAATTTGAAAATTCTCACTCTAGGGGTCACACGGCCGTGTGGCTATCCTACACGCCTGTGTGTCTACCCTACACTCCCATGTACTCAACCGTGTGCTCACTTGTGTGAACCCTGCACCTAACACGCTCAGGGCACACACTTGTGTGGGCTGCCCATGCGTGACACAAGGCCGCGTGACAACCCATGTCCCAGGCCGTGTGTGTGTAAAAGTGACCAAATCCAAGCCTATTCTTCATGCAATTGTATAGGATCCATACCAATTCATTTCACATATTCACAAGTCTATAAACACACTTTAAATCAACCAAAACATGTCATTTCCATTCATCTAAAACCAACCAAAGTATCATGTACCAAACACATTATAATGCTCATGCTACTCATTATCAAACAACTATCTATAAGCTCAACTAACACATTCCAAACACATCATTCCAACTTAATATGATGCTTACCATCTTGACCTCCTACTCAAGTTTACTTAAAGTTAATAATCATACCACAAAGACTACCATTCATTCATCAAGTACAAAAAATCACACAAAGCCATAAGTTATAGCATAATAACCATTTTTCCTACTAAATGCCATATAAGCCAAATGTTTACAAAATCTACCAAAAGAGACTTCGGGATAGTGTGATTTTGTGATATGATCTAATCTCCCAACCACAAAATGTAATCTACAAAAAAAGGACAAAGCACGAGTAAGCTTACTTGAAGCTTAGTAAGTTCGTTAAATCAAACGTTAAATCTTACCAAATGTAACATAACAAATCAAATTATAAAATTAAATAACAAAGTTCCTGTCAATCATAGCTTACAGCAGGTGAGTGTTGTACAGTACATTAATTCAAATCATATTTCAAAGTCATCATTTAGTAAGATCTCATTTCAGGTAATTTTAGGGTATCACTCATTCGAGTTAACTTCAAAACTTTGACCGACTCAGATGCTACTCACACAAGTTGCAGGGAATCCGCAACACATGTAGGATCTTAAGCCATCGCTACGGTCTGTATCACCGATACATAGTACCTGCTAAATAATCATCGGCTCAAGGCCTGATAGACAACACCGGATCAAGGCCTGATAGATAACATTGGCACAAAGCCTACTAGGCGTAAAGCCCGATAAATACAACAGCACAAAGCCTGATAGATAACACCGGTTTGAGGCCTGCTATTCGAAAACATCACGTGTTCACCATATTCATTTATTATTTATTCTCAAATCATTCAATAGTTAAGTTTAACATTGGATCTAATTATAATAAACATGTAACATATATGGAATCATTGTAACATAAAAGAAATATTATGAACTTACCTGACTAAACTGTAGTACCATAAGGTACAAGGACTATTCTGTAACTTCTTTATGCCTTGATTTTCAACCCATACTTGATCTAGAATAATAATTTCATTCAATCAAATAATTCCAACAGTAAAATTAATTCATTTTATGCAATTAAGTCCTTTTTGAGATTTTTACAAAATTGCCCCCAATGTTTTACTCTTATGGAATTTAGTCCCTAACTCAAAACATGCAATTTAACCATTTTTATTCAAATTTCAGGTTAGTCGAATATTCAAGTGTCTTTCTACATGTAACACCCCAAACCCGGCCCATTCACTATGACCGAATTTGAAATGCCACTGCGGAAAACGTTTGAAAAACTTTTGACTTAGAGTTAAAAACATAAAATTTTGTTGTCTTTACTAAAACATTGTGTAATTAAAATTTCAAGTAAAATTATGTTGTTTAAAATAAAACATTTTCAAATAATAATATAATCGACAATCCAACTTAAAACATAATAAAAGTCCTTAAATGCTTTAAATGGCCCTTATTACAATAAATAACCTTTCATAAGAAAAATGTGTGAAACAAATAAATATATCTTCTGCATGGGCCACCTCGTATCCACTCCCAACCCGGTCCAAGCTTTATGCATCACCTGAAAGGTTTGAGAAAAATAGGGTGAGTCAAACAGACTCAGTGCATAGTTATTTCACATGCCTCCACACATGGGCTTGGCCCACATCCACACATCAATCACATATCAGATGATAAGGCAATATATACACATAATTTCACATATTGGGCTTGGCCCATATCCACATTGATCCACATAATTAGTCATGCAAAATGCATAAATATGCAACATGAAGCCTAACCCAACCTAGAGTCCATCCGTTACTCCTACCTTAGCAGACTCCCTGCCCAAGGCCGTGGCTAAACCACCGATCACATAGTGATCCACATATCTTACCTTGGCAGACTTGCTGCCCAAGGCCGTGGCTAAGCCACCGATCACATAGTGATCCACATAACTGTATCCACGAGGTGACTCGAGGTCATCCTCAATCTACGGTGATGCACACAGCTATCATCCGCCGAGATGGGCACCTAGCCAACACCTCCCTTGATGGAGCACATAGCCACCATCAAGCGCCAATGTAGCACAAGGCTAACATCAGACCACGTATATAATGGACACCCTTTCCTTCGATAGTCATATCCCAAGTCCCATGCATATATATATGTATCATGGCAACATATCACTTGAAACAAATATACATCACATGCCATTACATTTCATATATTCATCAATGATCATTTAATATCGTAAATCACTGACCTGAGTATTCGATCACCCACCACGGGTATTCACAATCTTAGCCCTTAATTCGGCTACCATTAACATCATATCACATATACATAAATATAACACATACACACAATCAAGAGACAGTGCGATAACTACGCACCTTTTTGGCACAGTCGGCTAAATCCCGAAGACCCGATCTACCACACTAGATTTCCTTGCCCTATATTCGGCCAATACTTAGATCAATACCATAGACCATTCGGCCAAACCACAATCTTTATTCACCATAGCCTTCGGCTTAACATCCATTTAAAGAATAAAGAACCAACACAAACCTTACCACTTGACTTACCGAAATTTGATTGCTTCCAAAATCCGAAGAGCCTATCTTCCAAAATCGATTGAAGAAAACCCAAAAATGAATGCCTACCCTTTGAATATTCGGCCAACAAAAATAATACTAACAAGGAAGTAGAAGATTCGGCTATGGTTTTGAATGAAGATAACAAAAGATATTATGGAGAAAAAGAAACAGAGTATGTGAGTAGCAAAGAAAATGAGAATGAGAGGGAGAGGATTCGATTTTAGAAATAATGGAAGAAAAGAAAAGAAAAGAGGATTTGGGGAAGAAAGAGGTTCGGTCAAGAAGAAAATAAAAAGGAAAAAGTGATGTTGAGCAAATACCAAAAGTAAGAAAAGAGGAAGAGAGATGGGAGAAAGAGTGCACAAAAGTGCAAAAGATGTTTTCGGTTTCAAAGGAAAAGATGAGAGAAAGAAAATCTAAATTTTGGTTCAAACAAAATGAAGGGTAACCAAAAGCAAAACTTGCACAAAATGTACAATACTCATTCGGCCAAACAAAGGATTTTTGGAGAGGGAAAACAAAAATGCAAAAGATGTTCAAAAGGAGAATTGGCCAACTATTCCCCCCCAAGCTACCTAACAAAATTCGGCCACCCCCCTAGACACCCATACCGTCCACATACATCCACTAAAGGCATAAGAATTGTTTCCAAAACATTCTCCTAAAGCCAAGCCTTTTGTCCCCCCAATATACCATAACTTTAAGATATCCTTCCATAACCTTAAAAATCTTATCCCATAACTTAAGTTTTCCTTAAACAAAAATTCAACTTACCAAAAGTTATTAGTCCACCTATCATAAATAAGTTTGACCGGCCATCAATGCTAATACACAAAAATAAACCTTCAAAATGCTAAACATACCACTCGAACCTCTAACCTCAAGCTACCTTTCAAGCTCCTTAACCAACTTGCCACTTACTCCTCTTGTGCTATAAATGAACACTTAAATTAACTTAAGTGCTAAGCTCACTAAATCCACTTCATTAAATAAACCATACTAAAATTATTCTAACTTCCTAAATAAAAACAAGCCTTCATAAAACTATTCTAACATACAAAATTCATACCCGAGCCAACACAAAATAATACTAAAATTTTCCTAAAGCCCAATTCCCAATCGGCCCAATCCTACTAGGCCAAATTTTGGAATGTTACACTACACCCCATTTTAGCAATTATTTCACATCAAGTACAAGTAACTTTATCATTTTAAAATTTTAGTCCTTAAATGTTAAAATCATCAAAACTACTTTAGAAAATTGTCATATTTAACAACCAAACTTAATAATCCATCATAAAATTCTAAGAATATACAAAACTCATCAATGGCATAATCCACAACATTTAACAATTTTACAAATTAGTCACTAGATTAGCTAGATTGAACTAATACGAGCTAAAAAAACATAAAAATTACTAAAAACGGACGAGATTTACTCACCCATTCGAAGAACTCAAGCTTGGCCGAAGCTTCCATGCCCTAGTTATGGTGTTTTGGTTCTCTCCCCATGAAGAAGAAAGGAAATGCTAATTTTATCTTTTAATTTCTTTAATTTAAGTTACCTTTTTTAACTATTTACTAAATTAACCCTTAAATATAACTTAAGAATTTACTAAATCATGTTCATATTTGTCCATAAAATAAGATTATGGTATAATTGCCATCTAAGGAGGGTGTAATTGCACCATTAGTCCTTCAATTATTTTTAATTATTGATTAATTAAACTTTATTTCAATTTAATCCTAAACTAATTAGGACTAAATGAACAAATAGTCCAAAAGTTAGTGGATTTAATCATGTCACCACTGCTTGGACTTTTTGACCGAGGTCTAATAACCATTTTGGTCCCTTTAGTATTTTAAATCTATAGCGATTAACTTTTACCTCTTTTACAATTTAGTCCTTTTACCTAAATTAAGCAATCAATCATCAAAATTACGGGACCAAACTTCAATTCACCTATAATATGACTCTGTAATTATTTAATAAAAATATTTATGGCTTTAAATTAGGAAATGATGTCCTAATACCTCGTTTTCAATAACCACTTGACTTTTAAACCGAACCACTTATTCTAACTTTTAATTCAATTGGTTAAAATTCCTCAAATCAATAATCATTATAAAATTACTACTGACTCGTATAATTTAAATACTAATTATGCGAATTTCCTCGTTGGATTTATAATTTCGAAACCATTATTCCCGACACTACTAAAAAAACGAACTATTACAAAATAACCATGAATAAAAACCTACTTATCTTATACTTGGTTGGTGCCGAGCCCTAAACATATTCTATCAACGCATACAAGCCACAATTTATCAAGTATTAATGGAATCATTAAATTAATCAACTTATATTGCTCAACTTACATTCTCATGACTTATTAGCCAATGATGTTATGAAATTCATATTTAAAACTCTCTTGAAGGTCCACGTTCTTTTATACCATACCTTCCTAGCTTTTTCATACACACGCTACATTTCATTTCTATTTTCCTTTACTAAGGCGTACAAGATTCTCATTTATCATTTTATTAATAGAAACAAATTCACTTAGGCCACATATATTTAAAACGTGTTATCCTATCTAATTCAATTCTTTTATCAATTTACTTACATCACATGCTTTATGACCATATTTTCCGAATCGTTTTTAAATTTTATCACGTTCTCAACTTAGATATTACCGAAAATCCTCGTACACCATATAACACTCAGATTCTTTACTTGAAGGTAACAAAACTCTAGATACCACGTAAGCTTTCGAAGAAGTATATAATTCCAATGGTCTGCAACAAATTCTTGACAAAAGAGGTAGCATAATAGAACTCTTTTACCATATTAATTTTTAGAACCGACCAAAATGCCTTTTCAAGGCAAAATTACTTTTTTGTCCTTTTTTTTTTTTGTATTTAGATACAATTTCTTCACAATAATGCAATTATCAATTCTAAATCTCAAAATTCACATGTATACTCTAATATGATGAATATAGGGATGATGAAAATTACATATTTTCCCCCTTTTTCTCAGTAAAATTAGAAAATTTATAATTTAATCATTGGACTCTCGAATATTTCCAATTTGATCTCAAGAATGATTTTTCATCATACAAATACATATTCCAACTTGTTCTTATATCAATTCATCATTAATAACTGGCTTTTCCCATTTTGGTCATATCTACACTTTAGACCTTAAATTTTTTAAAATTTATAATTTAGTCCTTTTTGTCGTATTTTCACTTCTAAAATTCTTTTCATAAATTTTTCATCTCAATTTTTCCAAATTTTCTTAGCAATTCACCATATTCATTATCGAAAATTTTCCACGTGTCTAATCGAAAAATTTGAAGATTATAAGAAAGCATTTTATGGAGATTGTGTACTTTTTTTTTTCTTTCATTAAAATTATATTTCACATTAATTTTCAATAAGATTTTAAGAAGCATATTTTTTGTTGAAAGACATCCAAATAAAAATGTTATAAATTTCATGTTCATATTTCACGGTTTTCAATGGTAAAACACATTGCATTTTCAAGGAGAGAATTCAAGTTCAAATTTTGAAAACGACATTATTGAAAGGAGTAGTTATGGACTTCAAATATGGACCTAAAATGAACATGAATACGCAATTATAAATGGTGAGATGCAAAAAAGTTATCCCAAGTAAAAGGAAGAAATATCATTTTGCATATTATATTTTTTTCGCTATTGTTTTTTCTATCATTTTTCTTAGTTTTGCATAGAGGTGATTATGGGTCGGGCAAGGCTGGGTTCGGGCTCAAATAAAAATTTAGGCCTGTTTTTTAGGCTCAGGCACAGCCTGACTCGAAAAATGGGCCTACAAATTTGTCCAAGTCCGGCTTGAATAAAAATGTTAAAATTCGGGCCTGACCCGGCCCGCCCATATTAAATTCTTTTTATTATATTATGTTTTACATAATTTTTAAATATATATAATACATCAAAAATATTAAAATATTTAAATATATTTCTGAATAAATTGAAAATAAATTTTAGAAAATATGTTTACTTAAATAATACTAAAATAGATTCAACTTAACAAGAAAATATCTCTAAAATAATAACAAAATTAACAATAAAACAAGTATTATACAATATCCAAATAATAACAATAAAATAGTAGAAACATAATAGTGAAATGATAACAAAATACAAAGAAAATAACAAGAAAATATTATTAAAATAATAATAAAATAACAAATATTTTTTTGACATTTAGTTAATTCGGGCCGAATTAAGCTCGGGCTAAAAATATCTTACTCGAAACTTGATTCGTTTTTAAAACGAGCCTTATTTTTATCAAAATTTATTTTTTAAATTTATATTTTTATTCAAACTATTTCACTTTTCGAACGGGCTTTGAGTACTAGGGACCCACAAACAACTTTGCAACAAAAAAAATTTATTATTTCCTTATTTAAATATTCCTTCTGAGTTTTGGTTCCTTGTTGTCTCGCTCCTCACGAAACTAAAGAAAAACAGTTAATAGTAAATATTACAATGCGATCACTTTTTTAAATGTGAAAAGAGGAAAAATAAAACAAAAATGAAGCAGGAATCCAGCAGCTTCTATTTGCCCAAAACGAAATCCCTGATTTCTTCCACATTTTCTTCCTATAATTTATTTTCCCCGATTCCGGTAACGCCTTCCATTTCCATTTTTCCATTTTTGATAATTTTTTTATACTGTTTTTGTTTTATCCTCTAATCATTTTGGGATTGTTAGTTATAATATTGATTTTCTTTTTTCTCTCCACATTGTCTTTAGTGGTTAATTTGATGTAGTATTTTGTTCTTGATTTTTTTGAATTGATGTTTCTATTGACTACATTTTCTTTTCTTTTTGCAAATAAAATCAGTGGGTTTTTTTTTATTTTTAATTTCATTGTTTCTTTTAATAACTTAACAGGATGCATTAGGTTAAGGAGAATAAATTAAAAAGGGTGATTAGTTTAAAAGTGCCTAGTGGAGTAATTAACATTTTCTTGGTCATCGGCATCGAATGATTATTGTTCTTGTTCTTGTTGCTGTTGTTATTGTTGTTGTTGTTGTTGTTGTTAACAATTTTCCCAGAAACATAATAAAATGGGTGGGTTTTATTTATTTATTCTTAACAAAGGGGAAATGAATCCTGAATTTTTATGTTGTCTTGTATATTATTAGACTTGTTTGCCTTAAGTATGCTGTTTATTGGCGATTCATTTATCAGGTTAATATCAAACTAAACTATCTTTGATGTGGATTAACCATTCTTTATTGAAATCAATTAATTGAATGGTGTTATTTGAATTTGATGTGTTGGCAACTTGGCAGTTTTTGGGGTACAAAGGAAATGGCAACCTAGGTATAAGGAAAGAAATTGCAGAGCTAGGTTTTGACCCCCAAATATGTTGGATACCATCTCTTTAGCGTATCTTTATGAACCAACTGAGCTAATATTCCCTTAATTTTGAAGGACTTAATTGTTGCTAAGTTTGCTGCATGAGTTCATGATTGAAATGCATTACTGCCATGCAATCCTAAAGTTATATGCTAATTTGATTTTTGGAATATAATAAGTTTGTGGATATGCTAAACTAATTCTTGTTTAAATACATTTTCATGACATAGCAATTGTACACTCGCCCCTATCTTTCTTCCTTTTAGATGACTGGTACGAAAAAGAAGCCTTAGTAATATTATTTTCTTATTGTTTCTCGTGTTTAATGAACAAAGTAATTCAAACTCTTTTCCTTGCTTATACGAGAATCCAAAGTGATGCATTATATTTCAAAATTGTAGCTACAGTAATCAGAGCATAGAATTTTTCGTTTTTTAATTCTTTTTCTGATGTTAGTTCTTTCCTTAAAATTGTTTTGCTTCTTATTCATCATGAAGAAGGAGAAGAATACAAAATAGAAGAGGCAATGGAAAATTCATCTTTTTAGGTTGATTGGTTGAAGAATGTGTTATGGTACTGCTTTCTAAAGAAGCAACTATGGAGATACAATCTTACCAGAATCAGGCAGAGCTGTTGTTAAAGGAATATTTATTGGCAGATTCCTTCATCCCGTACACATCAGTTATTTGTGGCATTTTTGCTTGCAAGATGGTATATTTCTTGCTCAATTTTATGATTCATTATTCAGTTAAAACAAGTCAATTAATCTAGAATGACAAATTGCAGCTACATGAAATTAATGTTTTGTTTTGTCTTTTTCTTAGTGATCATTCTTTTACATTTATATTTTGTTTCTTTTCAGTTTTCACTATTATTTCTCTCTCTGTTCAAGCCTTTTTATATTATTTTTTTAGTATCTCTTCTACTATCTTTCCCTTCTTTTCTTCTTTTTTCCTCGCAATTTTTTACAATTACTACTCTTTTCCAGGTCTATGATCTTACACAGTTGTTTAGCAGTGTTTGCTTTAAGAGCTATCTCATCCTATCAAAAGTCCAACGGAACGAGTGGAACAACCGGTGACTGATATTTCTTCTTAGCTTGAATATGTTGTTATTTTTTTTTTATCATTACAAATTTAATGTCTGGATGGTTTATGCAGATCCATATCAACCGTACATGCCATTTTCATAACAGTCATGTCCTTATACTTCGTGTTTTGGTCAAATCTCTATTCTGATAACCGATATGCTGGCATGATTATGTTTCGTAGTTCTGCATTGTCTAC
Source organism: Gossypium australe (assembly GCA_005393395.2). Taxonomy (NCBI): domain Eukaryota; kingdom Viridiplantae; phylum Streptophyta; class Magnoliopsida; order Malvales; family Malvaceae; genus Gossypium; species Gossypium australe. The sequence goes on along the minus strand of CM016622.1, from coordinate 96,803,707 downwards.
ATTCACATTGGGGGTGAGGGTACCATTTTCTTGTATCTTCAATGATAACTTTTAGGAATTGAGATATTTAATAATTGATATCTAGTCTTTTATGCTCAATATAAAATATTGGGTGTTACTAAGAAGCTAATCTGCCTTGCTGTTTGTAACGACTTCAAGCTAATTTTTTCAATCATGCACTTTGGTACACAAATACCTCCAGAAAGGTTTATTTTCTACTTGTGAAAAGTGCATCATTTAGAAGGACCACTTATGCGCCAGGTTTTCTTCATTGAATAAAATACTTTTAATATAATTTTATTTCATAAATACAAATAATTTGGGTGGCACTGCCATTGATAGGACACTTAATTGTCAATTGTTGTTGAATTCTTCTGGTGAAATAGGCCTCCCATTTACCGGGGACAATGATGAAAGGCTTATATGTTCATATATTTAATATGTCATTCTTGATTGTGTGCATAAGTACAATTTTTTTGTTTTAACATGGTTAAGGACTCTTAACCGTTTGGTTTCCTAGCTCCCACATAATATAAAAGATCTCCTTTGCCCAAAATTCTTGTTTGTGTGAAATAAGTAGCATAACCATAGTGCAAAAATATGCATTAATGTTAATGCCATTTAGCAAAAATTTTAACAAAATTGACATTAAATTGATACGTGCTTCTCAATATCAAAGTCAAACTTTGACCTTGAAATTTTATATAATTTGAAGAGATCTATTCAATGGTGCTAATAACTGAGAATAAGTTTGTAGAAATCGACATCCCTTATCGGTTTCAATTATTAGTAATGGAATATACTTTTCACCAAGTTTATCCTGACTTTGAGTTGAGGGCAAGCTCTTTCTCCGGGGGAGTAATTTTAGAGGCCAACATCTATGCTAGGAAAGGCCTTTAATATGGGTTCTTCAGTTTTGTCTTAGATTATGCATTTATTTCTTTCCCTAGATATATTAATTATGTTTTTATTTCAGTTGATTTATTTTTCTTTAAAGAATAGGTTTCTTTTATTGATTATGTTTCCTCTTTTATGTAATAAGATTGATCTTCATTTAAAGGGACATGTGAAATAATAAAATCCAAAGCAGAATTTTATCAAAAAATCTCTAAAGAGAACTGTCTCTCTCTGATAAATCCTAAGGTTTCAATTTCCTTTTGAGGAGCTGTTTGAATTTCCTTTCAACAAGCTGAACTATCAATCCCAAACATGGTCATCACAGTTTATTTCACTATCAGTTAAATTTGCAACTCGAAACTCCTCCCCAATTTTTGCATGTGTCTGTCTCTTATCTGTCATGGTCATGAGGCATGATCTGCTCACTGAATAAGTAAATCACATTGTCATAACACTATTTCCATTACTTCATCAACAATGGGCATCTGGTACTGGGATACGTCAGCTGATCAGTCTGATGTTTCTTGAACATCCCCTTGCAATTACTGTTAAGGAGCAAAGTAATCCAAGTCATTCTGCTTGGAACAGACAGAACTAGGGAGCATATCAACCACATTAAGCCTTTTGGCCTAGTATCTTGATTCTCTTGACTATACTAACTCCTAGTTAACTTAGCTGATAGCTCTTAGTCTATTGACATTTTCTAGGTAGTGCCGTCCATTTATCTTTAATGGGATGCAGTATTTAATGAGTTTGTTTTAGGATTTGGTTGGAGTAAGCAATAAAATACTGAATTAGCTCATGTACTTTCTAAAATAAGCCATTACTGGGTATTGTATTCAATTGAGCCCTTATATGAGAAATTGATATTAGGATAGGGGCTTATATTGCAATATGTCATGAAAGTATTCCTACCAGTACCACATATGAATGTATGCAATTTGTCCATCAGGACATATTTTAAAACAGATGGAAACTAATTCTAGAACTGTTATATGTACAAAAGGGAGTGGTCTTGCAGTAATTAATTCATCTTGCTGAAACTTTTCAATTTGTGTTGACATTTGTTTAGGTTTAGATTTAATGTTTCATCACTTGTAGCTGGCTTCTAACTACATTAATCTTAGATACCACCTTTAAACAGGTATCTGTTGGTTACTTTCTTGCTGACATTGGGATGATCATTTGGTTTTACCCTTCTCTAGGTGGAATAGAGTATGTAAGTATTTAATTTTTTTATTATAATCTTTCCCCATGTTTTCTTCCTTCCTAGATGATTACAAGTGGTGTTGTATCTGATGTGAATCAGCCTAAAATATTGTTTTTTCAGGTCATTCATCATTTTCTCTCCTTAACAGCTGTAGCATATTCTATGATGACTGGGGAAGGTCAGCTATACACCTTCATGGTACTCATCTCTGAGACTACCACGCCTGGGATCAATTTGAGATGGTAATATAAGTATCTTCTCTGTTGGTTGTAAAATGCATATAACTTTTGCTCTACATTAAGTATACTTCCTGGCTAATATAGGTATCTTGATATGGCTGGAATGAAGAGATCAAGAGCTTACTTAATTAATGGAGTTGTAATATTTGTAACATGGCTGGTAAGTGAAATCAATTTATTGCTTCTAGACTTATTCCCATACTGTTAATGCTTGCATGGGTGTAATAATCAGTTTTAGAAAGCTTTTTACATTTTCTTGGTCAATAAGAAGTTTTTTACATTTAATGCACTACCTTCTGCTGTTTTTGGCAGGTTGCTAGAATACTCCTGTTTATGTACCTATTTTATCACGTTTACTTGCACTTTGATCAGGTAAAAGTGTTCCTGGATTGTCATTTAAATATCAATTTATTATCCTACAATTGTTTCATCGTTACTTTCTCCACAAAACAGGTTAAGCTGGTGCACAGCTATGGGCTACTGTTAATATTCGTCGTGCCTTTTATCCTATCAGTTATGAACTTAATGTGGTTTGGAAAGATTATCAAGGGATTAAGGAAAACATTAGCAAAGAGGCAATGAAGGGTACTTCACAGTGACTGACACATGAAGTTACATTGACAAACAAAAACACTCCTTGCCATTAAGCTCAATGCCCGGTGCTAGGTATTCTCTTTCACCCACTTTGTTGCTCTGTAAATGTTAGTAAAGGGTATAGGACTGTAGAGCTGTCATGGTTTCTGATTCAATGTGAGAAATCAACTTGTAATGCTGAAGCATGGTTGACTTAATGATTGGATTAGAAATCTGGATAGAAATGGTGAAAATGCCAATGGCTGTTTCTTTATCAGTTGTTAAGTCTCTAAATCTTGGTACTGTGTTTTTAGAGAATGATTCATTTCGTTTGGTATTAAAGAAAGATGAAAGGTGCCAATTTTAAAGACTAACATCTTACCGAAGTCCTTAAGAGTGTTTGGTGTTAGTCTAGTATCATGAGTTCAGTTAGATCCGGCAACTTGTGAATGCGTAGATAAAAGTGTCATAAAGGCTCCTGTACTAGGTGCGGAATTATATTTTGTCCTTTCTATTAAAAAAATGGGCAAACTTGTCTTTATACATTAGATTAAAGAGCAAACTTGTTTTTTTTTTGTTAAAAATTTCATCCATTTTTACTATTAAAACTTAACATGGTTGACAGAATAACTAAACAGAGACACGTGGCATGCCATAGTACCTCATCTTGACCTATAGGGATTAGTTTTTAACAATAGAAATGGATAAAATTTTTAATAGAATGATCAATTTACTCTTTGACCAGAGACTAATTTGCTTGTTTGAGTAGAGGCAAATTGCAATCTGATCCCTAATACAAGGTTCTTCATGGTACTTTTACCGTATGTGAATTGGTATTTTTTTGATAGTTTGATATAAACGCAATGTACACCATTTAAGGTCAAAAGGCACTTATCAAGGCAACCTCATCGCTAATTGGGTGGGGAAAAAACCCTGAACTATTGTGGTTTAAAATTGTTGATTTGGTAAAATGACACTATAACATTCATCTCTAGATTTGTCGTCGGCTAACCTTGATGCCAATTGTGTTGATAACTGGGCTATCATTTCGTTTCTAATTTATAGATCTGATATAACACAAATGGGTGCCTTTGCTTGATATGAAAAAATTGTTAATCAAATGATTAAAATTCATGTTACTTTATAGCTTATTCATTTGATTAAGAAATTTTCCATTGTCACTCATTTTTGTGCTTCAGAAGAGATCGGAGTTGTTGGCATCACTAGTAATTATCTCAAAAATCATGCTCTTCTCAATAAATGGATTCGAAGGTTTGGAGATGAGAGACTTTGTTTTTGGAGAGAGACATTATTGCCACAAAATATGGCCATGGGTTGATGAATTTGCTTCCACAACCTAATTGTCCTATTGGAGTGTCCTTTGTGTGGAAAGATATCACTAGAGGGATCATATAATGATATTCTTTAAAATGAGTTTATGCTTGTGGTGTAGGAAAGGTAATTGTTTTGATTTTGTTAGAAATTTTGTTTTGGATAGCGGAAGTTTAAAATTTTTTATAAAATCGAACCTTTGTTGTATTATTTATGGTTATAAAATTTACCAAATTCAGTATGTTAATTAATTCAATTAAATTATTTTTTCAATCAAATTTTAATTTCCTTAAACTCATGATATTGGAATATATGATTAAATAAATTTAATTTTGATTTTTAATCATAAAGTTTTGGTTGAAAACCAACTTTGTGAGAACTTGAAACTTAGACTTGGCAAGCATATGCGAAGTGGCATAAGGATGGGATATCCGTTGAACATATCTTTAAATTTATGAACACATTTGTGTTGTCGTGCATCAAGAATGCATGTAAGGATGTTGGAAAGTGGGTTGTGCCTCTAGTACCTTAATGTAGATGGCTCCGCTATAAGTTTGCCAAGACCTACAGGAGTCGGAGGTATTTTGCGTGATGAGACTAGTAAGGCAATGGTAACTTTTCTGAGCCCCATAGGATTTACTTGCGCAAGTTGTTATACGTGAAGCCCTACGCTTGTGTGTGACCTCAAATTGGAAAAGTTGATACAAGCTTAAAGATGTGATTGGAAAGATTCATTTACTAGCCTGAGTCCTCATCTTACAAAATTAGGAGTGCATGAACCTGATAAGTCATAATTCACTCGTAAGACTGACTTAGTAAGCTAGTAGTTGTACGGCTTAGTAAGAATAATTTAGTAAATATAAAATATAATAATTTTAAAGAATAGAGTCTCCTTTGAGTACATTAACAAGTTAGCAAGAGGGGATTAATGATAAGGGAGTCGATAGGGCTATGAAGAAGGTGAGACGACGGGAAGATGATCCTACAGATGTTAGAGATATGGTTGTTAACGGGTTAATGGAGGAGCTTATATCTTTAAAGGATAAACTCAGCTGGATATCAAATGAGAGGGAAGAGGAAGAGTGTGATGGTGATGATGATGATGATGACGACGACGACAACGACAACAACGATTTTGAGTTACTAGATAGAGATGTTATCATTAGGGTAGTTGATGGAATACTTGGCATAAGATTTTCTAAAAAGATTAATGCTATGATTTATTAGAGTATGTCGAAAGCGATCATTATTAGGTTTCTTATCCTTGAGATTGGTTTTAGTGCGTTGTGCAGTAAACTTTATAATATATGGAAACTGGTTCAAGGACTCGGAGAATGATTATTATTTGGTCTAGTTCAAGTGCCAGGCTATTAGAGGGACCTCGATATCTATGGTCAATACTTAATAGTTTAACCTTGGTCACCTTTTCAACTTCACAAGATTAACCGTATAAAGTGGTTGTATGGGATACGTCTTCTGGGCTTTTTTGGGGGTGATGTATGAAAAGAGTTTGCTACATCAGTGAGTGGTATCATTGGTTAGGTTATCATAGTATATGATAACACAAAGGATGGGTCTAGGGGTCGATAATTAGTATCGATTTTGGGGACCCTTGAATTTCTAAAATTTAAGTAGAAGCTAAATTTTAAAGAATTAAGTATGAGGGTTTGCCAAATGTTTTCTTTCAGTGTGGATTATATGGTCATATGAAAAAAGTTTGCCCCAAAACTTAGGGGAGTTAATGACAACAATGTGGAGGAAGAGTGAAAAAAAACCAGCTGCAGTGGAGCTTGATAGGTGGGAGGAGGCAAAAGCATTTAGATCCTGGATGGTGGTTGTCTGTAATCCCAGGAGATAGTCAAGACAGAACACACGGTCAGGATGTTTACTAATTCCAAAATTTAGGAATCAAGGTTTAACCTTATCGTTCATTTAAATGAAAAGGGTAAACTACAAAATGTTTGATTTTAGGCACCAAATATTAAAAAAATATATATATTTAAATTAGGCATCGCCATTAATAACCGTTTTCATTTTAGTCACTCAACTTAAATAGGGATTTTATTTTAGTCACTCGTCGTTAATTCAAAGTTATTATACACTCATTTAGTCATTCAATTTTACACTCAGTTGAAAAGTGCTTTGAAAAAATGTGATTTGTTAATTTAAAGTGTTCCTCATTGCTGTCAAGAAGTGTTGTGGGAAGTTAAAATGTCTATTTTAGACATGGTGCTGGGAAGTAAAAAAATAAGTTAAATAATATTTAAATAATTTAATATACTAATACATAAAATATAAATTTTAAATACCTTTTAAGCAATTAATATAAATTATTTGTAAAGTTTAATTTAAACATATAAACCATATTAGAGAAGACGGTTGCTATGGATTGTAAAATAAATATTGGACAATCAATTAAACTTTAATTGGTTGGGATGAAAAAAATGAGGGTATTTTGATAATTTTACATCTAAAAGCCAAAAGCTAAAAGTTATTTTTTTTTTCTTTAGTTTTTGAGGTTGGGTCTAAAAGCATTTTGAAAAGCACTTTTGGTTCATGGCGTAGAGGAGTTGGGAGAAACAACAAATGCAAGGTTGTGCAAGCTGAACTTTAGACTATTTATGATGGATTCCATTTGGCGTGGGATAATAGTTGGGTTAATATTATGGTTGAAATAGATAGTGCATAAGCTGTGGAAGTTATCTTAGATAGGTGTTGCGGGCAATTGTACATAGACATAATCTTGAAAATTCAAGAGCTTTGTAGAAGACAATGGAGGGTGATCATTAAGAAGATTCCAAGAAAAGTCAATGCAACTGCACATTCAATGATTGGGAAGATGAAAGCATTCCCTTATGCTCCGATAGTTTTTCAGGAACCTCCAGAAGCGATTGTTGATCAATTACTACTTGATAGCAGGTTTATGCATGATGTTACTAAATTAATGCTATAATTTTTTTTGAGATTTTATTTACCAAAAAAAAAAGCACTTTTGATTTCAAACTCACCTAAATCTTTATTGCTTATGAAATCAAAAGTATTTTTGACTTCAAAAGCTAATTTAAAATACAATGACAAACAAGGCTTAATGGTTAGTTTGATATTACTGTTGTGGTTTAAAAGTGCTTTAGAAAAGTTGTGGTTGAGAAAAATGCTTTTGAAAAATGTTGTGTAAATGTGTTATGAAAAAGCATGATTTGTTAATTTCAGTTATTTGGCATTACTGTTAATAATTGCGATTGAAAGTTAAATATTCATTATAGTCACGATACTAAAAAGTAAAAAATCCATATAATAATAAATATTAATTACATCCATGAATACAATTTAAAATGTTCACAACAATAAAATTACTATTAAATTGGATAATATAATTGATATTTAAGTAATTTTATTTAAGAATATAAATAATATATTAGATATTACCAATATAACAATTATTATTACTTCAATAATTACAATTACTATTAAATCCATGCATTTATACAATTTAAATATTAACAAAATAATACATCATAATACATGTAAGTTAAAGTGTACTCATTAAATTATACGGAATGACTTTTCTTGTAGCTTGCGTTCACAACCATATGAATTGTTGAATTCATTGTCATTATCACTTTTTTCATCACCCACATCTTTTGGTTCTGTAATATCCTCATATGCCCTCTCATTAATTTCATATTCCATAAAATTCACATTATGTAGACTTCCATTTTTTCGTATGAAATTGTGTACCACCATTGTAGCAATAATAGTCAACCTTTGATTTTCTAAACTATAAATTTGGCATATCCCTCCAAATGGCTCATTTTTTTAAGTACACCAAAGGTTCACTTAATCACACTACGTCATAATAAATGTGTATGATTGAATATTTCTTCTTTACCAAATATAAATTTACCTCTATGAAAATTAGGTAAATGATATCCTTCTCCTTTATATGGTTTGGCGAAGCCTTTAAATTGGGAATATTCAAAATCAACAAGATAATATTTTCCTATGCTATAAGATAATAACCAATTAATTAAAGAACTTATATTTTATATTAAGAAATATATGAAACAAATAAATAAATTACCATTCAATGAGTGTGGAAATTTTAGTCTTGAATCTCAAATTGCATCAAGGAACATTCCAGTGTCATGCACTAATCCTTCCCATCCAGCCACTACAAATGTGAAGCGCATATTGAAATAATATACAACCATAATATTTTGAGTTGGGACACCTTTCTTTTTCTAGTGTAAGGAATTTGTTCATTTGGTGGAAGAATCGTTGCAATATGCGTACCATTAATTGCACCGATGCAATTCTAAATAAATAATAATATTTAGTAGAAATGCATATTTGATATAACAAGTATATTAAATATCATACACTGAAAATGTTACCTTAAAATGTGGCATGCATCTAGAATCATTGCATATTTGTTTAGGGATTGAGCTAAGAGTGCGATCATCTAGTGCAATTATATCCATAACCAACTTTGAAACTTTCTCAAGCACAATTGTAAAGTTTTGACTTATTGTCAATTCAGACATTTGAAACTTCTCTCGACATTGAGAAACTTTTGCACCAACACCCAACATATGCAAAGAGATACCCAACATTTCATGAGATGAAATGTTTCTTGAACTTTGCAAATTGTATCGTGTTTCCAAAACTCTCAACAAGCTTCTAAATATGGTTGATGACATTCTAAAATTAATCATGTAGCAAGACTCATAACCATTAAGAACCTATTGAACCCATGCATCACTTGATTGTTTTGAATTCCTTCATGATTGTTTAAATAAATATTTCTCACGGTATGACTAAAAAGCAGGTGCTGCAACACTAAACAACCTATTAAAATTTTTCACACGTTGGACAATCTTGCTCATTTTTCACCATCACTTCCATCACCATTGTAATTGTTGTCACTATTATTCATATTCATTCCCTATGAAAGTACATTCACCATTGTCACAACTTGTAGAAAAGAGATAATAAACATTCACCATCGTTTGAACGTAAACAAAGTAAGCAAACATACATAAATTGTCAAACATCATCAAACATTGTGGCACTTATAAGTGTCCAATGCAAAATAATATCCAAACATAACAATTAAAAATAAAAGAAACCTAGAGAAATTTGATAGCGGATACCTTATGGCTTAAAAAGGTTAGCAAATTTAGAACTCTCCTCCTTATCACTCATAAGCTACCAAACTCTAATTGTCGTAACCATTTTTTTTGACAAAATGGGAATCGACTTAAAAAGGGGAGTCGCCACCGATCTTTTATTAGGTGTGATCGGATCACCTTTGTTTTAATAAAACATTTTGATTTACTAAAACAATGTTTTTGGTCTACGAAAATTTGAGAAAATAGGTTCGGGAGTCGGTTACATGCGAGGAAGGGTTAGCACCCTCATCATGCCCAAAATTGGTACCGAATTGATTAATTGATGTCCCAATGTCGAAAGTTGAAAATTTTGAAAAGAATTTAAAAAGAACCGGTCTCTTTTGGAAATATTTGAATTTTATCGAATTGAATCAAGATTTTCTTGTTTAAAAGGAATAAAATATCACATCCAATACTTTAGGACACGATAATTTAAATCCTCGAATCCAAGATCATCTCATAATTCCCGAGACTCATGCATTAAAAAAATCGAAAGGATATTCGATTGTTGGGCCAAGCGAGAGAACCGAAACCCAACACATAGGGCACGATCTCTCGAATTTCCAAACACAGAATATTGCCTTATCGAAAGAAATCAATTTTGTATTGGGTAAAAGGGAGCACGAATTTGTAACAAGATGCGAGAAATGAAGTACAATGCTAGCAAGCATATAGAACACATGTGTTAGGTTCAATAATAATAACTAGACGAAAATAGAAATACAATGAGTAAAACCGAGATGCTAAAAGGATAATAAACAGAAAAACGAAAGAGTAATAAGTGGTATGACAGCTTTACAAGCAGACAGGAAAATAAAAATAATAATGATGATAATAATGATGACCTGAATGATATTGAGATGTGAATATAAAAAGGAACATATAAAATGTAACAATGTGAATGAAAATAGCAGTGTATGTGAAATAATATAAGTACAAACATGTGAATGAAAGCCAAATAAACAATAATATATATACATATACATATAAATAATATGATAAAAGTAACAAAATAATAATGATAATAACAATAATAATAATAACAATATAGTGATACTAGATATAATAATAACAATGATACGAAATATAGATAATATATTAATACGAATGTAGTAATAATAGTAATAATAATAATGCTAATAATAGTATAATAAAATAATAACATTAGGAGTAACATTAATAATTATAACGATGATAATATTAAAATTATTAATAACATTAGTGAAGACACGAAGTATAAATAGACAAAAAAAATAAAAAAATAAAAAATAACAACTCAACCATCATGCATATAAAAGCCTGAAAATGAGTGAATAAATAAATGCAGGGCTCGATTGAAATTAAAATAAAGTTCGATAGACAAATTATACATAAATAAAAACATAGGGCCAAACGGAGGACCAAAGTGTGACGTGCGTGGATTTGTGGGGGACTAAATGTGTGAATAATCCAATCCCCGAATACGCGACGTTTCAAATAGCCAGGCGCGGATCAAATTAAAAGTGAAATGAAAATAATAGGGTCAAATTTAAGAAGGAAAAAGCTGAAATGGGTCAAAATCAGAGGCGCAGGAAAGGGAAAAGGGCCATTGCGCAATTATCCCATTCAAGGGATATGCGCAGCTATCCTTGCAGCAAACAGCGCCATTTTGCTGAATACATAAATCCCAAAAGCTCCTGAACGAACCCCCCTTTTTAACCCTAAAATTCTTTTGAGAAAACAAAGCAGATTCGGCTCCTTCTCCCTTCTCCGACGTTTGGGTTACCTCCGCCCAGCGTTAGTCGCGCCACCCCGCACTCGGTGGACCGCCATGAGCAGGGAGGGGATTTCAACCCCCATTCAGAGCCCCCTGTCGAAGACCCAAGTCTTCAGCTCGCCTTCGATGCCAAAGGAAAGGGGCCCCTCTTTTTGTTATTTATTTTGTTTGTAAAAATTTTAAAAGAAAATAAATTGAAAACCCCCGTTTTTCTTTTATTATTCGGTCCCTTTGTTGCGTTGAAAAACAAGAAATAACGAGAACAAGTAGATAACAGTCAATAACAAGGGATGAAAATGTGTAATCAACCTTGAGATTTCTGTTTTTCCTTTCTGATTTTTTGAGTGTTCCTTTTTTTCTGATTTCTGGTGGTACCAAAAATGGGTTACAAGAGTTCTTTTTCGATCCCCCTTTTTGATCCTTTCCCCCCTTTTACAAAGTTTGTTTTCGGTTCTTTATATCCGATCTACCACTATTCCTCTATGCTTTTTCTATTTCTTTTCTATTTGCTCCATTGTCGTTTTTCTTCTTGGTTCTGTCACAGGGTATGGGCTAAGCATGCGGACGGTGGTGGGAGTCCTTCGGTTAGCGTGCGTAGTAGCACCGGGGCACCAATGACGGGCTTTCGACCGAAGCGTGGGGAAGGGCGCTCGTGGGCAGTGGAAGAGTCAGGAGCATGGGCGCGCGTGGGCAGTGGAAGAGTCAGGAGCATGGGCGCGCGTGGGCAGTGGAATGGTCCATGTCAGAGGGCAGACATGCGGCGGCGGCGGCACTTGGAAACTAGGGTTCTGAAAGTTAATATCGGGCCAAGGTCAATATTGGGCCAGAATTAGGATTGGGCTTGTAATTTTAGTTCTGGGCTTAAGGTTGTTAATTTTGGGCTGTTATTGTATTAAATTTGGGTCGGGTGTATTGCTTTGTAATTGGACACTTGGATGGACTGATTTTATTGGGTTTCTTCATTTCTGTTTTTGTTTTATTAATTGATGGGCCCGGGTTTGGGTTTTGGTTAATGGCCCGGGCAAAATATGGTTATTACAGCTGCCCCTCTTTGCTCATTGTTGTGAAACGAGAATAGAGCAAAGATAATAGAAGAACCAATTTTGCCCGGTCTTGGTGGGCTTTGACTTACCGGTCCTTGTCTTCCTCAAATGTCTTCAACTCTAATGTAACCTATCGCTTTGATCCGCTCCACCGCTACTTCTGAGAGACATGACCCGTGGCTTCAATTCGCTCTTCCTCAATCTTGTTTATTTTTCAACTTGCTCCAACAGGAATTCAGGACACGAGGAGATTTGTAGTTTCGATCTACTAATTACTCCCCTAGGACTTTGATGAAACCAAAACTTCTCAAGCTGCCTTTTTATTTTCGCGTCTTCTTTAAACAGCTTTAAACTTCATTGTAACTCTTTGCTTCGATTTATTCTACTGAAAGTGTGGGGTGATAAGAATTCAGAAAGAAGAGACCCGTAACTTGGATCTTCTTACTGAAACTTCTCAAAAATAGCAAGTGATAGGAATCCAGAAAGAAGAGATCCGTAACTGTGATCTTCTTGCTGAAACTTCTCGAAAACGAAAGTTGGTGATAGGAATCCAGAAAGAAGAGATCCGCAACCGTGATCTTCTTGCTGAAACTTCTCGAAAACGAAAGTTGGTGATAGGAATCCAGAAAGAAGAGATCCGCAACTGTGATCTTCTTGCTGAAACTTCTTGAAAACGAACGGTGATAGGAATCCAGAAGAGACCCGTAACTTGGATCTTCTTGCTGAAACTTCTCGAAAACGAACGGTGATAGGAATCCAGAAGAGACCCGTAACTTGGATCTTTTCGCTGAAACTTCTCGAAAACGAACGGTGATAGGAATCCAGAGGAGACCCGTAACTTGGATCTTCTCGCTGAAACTTCTCGAAAACGAACGGTGATAGGAATCCAGAAGAGACCCGTAACTTGGATCTTCTCGCTGAAACTTCTCGAAAACGAACAGTGATAGGAATCCAGAAGAGACCCGTAACTTGGATCTTCTCGCTGAAACTTCTCGAAAACGAACGGTGATAGGAATCCAGAAGAGACCCGTAACTTGGATCTTCTCGCTGAAACTTCTCGAAAACGAACGGTGATAGGAATCCAGAAGAGACCCGTAACTTGGATCTTCTCGCTAAAACTTCTCCAAAACGAACGGTGATAGGAATCCAGAAGAGACCCGTAACTTGGATCTTCTTGCTGAAACTTCTCGAAAACGAACGGTGATAGGAATCCAGAAGAGACCCGTAACTTGGATCTTCTTGCTGAAACTTCTCGAAAATGAAAGGTGATAGGAATCCAGAAAGAAGAGATCCGCAACTGTGATCTTCTTGCTGAAACTTCTCGAAAACGAAAGGTGATAAAAATCGTATATTCCTAATCTGCTTCTGCAACTCAGGATTGCCGAAGCTGCTATTTCTGATCTGCTCCACTCAGGCAGGCAAGATCTTTGAATTCACCATTATTGCGACAATGTCCCTTAGGGGACTCGTGCTGTAAGATCAGTTTTGTGCTCATGTTTATGCCAGATGGTTAAGATGCCATGATCAGAATGAATCTAGTACCCTTAACTAAGTGTGTATGAACGAATGCATGAGAATGACCCTTGTTACCGTTTGGGTTGTCGTTGCTCATGGTTCAACAAGGTTCTATTACCGATGCGTTACGATGCTCTCTCGTTCAGCCAGCATATTTTGACAAAAAGAACCCCAAATAAGCGACCGTATTCTACTCAGAAAGCTTGCCCAGCTGAAATTTTGGAGTCCCCTTCTGGGACATAGAGCTTATACCTCCTACTGCAACTTCAGGAGAATAACATTTGGTTTCTTCCAACCATCCTGCTTCGACTCTGAGGTATGGTACCATGATTTCATTGTGTACCTGGGTCGACATTGCTTGTCGTTTGTCGAGGTCGCATCACCGACGAAATTTCTCGTCTTTGTCCAACCAATAAAATGTTCAAAAGGGTAATCATCTTTCCCCAACATTTTCCAAACCTTAGACTGAATGAGTTCCGAACAATAGTCACGTTTCAGGTCCTTGTATTATTCGGATGCTTTCAGAGTAATGTGTGAAACTTCTTTTATGAAAGTACTATTAGTCCTCAAATCGTTATTTCAATGCAAAATGCCCGAAAAAGATTGTAACAATGAATAAGAAGGAAATTGGTTAGGGGAGTAGCTTGAAACAAACAAGCTTGGTCAAAGCTAGCAAATACTACCAAGGAGGAAATTTATTGGTAGATAATCACAAATGGGTAAAACAGAAGCTAGGTGCCCCAGATATCGCAGCTCAAGCTCCTCTGTTCCAACTTCTTGAAGACCATTTTAAGCTCAATATGTGTTCAGGGGATCAGGAGTACTTTGTCGATGCCCCCAGATGTAACATATATCTTCATTGTTATTTCAAGCGCAGCGAGACTACTGTATGCCCCATTTTTTTTAAAGTTTGAGCTGCCCTTTTCGGGTTTTCAACTCAAAACCCCTTTGGTCTCAAAGCGCCCTTTGTAGGTTTTCGCCTTGACCTCTCCTTTGTCTTTCTTCCTTTTTTTTTTAACTTGAATTCTCCGATTTGGGCAAGTCCCTACCATCCATTTTGGTCAATATTCATGCTTCCCCGAACAGACCTTCTTCGCTTCACGAGGTCCTTCCTAGTTCGGTACTTGCTTTCTTCCGAAGTCTCTTTTGCACGGAAGAAATCTTCTCCCACGCTCTATCGTGAAATTTTAAGACAAATTATTTTTGTTACTATCTCGCACCATTTGAGCGTGATAGATATCTTTCCTTTCAAATTCACCTGATCGTATTAGATTGGATCTATTTTGCCCCATCTAGTTCTAACTCCAATTGGCAAAATCGATAAGAAATGTGTTGCCCCGGTGAAGTTTCTGTTGCCCCAATCAAGGTTCCAGCCAACGCTCTAAAACATAGGGGGTAAATGGTAGCTTCTCTATGCCAACCTTTACAAGCCTCAGTCAGTTTTCGCATGATTTCTGGTTGTTTTTGCTACACTGGTAAGGTGCCTGATTCTGATGTTTTTTCTGGAGTTCTTCATTGCCACTTTTGTTTTGTTTTTTTTTTCTTTTTTTTTAGCACCTGAGCTTGGATTTGAATTTGTATTCGATGACTGTCGCCTTTGTAACTTTGGCATATGAAGCAACCTTCACCCTCTTAGTGAAGTATTTGATAACCACGAAGAAGTGTTAGTATCGGCTGGATACCTTTGGCGAGATCGGTGCCGTAACATCTATGCCCCCTTATATGGAGGAGGCGCATAAGTCTTGACTTCCTTGATTTGGCGTCTCTTTTCCAAGTAGACCAGTAGTTCGAACTTCTTGATTAGCTTGGCCATTATAGAACTATCAACACGGGTTCCAAGTTTGGCAACATCCTGACGTTTTAGTAGTCTGGCGTGTCTTGATATGATCATAAAAATACCTTAGAATTCTTGAAAATATCTTAATGACGTCTCGCCTTATTTCTGTGGTGGATTGAGCTTTTTCTTAAGCTCGCAACGTCCACTGACCCTTTTTGCAAGGTAGAGTCTATTTTCGCTTATTCTACCATCCTTAACAAATCAAAAGATAGGTTACAATCTTGTCATCTTCAAGGTCTTGAGATCCCTTAGACCCATATTTCGCTAAAAAGAGAGCCAGTAACAGTGTCGCTCGTGTCATTGATATCTGGGTACCTATCGCGGGTGCAAAGGCAGAAAATCTAAAGAATAAAATATTCTAAAGATGATTACTTATATGATGTGGGCATGAATGAAAAGATTGTAAAGCATGAAAATATTTACTTAGAAAGATGCATTTCATTAAAATAACAATTCTGGACACAAGTCCATTTCACAAAAGATTCTTATTGCTCTTAGGCTTTTAGAGCAATTTGCGTGTTTGGACATTACTCCGAGTTAGCTCTAAAAATACACGTCCTTTCTACTCCCAGGCTCATGTTTCTGCATTCGGCGTGTCATCCAACATTACAACACCCATGCCAATGAATCTTTCCACTAATTTCTTGAAAGCCAGGCAATTTTCTATCGAATGCCCTGTAGCCCCAACGTGGTACTCACACTGGGCATTTGGGTCATACCATTTTGGATAAGGAGATTGCATCGGTTTCAAGTAGTGAGGAGCCACCACATGTGCATCAAATAAATCCTGATAGAGCTCCTTGTATGCCATCGAGATGGGCGTGAACTGGAGCCTTCCCGTGTTAGCCTTTGGGTTGGAATCTTGTCTAAGGGAACCTTGATGACTGGTAGTCACCGTCCTTGGCTGCCTCATTGTTATTAGTTCTGAAGAGCTCTCGTCGTGCTTACTCGTACTACCCTCTTCCTTTTCCTTCTTCTTCGGAGTCTTTAATGTCCGTTCCCTCCTTTCTTTTTCCCCTGCCCGAACAATCAGTTTGGCTGGATTATCCTTAGGGTTAAAACATGAGCCCATAGGGAAGTTTGACGGGGTCGAGGTATTAGTCTGACGTTAGGGTCTTCTAATGATGGGTGCCCCTTGCGACTGAATGTCTGGTTTTGTCGGGATATTCCTCGGGGAATAAACAATTTGTTCATCATCATCCGTACTGTTGATAGCTGGGGCACTCCTCTTTTCAAGTCTTTCGGCAAGTAGTTGGGTTAACTGGCGCATCATATTCATTTGATCTCGCATATCCCGCTGAATTTTGGCCAACTGTTCTTGCATCAGTATTTGCCTTTGCTCTAATCTCTCCAACCTTTGTTCCATATCTTCTAGGTTAACTGGAATAATTTCACCTAATTAGGGTTTTTCTACAAGTTTTGATGCATGCAATATGATGTAGATGCATGAAATGCAATGCAAAAATGCATGAAATGAATGCAAAAAGAAAGAGAGACATTGATTATGAATTCGATTCCTATTAGAAGAACTTGTCTAGAAAGTATGTTCCCTTGATAAAATGGACCGCGAATACAGCCTCTTCCTCATAGTCCAGGCGAAAACACCAAACCTCTTCTTCGTTCCCGAATATTATGATCGCGTCCCGTCTCTTCTAGCTCTTTGTTGCTTGATCTAGGTCGTACCTTGTCACTCACGTATCCTCCGTGGTGCTCATAATCTTCTGATGCCTCCTGAACAATCCTTGTCGGCTTGCATCTTCATACAAGTCTTCTTCTTTTTATCCAGAAGTTATGGTCATGTCCCATGAACTTTCTTAGTAGATGTCTCGCTAACTCTTCGTTGCTTGATCTAGGTCGTACCTTGTTACTCACGTATCCTCCGTGGTGCTCATAATCTTCGGATGGCTCCCGAACAATCCTTGTCTACTTGAATCTCCATACAATGTCTTGTCTTGTTGTTTACCTAGGCCATGTTCAGCTCAGTTTTATCAAGTAACACATTTTCTTATGACAAATTCTTCTATCTAGCGATCAAATGCGAATCAACACCTCCTTTCTAAGATGATGCAATGCAATGCGAATGTATGGAATGAATGCAAGAAGAAAGAGAGACGCTAACTATGAATTCAATTCCATTAGAAGAACTTTTCTAGAAAATAAAGCTCTTTACATAAAATGGATTAAATATACGGTTTTGTCCTCATAGTCCAAGCGAAATGCCAATCCCTTCCTTCGTGACCGGATATCATGGCAATGTCTTGTGAACTTTCTTCGTAGATGCTTCTTCTAGCTCCTTGTAGCTTGGTTCGGGCCGTTCCTCTTTACTTGTTCATCATCTATGATTGTTCATAAGCTTCATGACGACTCGTGAATAATCATTGTTGGCTTGAATCATCGGGCCAGGTCTTGTATTCTTTTGTGGACTATCAGTCTTCTCTCGTTGTTTACTTGGACTACATTTGGGCAACCGTATTACAATCCACTTTATCAAAAAAATTCATTTCCTTATGAAAAATTCCTCTATTTAGCAATCGAATATTAATCAGCACCTTCTTTCTATGATGATACAATGCAATGTAATCAAAACAAAAGAAAACACGTTAGCACAAGAGTAATAATCGAAATAGAGCATTTATCCGGGTGGTCACTAGGGTTCGACGTGGCTCTACCTATGGTGGGCTCTGAGGTCTCTCTACATGTGGTTGGTTCTAAAGTAAGGGTACCTGAACCAGCAGATTCCTCGATCCTCACCCATTATAGGCTCATATGGACCAAGTTCAGTTCAGGGGAATACATTTCCCTATGGCTGCACGGAGATAAAAATCTCACGAAGACATAGGTACGGATGTATCCCGGAAGCGATCCACTATCTTGCACAGAGGTAAAAACCTCACGAAAGAGTAGCTTCTCACTCCCACTTAAGGGTGTGACCGCAATGGTCATGCAGTGCAATGCCAAAGTATTTTATAAGACAAAGGAAACATGATTTTCAAAATAAATTCCCAAATTTCGACAAAAAGGACAAAGAATAATCAATTTTACGGCCTGACTCTCTTATTTCGGTCCCCAGCGGAGTCACCAAGCTGTCGTAACCATTTTTTTGACAAAACGGGAATCGACTTAAAAAGGGGAGTCGCCACCGATCTTTTATTAGGTGTGATCGGATCACCTTTGTTTTAATAAAACATTTTGATTTACTAAAACAATGTTTTTGGTCTACGAAAATTTGAGAAAATAGGTTCGGGAGTCGGTTACATGTGAGGAAGGGTTAGCACCCTCGTCATGCCCAAAATTGGTACCGAATTGATTAATTAATGTCCCAATGTCGAAAGTTGAAAATTTTGAAAAGAATTTAAAAAGAACCGGTCTCTTTTGGAAATATTTGAATTTTATCGAATTGAATCAAGATTTTCTTGTTTAAAAGGAATAAAATATCACATCCAATACTTTAGGACACGATAATTTAAATCCTCGAATCCAAGATCATCTCATAATTCCCGAGACTCATGCATTAAAAAAATCGAAAGGATATTCGATTGTTAGGCCAAGCAAGAGAACCGAAACCCAACACATAGGGCACGATCTCTCGAATTTCCAAACACAGAATATTGCCTTATCGAAAGAAATCAATTTTGTATTGGGTAAAAGGGAGCACGAATTTGTAACAAGATGCGAGAAATGAAGTACAATGCTAGCAAGCATATAGAACACATGTGTTAGGTTCAATAATAATAACTAGACGAAAATAGAAATACAATGAGTAAAACCGAGATGCTAAAAGGATAATAAACAGAAAAACGAAAGAGTAATAAGTGGTATGACAGCTTTACAAGCAGACAGGAAAATAAAAATAATAATTATGATAATAATGATGACCTGAATGATATTGAGATGTGAATATAAAAAGGAACATATAAAATGTAACAATGTGAATGAAAATAGTAGTGTATGTGAAATAATATAAGTACAAACATGTGAATGAAAGCCAAATAAACAATAATATATACATATACATATAAATAATATGATAAAAGTAAAAAAATAATAATGATAATAACAATAATAATAATAACAATATAGTGATACTAGATATAATAATAACAATGATACGAAATATAGATAATATATTAATACGAATGTAGTAATAATAGTAATAATAATAATGCTAATAATAGTATAATAAAATAATAACATTAGGAGTAACATTAATAATTATAACGATGATAATATTAAAATTATTAATAACATTAGTGAAGACACGAAGTATAAATAGACAAAAAAATAAATAAATAACAACTCAACCATCATGCATATAAAAGCCTGAAAATGAGTGAATAAATAAATGCAGGGCTCGATTGAAATTAAAATAAAGTTCGATAGACAAATTATACATAAATAAAAACATAGGGCCAAACGGAGGACCAAAGTGTGACGTGCGTGGATTTGTGGGGGACTAAATGTGTGAATAATCCAATCCCCGAATACACGACGTTTCAAATAGCCAGGCACAGATCAAATTAAAAGTGAAATGAAAATAATAGGGTCAAATTTAAGAAGGAAAAAGCTGAAATGGGTCAAAATCAGAGGCGCAGGAAAGGGAAAAGGGCCATTGCGCAATTATCCCATTCAAGGGATATGCGCAGCTATCCTTGCAGCAAACGGCGCCGTTTTGCTGAATACATAAATCCCAAAAGCTCCTGAACGAACCCCCCTTTTTAACCCTAAAATTCTTTTGAGAAAACAAAGCAGATTCGGCTCCCTCTCCCTTCTCCGACGTTTGGGTTACTCCGCCCAGCGTTAGTCGCGCCACCCCGCACTCGGTGGACCGCCATGAGCAGGGAGGGAATTTCAACCCCCATTCGGAGCCCCCTGTCGAAGACCCAAGTCTTCAGCTCGCCTTCGATGCCAAAGGAAAGGGGATCCGACCGCGGGAGGGCGCCGATTCCGGTAAGCTCTTTCCCCTCTTTTTGTTATTTATTTTGTTTGTAAAAATTTTAAAAGAAAATAAATTGAAAACCCCCGTTTTTCTTTTATTATTCGGTCCCTTTGTTGCGTTGAAAAACAAGAAATAACGAGAACAAGTAGATAACAGTCAATAACAAGGGATGAAAATGTGTAATCGACCTTGAGATTTCTGTTTTTCCTTTCTGATTTTTTAAGTGTTCCTTTTTTCTGATTTCTGGTGGTACCAAAAATGGGTTACAAGAGTTCTTTTTCGATCCCCCTTTTTGATCCTTTCCCCCCTTTTACAAAGTTTGTTTTCGGTTCTTTATATCCGATCTACCACTATTCCTCTATGCTTTTTCTATTTCTTTTCTATTTGCTCCATTGTCGTTTTTCTTCTTGGTTCTGTCGCAGGGTATGGGCTAAGCATGCGGACGGTGGTGGGAGTCCTTCGGTTAGCGTGCGTAGTGGCACCGGGGCACCAATGACGGGCTTTCGACCGAAGCGTGGGGAAGGGCGCGCGTGGGCAGTGGAAGAGTCAGGAGCATGGGCGCGCGTGGGCAGTGGAATGGTCCATGTCAGAGGGCAGACATGCGGCGGCGGCGGCGCTTGGAAACTAGGGTTCTGAAAGTTAATATCGGGTCAGGGTCAATATTGGGCCAGAATTAGGATTGGGCTTGTAATTTTAGTTCTGGGCTTAAGGTTGTTAATTTTGGGCTGTTATTGTATTAAATTTGGGTCGGGTGTATTGCTTTGTAATTGGACACTTGGATGGACTGATTTTATTGGGTTTCTTCATTTCTGTTTTTGTTTTATTAATTGATGGGCCCGGGTTTGGGTTTTGGTTAATGGCCCGGGCAAAATATGGTTATTACACTAATCTTAGGAGATATGGATAAAAACACAATTTACTTATTGACCATTAACTTTGTGAGAAAAAGTATAGTGAACTAGCTTTTGAAACTTCCTCTGGTATGCCATATGGATCATTAATAGGAGTCATGTTAGATTTAGCTTGACTCATATTGTCAGTAGCATTTCATAGTTTATCAATTTGGCTAGATAACTGTGCAACCCCTCCTGCCTTCGAGGATTTTTTTTACTAGTTTTAACATGAGAAGATCTTACCTCCATCGATTTTCTTTTTTGATGTAAACCTATAACATGTTGTTTAGGCTTAAGTGGCTTATTAGGAGTTTGGTTGTCTTCATCTTAAGCCTTATTAGGAGTTTGGTTGTCTTCATCTATGTCAAATCCTACTTAAGTTGGCATGTGAACATCCTCAATTGTCCCTAAACCAGTATTTCTACCTTTAAGCTTTTTTTCATTTGAAAAAACATTGAATATATATAAAAATATTAAAGATTCAAATTGATAAGAAACTTAAATAGACAAAACTGTAGACCTGCAAATAAAATGCACCTATTCAATGCAAAATTAATAGACCAAACATGTGAAAACGGCACCAAATGTAAAGTAGTTTCAATCAATTCTCCAAAGTCAAAGCCAAAAGCAAACGCTGTTCCTCCCTAACTTTTATGTTTGGTTGGATAAGCATTTCTTGAAAGTGCTTCTGCAGTGTACAAGTATTTTTAGCACCCCAATGGTAATCCTAAACCAGTTTTTAATATTTTTTTTTTATTTTCTTCACTCACTTACATTTTTATTTTATTCTTTTCAAAAACCCAAGTTTTTTTATAATTAATTTCTTTATAAAAATTCAATTTTTTTCTTAAAAAACTAAAAAATAATTTTAGAAAAGAAAGAAGTTAAGAAAACTAAGAATATAAAATGGAAAAACCCTAGTAATTCTTTTTTAAAACCCAAAGTTTTCTTTTTACTAGGGAAAATTTAAATTAATTCTAAAAACGAAAAAGAATTAAAAGTTATTAAAATGAAAAATTGATTTTTCAGATAAAAACCCATATAATTTATTACTTGTTAAATCTCATATTTTTCTTTTTTACTGAAAAAGTTAAATTTAATTCTTAAAAAGAAAAAAATAAAAGAAATTAAAAGGATAAAATGAAGCTTTCTTATAAAAACCCAAGTTTCTTCCGGTAAAAACCTAAGTAATTTCCCACAAAACCTCAATATTTTCTGGAAAAAAAACTAAAATTAATTCTAATAAAAAATGAAAAGAAAAATTAATTTATAAAAATATAAAATAAGTGACCATAATATAAGTTATTAAAGTTGGGTAACTAAAATTAAAATGGTTGTTAATGATAGTGTCTGATTTACAAATTTTTAAATTTCAGTACTTAAAATGAAAATTTATGATGAACCTATGGTAGTTGGAAGTAGGGGTGAACTTTCGATCGAATTAAATGAAAAAAATTCTGAGTTAATCGAGTTGACGAATCCTATTTTATCATCCTAACTTGATTTGAATTTTTTTTTTCAAATTGAGTTGGGTGAAATGAAATTCAAGTCGCTTCGAACCGAGTGAAATTATTCAAATTAAATTAAAAAATTAAACATATCAAATTAAAATATTGTTATCGTATAACTAACTCCATATTAGAGCACATAAATTTGAAATCATATATATTTAAAAACTTTTTCAAAACAAAATAATAATAATAATAATAATAATAATAATAATAATAATAATAATAATAATATGATAAACTTAAATCATTTATTAACTTATTTAGTTTCCTAAAATTATTATTTTAGAACAATTTAAAATTTTTAACTTTCTTTATATATTTTTTAATTTTTAAAAAAAATAAATTTTAGAATTTTTATAAATATTTTGAATTTTAAAATTATTTTGAATTCTTGAAAATCATTTAATTTTTTTTTTGTAACTTTTGTTGAGAGAGACTAATTTACTTATTTTCAAAATTGACATGGACCAAAAGGGTATTTGCACCAATATATTATTCGAATTATTCAAATTCTAAAGTTCAACTCTACTCAAACTCAAAACTCGAATTACTCATTCGAATTTACTCGAATAACTCGAATTTTATTTTTATTTTTTCGAAGTTGGAGTGAGGATTTAAATGGGTGAAGAATGCTAGTGGGTTAAAGTTGAGCCAGTCTTGTAACAACTCTAGTCGGCCTATATAATAAATGGGGTGAAAATGAAGGGTAAGTATTGTGAGTGGTGAGCTTAAAAAAATTTGGAAAGGAATAGTCTGGTTTGTAGTGGGGCAGGTTCAAAAGGAAGTTGGGTGGTTACAGCTTCAATCGGGTACAAAGGCTAAGACATCACTAGAACCAAACCTTTGATGAAAACTACAATCCTAATCACTGATATGGCCATTGATGAAAATGAAGCTCAAAAGTATGACATGCAAGCTCTATTTCCAGCTGACTGTAAGTGTTGATTAGATGAATCCCATAATTTACAAAGAGTTTGGTATTGATATTTTTGCGTTTTTGGAGACACGTATCAGTCCTACAATAATTGATTCGGTCATTTCTCAAATAGAGTGGAAGTGAAGATTTGCAGGTGGCATTTGGGTTTTTTTAAACTTTCGTTTTGTCCATATGGGAGTGAAGATCACTAACTGTTAGAGTTGTGTGACCCAAATTCTAAGATATTGCTTGCAAGTCAAGTTAAACAAAATATATCTTCTTTCTAGAAGATTTAGTATTTATGAGTATAATGTATTTAGCATAATATATTTTTACTTTGATTAGAATTAGGTTTTACAAGCCTATAAATAGACATAGTCTATTCCTCTTGTACGGTGTTCGAATTTGACATAGTGAATTTTTCTTCTCCTCTGCCCGTGGTTTTTTCCCGAAAAGGTTTCCACGTAAAATCTGTGTGTTCTTTATTATTTCTCTTCTCTTTGCGATAAATATTGTCATTACCGACATCTATATTTTTCACACTAACATTGGAAATTTTTCCAAAACATGGTTTATAAAAAGTGTTTTGACGAATCTTAACTTTCAACTAAATGATCTTTACTGTTATTCGCAAATCTTCACTGTTATTCGCAAACCATCGATTTTTAGGAGAGTAAGTAATTACCTAAAACTGAACATAGAATGAAAACTAAAACTTTCCAATAAGGAAAGTTCACTTTTTCTACAGGAAACCAAAACCGAAATTTAAATCACGAGTAATCCCAAAAAACATAATTTATTCCAAGCTAAATAAATTTTCCTTAAATTTTGGCAGAGTATCCACGTATGAATGGTGTATATTTTCGGCTACCCCATTGTAGGAATAATCATAATAGTTCTACTAGAACAAGAAGAAAGGAAAAAACGATATTTTAGTAAAAAACCCAGAGTCTCCTTAGAACTCTATGTTGTGGGTGGCACACATTGTGTTCCCACACCCAATGTGCCATCCAACCTATATTGTATAAGACCTAATGGGTCTTTCATGTATTTAGTACAATTATATATTTAGTTTAATTTTATTTAAATTAAAACAAACTCATATAATTATCCACCCAATAAACTTTTTTTTATTCTCAAAATATTATTAATCAAAATTAATTCAATTAAATTATTTTTTTCAGCTCAATTTCAATTCCATCAAAGTCATGATGACTTTATCCTATTACAAACAATGAGTAAATAATTTAGTTTTCATGTTTAGTAAAACGGAGATGACTAATTTAATTTTTCATATTGAACCCAATTATTTAATTACAATCAAATTAAATGAAAATCTAAAGATATTAAATTCATTTATAAGTTATCTTTGTTTCTTACAAGAAAATTCATTTACTGTGGATAGTAATTCATGAAATCTATTTCTCTTTCGTCGTTTTCATTCATTTATCACATCGGTTCTAATGAGCAATCCAAACAAATTTGTGTTGACTTAGTGGAGGGACCGATTGGGCATATATAATTAAGTTTCAACCCTTCGTCTATTAATTAAATATTTTTAGTTATGGAGTTGGTTTGTCATAATTTAATATGGTAAATTAGGTTCTTTTTTATACTTAAGGAGCTTGTAATCGAGCATTTTTTATGTTATTTTCATAGTTTCTAAATTTTATGTTAGTTATACTTAATTGAATAAAACAAGCCTTTTTATGATGCTTATCTACCAATTAGGCCAACTCGAGCCTACTGAAGTTCTAACAAGTTGATGTAGTGGTGCAAGACACAATTTGAACCAATTAGCAAAGGAGTTATGGGATGCCTAGAATGTTGCAACATGGAAAATACAAAGTCGCGACATTGAAGTTGCACACACACTTAGAAGAATTTGCGAGCAACATCGATAATGCCAGTAGACTGTGGCTAAGGCCACAACTTTCGATAGATGAACTTGCGATATCCACGACAATAGCGAAAGATGGAAGTCAATCACAAGGTTGCAGTAAAGTCGTGACATTGAGAGGAAAAGTAGCAAAAACCAAGTCCCTCTTCAAAGACTCGAGCAAACTGCTTGGAATGTCGCGATATTGGATCATGATGTCACAAAATTAAGGCTCGACTGACTTAAAATCTGCAAAGGTGTTTCTATTTGCATAATCAACTTTATACTCGTAATTTAGGGTAGAGTCATCCCAATTAGGTCAAAGATCATTAGTTTTATAAATGTGAACTAAAAAACACAATTAAGGGAGGGCTTTTTACGCTTCATAGTAACTTAGTAGATAGTTCGTAGGATTTACTTTAAAACTTTGTTATTTCAATTTCCATTCTCTAGTAAATTAAGTTTTTATAATTTTGTTCTTTAGTTTTTCATATTTACTTTTCATACTTCGCTTGTTGCAGATTCATCAATCGTAAGAGTGACCGAACACTTTTGTTAAAAGAATTTTGGTTGCTGCTTAACACGATCTCCACAATTAAAAGTCTTTGGATTACTGAGCATCTTTAAACCATGTTCTTTCTTATCATTAACTTCATTAATGCTTTAAAAAATTA
Organism: Gossypium australe; assembly: GCA_005393395.2. Classification (NCBI taxonomy): domain Eukaryota; kingdom Viridiplantae; phylum Streptophyta; class Magnoliopsida; order Malvales; family Malvaceae; genus Gossypium; species Gossypium australe. Next base: position 96,777,325 of record CM016622.1, on the reverse strand, counting down.
GTGGGTTTGGGATAATTAGAATGGGTTGTAACTAAAACCTTAGGGAAGTTGGTTAATTGGTGTGGGAGTAGTTAATCTAACTTAGGGTTTATACAGATTAATTAGATTAAATTGAATGAACTTAAAAAACTAGAATTGATGGCTCTAGGTAGAAATTTAGGGAAATGAGACCGAAAAGAGATTTTACTCGAAACCAATTCAATTGTCCCTTTTCGATCCATTAGGTCGAAATATAAGTGGACTAAATTGCAAGATTGGTAAAATTATAGGCCAAAATGTATTAATTGAACTAGTTAAGAATTAATCAATAAAAATCACTAAGTCTAGATTAATTACAACCATGGAATTTGGTCAACTCCTGTTTGTCATTCTTAATTGATTTTTCTTCCGTCTTTACTATTTTTGCAATTAGATCCATTCAAGTAGTACTTAGTTTTACACTCTCAATTTACGTTTAGTCGTACTATAATAATTAGGGAAGTAGCTAGTTAGACTCAACTTTGCATGTTTGTTGTTACTGTTTATTTCAATTTTATTCATACCTCATTTGGGTATGATCTTCGGAACATTTTCATATTTTGTTGTAAATATAAAACTATATTATAATTTGACATGTATACTTGCAGTAAAACACAATTCCATAAATGTTATTTGCATTATTTATATAGCCTCGGTGCATACACTTCAGGTGCGATCAAGTTGTTAACGTCGTTGTCAATGAAGTTTTGGTGCTTAAAATTGATTTAGTAGTAGTCAGTGCATGCTTAATAAGATAAGTAGGTCTTGGTTGTGCATTGTATGACTCAAAACAGGAACGAGATGATTCTGGCTGATCCTAAACCTGAAAGAACACCGCACAACACAAGAAAGAGAATAATTTTGAGGGAAGAGCCACCACACATTGATCCACTGCAGGAAAATCCACTGTTTGAGGAGCAACAAAAGCATATTCCACTACTAGAATAGCAAATTCCGCAATTAGAAGAAAGATAGCAAAACGCAACCATACATTATGGGACTATGCTATGCCCAACTTGGATGTTGTGCAAGGTAATATCACCAAGACAATGATCAACGCTGATAATTTTGAAATTAAACCGACCATAATTTAAATGATCCAGACTAGTCTATAATATTGAAGATCGATGAATGAAGACCCAAACCAACACCTTAAGTAATTTCTAACCCTTTGTGACACATTTAAATATTATGGGTACCCGATGATGCTATTTGTCTTTGGCTTTTCCCCTTTTTATTATGTGATGGCGCTTTTATATGGTTAGATTCATAGGTTGTAGAGTCAATATCAACTTGATAGGAACTTGTTATTTGATTCTTGGCGAAATATTTTCCACCGATCCAGACGATGAAGCTGACAATGGCTTTCAACAACTTGAAGGGGAAACACTATACGAGGCATGAGAACATTTTAAGTTGTTGTTGCATAAGTGCCTTTACAATGGTCTTCAAAATTGGCTACAATTGCAGACTTTCTATAATGGGTTGGATGGGAATCTGAGGTCGAGCTTAGACGGAGCATCTGTAGGGGCATTCATGTCCAAAACTTATGCTGAGGGTTGCCAACTGATAGAGGATATGGCAATGAATTCATATATGTGGTCAGTGGATAGGTTCACATATAAACCTAGACCCCTGATTGTGAATGTAATCAACGAGGAAGATAAATACCAATAGATCCTCGAGAGGCTTAATCACTTAGAGAGTAATTCAAACAAACCTCCAAATTTTGACCAATACCATCCTAGGGGTAGTTACATTGATGGTAGTAGTGAAAACATGACATGGGGTAGTCATTCAAGGAACCTATAATGATCCAAAATTTAGTGGTATTAGAAAATATGGTTTCGGAACCCTATTTTCGTAAATAATGTTCGTAAATATATTTATTAAATATTTACAGAGTTACATTATTGGTGAATTAAATTTTAGATAGGTAATTTTGTTGAATCAGTGATTAATTAAGGTACAGAGACTAAATTGTAAAAATAGTAAAAGTTCAATTGCTCGAGAATTCTTAACTAGAATGGACTAAGGTGGTAATTATACCACTTAATAAATTAAGTGGATGGGTAGGTAAGTTTAATTGTTAAAATATTAGAAAAAATTAAATTAAATTAAAATATATAACTTAGTTAAAATAAAGATATGGTAATGGAAAGAAAGAGAAAGACATTATCTTCCTCATCCTGCCAAGCACCGATTCATGCAAAGGAAGAAGCCAAAGAATCGACCAAGAGCTCTAAGTTTCAAACCATCAATTGGTTAGTGTAATTTAGTTCTTTTCTTGTAAATTTTATGTTTTTGAGATCGTAGGAGCTTAATCTAGCTAACCCATGTCTCAATTGTTAAACGTTAAAGTTTTAAGAAGTTACCATTGATGATTCCTTGAAGTTTTAGGTGTTAAATTGATAAAGTTTAAGCTTAGAGGTGAAAAAAGGACTAAAATGTGAAGTTAATTGATAGTTTTGTACATTAGGGACCAAATTGAATATTTTGTAAAATTGACTATAGAAATAAGAAATAAGAGGTCCCTAATGGAGTATAGTGAAATCAGATTGCAATTTAGAGTTTTAAATTGAAAGTTATGTTAGTCCTGATTTTAAGGGTTAAATTGAATAAAATACAAAATTTGTATAAAATGACAATTGATAGTGAATTTGGTTGAATATTTATGTTAATTCATAGCTAACGTCAACCCGAATTCCTCGAGAGGGAAAGGAAAAGTTAAAGTCGTCAACGAATAGCTCAGAATTTTGATTTATGTTTCTATGATTCAATTCAATTTAATTATTGCTTGTTCTTGTTAACTTGTATGAGTTATTCATGAGGTAAGTATATAATGCTTGTATGAGTTAAGTTGGGATGATTGATATGGTATATCGAGATAGTGGATTAAATCAAATAAAATAGAAAGTTTTATAATTTCCCCAATATATGAAATTGAGTTGGGAATTGTTGTATATAGTATTCAAATGATAAATTGATGATAAAGTTGAGATTGATAGAATGTGAATTGAACTTAGAATGGAATTGGGAATTGGTTACCTATTAAATGTACAAGTTATACTTCAATTTATCCGATGATGCACTATATGTGCTAGAACAATTGCTTTGGCTTGTCCGATGATGTGCTATTTGTGATAGTATAATTGCTTCAGTTTACCCAATAATGCACTTACGTGCTAATATATTTTCTTCATTACATTTGATGATGCATTATTTGTGCCAGTATAATTGCTTTGGTTTACCCGGTGATGCATTTACGTGCTAATATATTTTCTTCGGTACATTCGATAATGCACTTATGTGCCAGTATATTTGCCTCAATTTATCCAATGATGCACTACATGTGCCAATATTGTAACACCCCAAAATAGGGCCTAGGAGTTTTAGGGGCACTTTATGGATTTTAGCCTTAGAGTGTTCGGAATTTTGTGATATGATTTATCGGTAATGTTTTTTACTATGATTTTTAGAAAACTCCTCATTTATAGTTTTATTTTCATGTAAACCTTTCTCCATTCCCTTATGTTGCCGTCCATTGCTCTATTAAAACCCAAATCACCCAATTTTGATTCCTAAACTCTATTCCCTTGATTATCGTCCTCCTAGTCATAAACCTCCATAGAAGTTAAGAAAAACACTCAAGAACTCCATTGATTTCTCCATTGTCAAGCTTTTGGGTTTTTCAAGTTGTTGATCAAACGCTCAACTTTTTGTCATCTAAGGTAACTATTCAACTCTTAAATAGTTTTAAATGTTATTTGGTCTTTAAAACTAAGTTTGTAGCCATTATATCGCACGTTTTGAATAAAAGCTAAAAATTGGATCGTTAATGGTGAATTTTGGGATTTTGGGTAAAAATGTGGTTTCAAAGTGTTTTTCAACTTGTTTTAACATGATTAGAAGGTTTCTAAACTTACTTTAAATTTTTGTTAAATATTTCTAATGTTTTAATGAATTTTCAGAAAATAGCCAAAAACATGTCGAAAAAGTCGATACCATAAATTGAGTATTTTATTGTAGTTTAAAGGTTGGAAATTAGTCGTAGGTGAATTATAAAATGAATGAAATTGTTTTTAGGCAAAAATATTGGGTATAGACAGAGATATTTGAATTTTAAGTTTCTTATGTCGAAGGTTTCGGTCAAAAAAGAACCTAGCTTAGACTTGTGTTTTTGGATTGTTTGATGTGAGTCTTTAGCTGAATGTTGATTGTGTTGTTGTGTGATTTACTTTGTTGAAGCATTGGAATCGAAAGGACCTTCTATGAGTAGAGATAAAGGCAAGAAAAAGCTAGTTTGAGCTTTCGACGAAAGTGTAATATATGAGTGTTTGGAATAATTGCTTGTGGACATGATTGAATGTGTTATTTGGGAATTTATTAGTAGCCTAAACCCCTACTCTAAATTCTGAGTGTAAGCTTTCTCTTACCTATGTTATCTTATGAACTATATGCTTATTTGTTTGTGAATATGTGAATTGAGATGAGATATTATAACATGTGATATGTGGTTATGATAACTATTGTGAAAGTGAAAATGTGTACATGTTATGTATATGTTAAATGTTAGTGACAATGTGTTGCTAAAAATGCAAATATGCAGTAATAGTGCAGAGATAATCGGTAAGAGATATGTGTTCGATTTCAAATACTTGGCCTTGTGATCTTGAAACAATTGGATATAGTTGGCATTCCATAAGATTGTGAGTACTCACCTATATCTACAGTGATTTTCGGTGTTGAGGCCCTTGGACATGTTGGAGGGATAAGGGAATGTGAACAAAAGTCCATTCAACGGGACATGTGAGGGGAAATAAGAGGAGTGGTAGCTTTATGCTTCATTTTTTGACATGTTTGACTCTATGAGATTATGTGGTGTGTTGGAAATCCATTTTCCCGTAGGTGTTGTTGTTATTTGTTTACGTTTTGGGAATAAGGCAATGTGGTAGACTTTTAATGGTATTTGTCTTGATGTTTTTAGATGCTTACATAGTCTATTAGTTCTTAGGATTATGAGATTTGTTTCATAATATGTTGATTATTACTCGGATTTAATTTTGATGTTTGAAACTGTTATTATTGATGTTTTGAAGTTTATTTGATATGGTAGAAAATGCATGTTGATTAAACTTGAATTGGAATGGTTTGCATGCTTTGAACTGTTGTAATTTTTTTGGTTTAGAATAGTGGTATTGATATTCTTGTTCCAAAAATGACACCTCTGTGATTTGAAATGTGCAGGAAGTCAGAATCGTAAATTTGTATCGATACCATATCACGAGTATCGATACTTAGGGTAAAAATACTGATACTTTTTCATTGGTACCGATAATTTTCATGACTTTTGTAACACCCCTAACCCATATCCATTGCCGGAACAGGGTTACAGAGTAATACCAGAATTTACAGATTAATTAACAGACATTTCATATCATCTAGCATTCATATCAGAAACCAATTATATTGTCCCTTATGCGAGCCTTCAAGGCTCAAAATACAATTTGGAAATAAGTTAGGACTAAATCGATTACTCAAAGAATGTTTTAGAAAACATCAAAAATTTTCAAAGGCGTAGGGACACACGTTCGTGTAGCCAGGCCGTGTGTCTCACACGGTCAAGAGACACACACGTGTCTCAGGCCTTGTAGGCATTCGAAATAGGGGCACACGGCCATGTCCCAGCTCGTGTCCAAACTTGTGAGCTCTTTGACTTGGGTCACACGGCCAAGCCACACGCTCGTGTGCTAGGCCATGTGAGCATTCTGTTTTGTGCAAATTAAAGATACAGGGGACACACGACCGTGTCACCTGACCGTGTGTCACACACGGCTGAGACACACGCCCGTGTCTCTACCCGTGTGGACAAAAATAGGTCATTTTCCTAGCCATATTTCTCACCCAATTTGTCATCAACCTAAATCAAAATTTTTAAACATGAACAAGCCATAATAAGGCATTCAAATCAAGCCAAAATCAATACTTAAACATAAAATATCATCACATATATCCAAGTATCTATTAGAGGCGGATAAGCCCCCCTAAAATGGAAAATTTATATTTAGGCCCTTGTAATTTTTTTAAAATTTTAAATTAGTAAATGTAAAATTGTACTTTGTCCCCCCTAAAATTATAAAAATTCAATTTAATCATTTAAAAATTATAAAGATATAGACTATAAAAAATGAAATTTTCATTTGGCCCTTCTAAAAATTTGTTTTGGCTTCGCCTCTGGTATCTATACTTACCTAATTGACCAAATACACATGTATGCATATTTTTACCAAACTTACCAAATCAAACCAAGTCTCAATATACCTATAATTTTCCATCATTCAGCCATTCCAAACACACACCAAACATGATAAGGCTACTTATATACACATCAAAATATGTCTATCACAAGCCATTCAAACGGCTAGTTCCAACAAAACATTTATATGCCATCAATGGCCAAATTAACCTAGACATGCCGTTATAACAAAAATTAATTTACTAATTATACCGAAAAGGCCGATGGATAGTGTGATGTTACTCTGACCAGCTTCTTAATTACTATAAAACATGGAAAAAAACACAGAGTAAGCATTTAAGCTTAGTAAGTTCATATAACAAGGAAATTAACTTACCATTTAATCACATTTAAGTTAAGCATGCTAATATAACCAAACCAATTTGGTCAAAAGCCTGAACACATATCCTCAACATGTTAGCCATGTAACACTTTCCATAACCAAACATGGATGTACATAATCACTAGGTAAGATTCACATACATGTATCATCCATCTCATATTTCAATATATCATGTAATATCATTTCCATGTAATTCAAGTGTATACACTTAATTTTTCATTTTGAACTCATATTGTTTCATATCAGAACTTTGCCCGTTGAACCATTTAAAATATCATTGGATACACGGGTAGTACACACGAGGTGTACAAATCTGTAATCTGTCAATTCATGTACTTATATGCTTATACAAGCATGTAAACGGGAAGCTCTTGTGAGCCAAATATCGGGAAGCTTAAGAGAGTTGTGGTGTGTCTGCAACAAATGCAGGATCACAACCAAATCGGGAACCCTAATGACATGTCATTTGTATCCTTCGAATTTCTAAGGTTCAAACGGGACTCGATAATTATCGGATATGTAATCATAATTATACATGACAATTTGTACAAATCACACACAACAATATTCAATTTAAAACATTTACATATACAATTTAGTTACACGAACTTACCTCGACAAATGTTTGTAGATATGTAGGCTACTAATTCGATACTTTTTCTTTGCCTCGATCTAACTCCGCATTAGGTCTATCCGGATCTATACGAATGAATTTAACTCATTTAATATAATTCATATTCAATTTAATCCAACACACATCTATGGCATAATTACTATTTTGCCCTTATACTTTTAATTTATTACAATTTAGTCCCTAGGCTCAAAAATGAAATTCATATAATTTAATCCTTATTCAAGCCTAGTCAATTTTCATACATATCAATAGCAGCCCATGTATTTCACAAAATTTAGAATTTTTCCATAAATTTTTCATCTTTTCAATTTAGTCCCTAATTGATAATTTTATCAAAATTCTCTTTACAAAAGTTGTTTATCTAACAACAACCTTTCATTTTCTAACATAAAACTTCAAACTTCAATTATATTTATCGATGAAAAAACCCTAATACTTTAAAAGTTTTACAAATTAATCCCCGAGATAGCTAGATTAAGCTATTACGATCTCGAAAATATAAAAATCATTAAAAAAGGGACAAGAATACTTACCCAAATGAGCAAAAAAATCTTGATAAAACTAAAGCTTCCATGGCTAGGGTTTCCATGTTTTTTGATGAAAGGTGATGAAAATAGATTTTTTTCTTTTATTTAATATTACTTTAAATCTTTAATTTTCACAATTAACCTTAATATTTTCTTCAATTTCCAATGATGAATAATCATACTTATCCACAAACTCCTCTAAATGGTCTATTTGCTATATAAGGACCTCCAATTTAAAATTCCATATCTATTTGATACCTTTAGCTACTAGAATTCAATTTTTACACTTTATACAATTTAGTCCTTTTTATCAAGTTAGGCATGTAAACGGTAAAATTTATTAACAAAATTTTTATACGATATTTCTATCATACTGTATACCATAAAATAACATTAAAATAAATTTTCTTCCGACCTCGGATTTGTGGTCCCGAAACCACTGTTCTGATTTCACTAAAAATGGGCTGTTACAAAACCAATATGAGGAGATTAAATAATTAGGCAATAGAGGTGGTAATCCCTATTCTAATATGTATAATTTGGGGTGGCGAGATCATCCTAATCTTAAATGGGGAGGTAATCAAAGTGGAACATACAATCAATATGTAATAACACGATTTTCAATGGTATCGAAAAGTGCAATTTTGGAACTCTATTTCTATAAATCGAGTCTATAAATATTAATATTTACATGTATAATATATTATTACATCAAAATTTTTCAAGAAATTTTGTCGAATTAATAGTTAATTATGGCTTAGGGACTAAACCGTAAACTTCAATCACTATAAGTTTTTAATTTACCAAAGGCTTGAGGCCTTAAATAGCAAATAGCCAAAGGCCTAATATGGTAATTAAACCATTTTTCATAGGGTGTTAATGGTGGATGATGAGATTAGCCCTTTAATATGTTTAATAAATAATTAGATTAGTTAAACCATAGTTTAATTATTTAAACTAACTTAATTAGCAATTAATCTGAGTATAAATTAAAAGTTAGTGGTCTTTTGTCATCATTCTCATTAAGCTTCATCTCCCATAGCCAAAAGTTGAAGAAGAAAACCCCAAAGTTATTCTTTTCCATCCGTCCATTAAATTGTTATGTAATTGAAGTCCTTTTCTTATAAATTTTATGAATCTTGATTTAGCTAGCCCATGTACCAAACTGTAAAACTATTAAGATTTTAGAAAGTTACCATTTTTTATTTCTTGAAGAATTAGGCTTGAAATTGATAGATTTTAATCTTAGATTATGAAATGGACTAGATTGTAAAGTTAATTTAGCTTATTGTTAACTTTGTTACATGAGGGACCAAATTGAATAATTGTAAAACTTAACATGAATTTATGTTAGAAATAGAAAGTATAAGGTCCCTGATGAGATTAAATGAAATCATATTTTAATTCGAAGCTAGAAATCAGAAGTTAAGCTTATCCCGAGTTTAGGGACTATATTGAATAAAATAAAAATTTTGGGGGACATCGAAAAGTAAATTTCTATATGATCATGCATATCATAGTATAGTATAAGAATGTTTGGTATTGATTTGTGTTATAAAACAATTGTTTAGATCAAGAATCAGATCGAAGTGGAGTTAATCGTCGAAAAGCTAAAATTACGAATTAGCCCTTGAAATATCAACTTTACATATTTTGAATAAGTAAGTTCATCTGGAACTTACCACTTTATTTTATTTTATTTATGAATTATGTTTGAATCTATCTATATGTTAGAACTAAGTAGAATTTAGTGATTTTGGCACACATGGCTTAAAATGGACTGAATTGAAAAGTCATGTGAATATTGGTTATTATAAAATAGTACATGTAACACCCTTAACCCTTATCCATCGCCGAAATAGGGTTACAGAGTATTACCAAAACTTTTCAGGACATTTTCAGATAAATCATGTAATTCACTATTCATTAACAGATATTGTTAAGAACGTCCCTTAAATGGACCCTCAAGGCCTAATACGAGCATTAAAATCGAATTGGGACTTACCATGTCCAATTTAGGTTGCTCTCTGACTTGCCCACACGGCCATGCCACACGCCTGTGTGCTAGGCCGTGTGGTTAATTAATTTAATTCGAATTAGGTGCAGGTTTCACACAGCCATGACACACGCCTGTGTTCAATGCCATGTCACCTACACGACTGAGACACATGCCCGTGTTTCTGCCCGTGTGTTCAATTCTGAGCATTCTGTTTTTTAAAATTAAAATGCAGGGGACACATAGCCAGACAACATGCCCATGTACCAAGCCGTGTATCACACACGCTCGTGTGTCTACCATTGTGGACAAAATAAAGCCATTTCCTAGCCTCATTTCTCACCCAAATTTCTATTTTTCCTGCGCCAACACTTACAAGTATAATCCAACCAATTGCAAGTATAATTCAAGTCAATTTCTATCATCCAAACTAATACATTTCATCATACATTTGTGTATATTGACTTACCTTTATGTAATGTACATAATTTCTAACACCCCAAACCCGGCCTAGAAGTTAGGCCCGAATCTGGCGTGTCACATGGAAGTGTTTTTTTTTTCAAAACCATCTTTGCGATTGTTAAAAACTTATTTGAGAATTACAGCCTCTTTGTTAAAACCCAAAACACTTAAGCAATTGTTAACTACTTGAAAACGTAATTATCTTTAAAAACCTTTTTGGTTGCGAAAACATATTTGAAATAAACAATTTACAAAAATATGACGTTTGGAAATAGAGTTGCAGAAGCATTTTGAAAACATTGCAAAAACGTAGATAAAATATAAGTATTTTTGAGAGGTTGATTAATGAGTCGAAAATCGAGGTAGTGGGCTTTAAAATCGTGACTTTTGAAAATGTCATAGATAATTTTGAAAGAAAATCCGAGTTAAATCATTTGTAAAAGTTTGCAATAAAATCCATTTATTAATCAATTTTGAAAACCATTATTTATATTTTTAGAAAATTCCCTTTTAAACAATTTAAGAAAAATAATAAAAACATCCCAAACATAAAGCAAAATAAAAATAGTCTAGAGGCCTTATTACAACTTTAAAACCCAAAATAGTAAAAGAAGTAAAGTAAATGGAAATAGAAATCTAAAGTTCAATAACACCATTACTGAAGTATGGCCTTCACCGAGTCATCCATGGCCTCGAGTCCTCATCACTGAGCATTACCTACAAGGGTTAAGAGAAGGGGGTGAGTTACAAGAACTCAATGTATAATCCTCTTACCGTCGTTCACAGGGCTTGAAGGTAGAATATATCGAGTGATATCGAAGGTAGACCATTTAAAACTTATGTATAATCCTCTTACAGTCGTTCACAGGGGATTTCGTATCACTTACACTTGAATCACTTACCACTATGTTCGAAGGTAGAATATATCGAGTGATTTCATCCCTAAAACATAATCGATTAGTCGAAACTTCGACCCGATTAACACAATAACCAAGTAGTGATATCGAATGGACTATGAAAAGACTCCTTACCTTAATCGATGATAATCCCAATTCCCACCAATTGGCTTATGACTTGAGATGATTAGGCAATGATGTGGTATTCGGCCAATCCACTAGAATACTACAAATAAAAGATTATCAAGATGTGAGGGAGTAAGGGAGAACACCATTTCAGTTTTAGAATCAAGATGAAACAACCAAATAATGAGGGACTCTCATTCGGTTAAAGAGAAAAAGAATGAAAAGATTTGAATAAAACACTTACCTGGTTTAATCAAGAAAGAAAAGCCCAACTTGGAAGATGGAGAAGATGATCAATTAGGCTAGGTGGTTTCGGCAAAACAAAGAAAGAAATGTACTCACTAATGGCTTTAGAGTTTCGGCAATAGGAGAAGAAATTGGAGAAAGCAAAAGACACCAAAATGCTAAGGAGAAAACAACCTCTCAAGCACCAAAAAAATTTGCCAATTGCCTATAGAAAATTCGGCTATCCTCTCCCTTTTCCAAACCATTATCATCTTTACCAAAAGATGAACATAGACCAAATAAAACCTTTCCAAAACATCCCCCACGAAAAATGCCAACATGCTCCCTCAACTTGCCTTTTTCTTTTGATTTCTTTCCCTATCCTCATCCTTTCCTTATTCCCTTAGCCACCTTGCCAAAATTAAAAAGGCCACCTTGCCTTATTTACATGCTTGGCCGACACTTAGGGAAAGAATGCAAAAATAATAGTCAAAATTTACACACAATGAGATTTGAACCTCTTCCCTCCATGCTCTCCACTTGATGCCATAACCTCCTTGCCAATTGCTCACTAATGTTAGCAATTTATTCACTTATTTCCATAAGCTTTGATGCCTCTTACTATCTCTCCTTAATAGGCTTAAACACAAAATTTCACTAAGGCCTAACTTGAACCAGAAACTTCATAGAACCCCGTAATTTTTCTAAAATCACCTTCTTAATAAGTCCAACTTGAATTAATGTCATTCTCTTGTTCTCAAATTTTTAAACACTCCTACGCCCAAGGCCCAATGGGCCCATTCCTACTAGGCCCAATTTCGGGATGTTACATAATTTGCAACATTAGATGTTCATACTTATGATTTTACTTAATGTATTGATTCAACCATAACATATATCAAAAACATAAGTGTATTAGCCATTCCAATGGCTAAGTTTCATTCATTACATACACAACATCATTTGATTTAGTTAGCCTATACATGCCATTAACAAAATAAGATTTTCATTTATACCAAAACGAAAGGTTGATAGTGTGATGATTTGCTCCAACCAATCTCCAACCTTCCCAAGCTTTGAGCAATATAAAACAGGGAAAATAAAACCTAATAAGCATATTATGCTTACTAAGCTCGTAACATAAACTAAGCTTACCATTTCATTCAATATATTAACCATACAAAACATGCTTTCCAACTATTTGGCAATTTGCCGATTCACATACATTCAACCAATATGTTAGTCACAAATATACTAATATGCATAGATGAGCTCATCATGCCATATGCGTATTTTATTCATTGAATCATTGGATTTCCGATGGATATTTCAAGTAGTACACTCAAGGTGTACAACTCCATTATCCGTCAATTCATGTCCAGTAGTACCTTATAGGTACACTCTCGAGCCACATATCACATAGCAGAATTACCAGTCCAGGCTAAATTCTAGCAGTAACATATACTCTAAGGGCTTTGTCGAATTACCAGTACAGGCTAAATCCTTATATGACAAAGAATTCCCTATAGAGTTTATTCTGGATTACCAGTCCAGGCTAAATCCAGTCAATTAGGATTACCAGTCCAGGCTAAATCCTAATTGAAACATATACTTGAGAGACTCATTTTGGATTACCCGTCCAGGCTAAATCCATTTTGCAACACATGCAGTTTCATCGGGGAAATCACCTTTTTATCCATCGAAATTCAATATTCAAGGAATTCAACCTTTTTCAATAATTTTCCAAACATGTATCGTTCATTCATTGCCATATCTATGTAATTCACATACATGATTTCATATAACATAATATAACATTCAAATCAAAACATTTCTATACTCATTTAAGTTATATGAACTTACCTTGATATTTTTTCGTATCTAAAATCTACTAATCCAAAATCTTTTGCTTTCCTCGATCTAGCTCTTTTTTTGCTATTTCCGAATCTATTTAAATGAATTTAATCATCAATTCAATCCATTTCATATTCTATTGAACTCAATTTACAATCTAGCCAAAAGTATCATTTTGCCCCTATACTTTTAATTAATTCCAATTTCATCCCTAGGATTGGAAATTGAAATTCATGCAATTTAATCCTTATTCTGAGCCTAACCAAAATTCTAATATAACTTTTATAGCACATATATTCTCAAAATTTTAGAATTTTTCGTGAGTTTTACATTTTTCAATTTAGTCCCTAAATCAAATTTCCATCAAATTTCCTTTTGTAAAAGTTGTTTATCTATCAACAACCTTTCATTTTCTACCATAAACTTTTAAATTTCAGCATATTCATCCATGGAAAATTTTCTATACTTTTATATCTATTCAAATTAACCCCCAAAATGGAGAAATTAAGTTTTCCCGATCTCAAAAATATAAAAATTACTAAAAATGGGACATAGGAACTTACCAATTTATGCCTTGAAAGCTTATTTTCTCTTTCCTAGGGTTTCCATGGAAATACTTGGGGAAGATGATATGAAAATAGGATGATATCTTATTTAATTAATTATCATCTTTTAATTTTTCTCATTTCCAATTTAGTCCTCAGCCTTTTCTAATTTTTCCATGGATGATTCACCAAAAATATCTACATATTTTTCATCAACGGTCTAATTACCAATTAAGAACCTCAAATTTTGAATTCCATAGCTATTTAATCCTTATAGCTACTAGAATTCAAATTTAACATTTTATGTAATTTAGTCCTTTCTACAATTAAGCACCTAATTGATAAAATTTTCTTATCAAAATTTTCATGCAATCATTATATCACATTACTAATCATTTCATAATATAAAAAATATTTTATCTTTCCGGCTCAGATTTGTGGTTACAAAACCACTATTTCGACTTCACTGAAATTGGGCTGTTACAATACAAGGTGCACATATGAATGTTGAGTGATTACAGGACTCGTAAATGAAATATGTAATCATTTACAGGGATTGTTAGTGACATATATACGGAAATGATGCCTGTGTGAACTTAGTAAAATGTTATGATACGTATGACATGCCATTAAGGTTTTACGTGAATTTCATCAGGGATTTTACATGTTATTACAAGATCTAGCATTTGTTGTAGATTCTCAAGTTATACGTATCATAGGTTTAGTCCAGACAGGTAACCTTGATATAATGTCTACCTCTGCGAGCAATTCTATTATAATGTCAGCTTATGTGAGCAACCCTGATATATTGTCAACTTGTGTAAGAAACTTATTCCTATGTATCCGAGTCTGTTTTACTATATTTTCATTGGACGATGTTCAATTAAATGGAAATGCAACTTAAATGCAAATTGGAAATGCGATAGTATATGTTTGATATTTGATGTGTGATAAGTACTGGATTGTATTAATGTCTTAGATATTTCTTATGATTTGTAAAAAGTGACTAACCTATTTAGTTGATAATGTTGACGTGTACTTAGATATGCCAATATGTGCCAAGAATAACCAATTTTGAATTCCAAAATGTATGACATTTTCTTTATGCTTTAATGGATCAAGGTAAGTTTAGTAACTCCATTTGAACTTAGTAAGCATTCTTAATGCTTACTCAGGTTGTTTTCCTTCCCTGTAGATCGTCAACTTGCAGAACTTGCCAAGCCGGATCAATAGAGGAGCTCACATTATCAAAAGACAGTAAATTTATGTTCATTTGAATCTAGACCTTGTGGCATGTACATAAAGACCTTTGTTGTGCAAATGGTCAATTTGGGGTTAATATTTGGTGATAAGTTGATAATGGTTGGAACTTATATAATTGGCTTGCTATGTCATCATATTGTTGTATGTTTATGTTGTAACACCCCTTGTCAGTCACCATCACCAGATTAGGGTTACGGGATGCTACAACATTTAACCAGACAAGATATGCAAATTTAGTTCAAGATTTATTTCAAAACAATCATTAATAAATATTCAAACAATAATCATATCATTTATACAGAAACAGGGCTTAAATCGAGCCTACAAAGCTTCAAAATCAATTTAGAAACAAGTTGGGACTAATTTGAAACAAAATAGAAAATAATGGTAAAAGAAAAAATAGGGGTCACACGACCATGTGGCCCAGTCGTGTGACAGACTGAGGTTGTATGGTGCTATGGGACATGGCTATGTTATTCAACTGTGTGTGAGGACAAAAACTGTGTAGGTGAAGGCACATGATCCTGTCTCCATACCGTGTAACAGTTGTGGTTGTGTATACTAATTGACACCTAAATCAAACAAAGCACACGGTCGTGCCACATGCCCATGTGAAGCACACGGTCATGTGTCAAACCGTGTGAACCCAAATGTACATGCAAATGCAAGTCATACAATTTCATGCTTACTTAGGCTACAAGTATACCATTAACCAATCATTCAACCTATTCAAATCACACAAAAAAGATACCAATGCATGACATTTACCTAGTTCTAACCATTATGCCATAAGGCACCATCACAAACAACATTCAAACTATAATTCAAATCCATTATCTAAAAAATTTAAGCTTGCCTAGGCCATGACATATAAAAGGTCAAATATCACCCTTTCTTGCAACAACTAACAAGTCATATACCAATGTGCAATTAGGCATGCATTTCACTACATGAACTAAGTCACGTAATCAACTAGAACATTTCATAAATCAACCATCAAAGTACAATACCACAACTGAGTATCAAATAACCAAATATTTATATACATATATATATTTGACATTCCATATTCCATCTACCATGCAATTAACTTTTCACAACCATTTCAACTATTATATCATCATAGACCACATCATTATATTAACAAATCCACATAACTATGTAATCTCAAAACACACTTTAGTTACATCAAACACTTATATACAAATTTAACTCCTATTACATGCCACATATCCCAAAAATAAACGTTTTCAAAGTATACCAAAAGATAGCTGGATAGTGTGATCTTCAACTTGATTCGATTGTCCAGTTTCACAAAACGATATCTGCAAGAAAATACAAAAAATGACACAAGTAAGCTTCAAGGAGCTTAGTAAGTTCATAGATTGAAACAACATAACTTACCTCGAAAACATAGTTTAATATTTAACAAATTCATTAACTAAGATTAACTCTGTCAACCACAACCATTCAATAAGTGAGTTCTTTATATATACGAGTCATTTAATCATCTTAACTGTACGATATCATTTAATACCAAGTCATGATATAATATCAGAAATCATGAACCATATACAAGTCATCAATAAGGCATCATAACCAAATATCAAACACATATCATCATCATGTCATTTAACCATTGAAATTCAGCCCGATGAACTATATAAAACAATATGGATATGCGGTTATCCACCCAAAACACGCTAGAATGCAAAAATGAGCTAATCCAACGAAGAACATGCTTAGGCACCAAGTACCTAGCCCGTATGCTTTACATTCACCCCTAAAAACACGCCAAAATCACTGTAAATATAACTTGATAATATGCAACAAATGCTGGATTCTGGTATACTCAATGTATGATAACAAGTCATATCCCATCATCTCATCACAAGCCAATCTCGTACAATGTGCAAAGTAACCTATTGGCATGCCAATTGTATCCTATCCTATGTTCATCCGGGCTCGATACATGTAACGATATAACACTTTTCGATTTAATCATTTTTCTCACCGTATATCAATTTGTAACAATTCACGCACACACACACACACACACACACATATATATATATATATATATTCAAACATATCCAACTTCACCAATCAATATAAAAATTACAAATTTATAGAAAACTATACTGTATGAACTTATCAGGGCTAAACAACAAAGATAGCAATATCAAATACTAGTGAGTAATTTTCTCTTTTCCACGATTATCTATCGGTTCTTAATCTATAAAGTAATTTTATTTCAATATTAGCCCCAATTACATTACAACATTTAATTTGATGCATATGACTTTCTATTAACATTTTTCACAATTTCCTTAAAGTTTTGCACTTTGTTCAATTTAGTCCATAAGACCAAAACAAGCTTAATTTTCACAATTAAGCCCAAATCTATATGTCGAATTCATTATCATCCCTATATAACCCTCAAGTTTTGAAATTTATAGAATTTTCAAGCCAATTCCAACAATTTAATAATTTAGTCCATAAACTCAAAACTATTCAAAATTAATTTGCAAAATAGTCATATTTCATCATGAAGCTTTAAACTCAAACATAAACATCAAGAAAACTTCAAGAAAATCAATGGGAAGTTTTCAAAACATAGCTAGTTTTACAAAATATTCCCCGGGCTAACTAGATTAAGTTACAACGATCTCAAAAAGATAAAAATTACTAAGAACGAGTAATTGATGGGATTACATGCAAAGAAATAAAGGGTCGAACCTTCAAGCTAGCTTAACAATGAAGTTTCGGCAATGGGAAGATGGAGAAGAAAATAAAAATGGCTTTAGTGGTTTTCATATATTATTATTATTATTATTCTCATTTATTTAATATAGTTTTAACATATAAAAATAAGTGGAAAACAAGTTTTAACTATCCATGCCACACTAATATGGTCTAATTACAACATTAAACCTCTTCCTTTTACCTTTTAAGTCATTTAATTAATAAAATTCCGATAGCAAGTAACTTTTGCAACTTATAAATTAGTTCTTTTTCCTTAATTAATTATCCAAATGTCAAAATTAATAGGAAAAATTTTACACGACACTTTACTGACATCGTAAATATTAAATAAATAATATTTACGGACTCACACGTCGGAATTGTGGTCTCGAAACCACTGTTTTCGACACCACTGAAAAACAAGTTATTACATATTTCTTGCGTGATGCTTGTATGCTCAATGATCCCAAATGGTAGGTTTGACATATCAAAATTGCAATAATGATAGTTGGAATTGACTAAGTTGTTATATGAATTGGTTAAATTGAGTTGATAATTTAGAAAAGAGTAAGTTAAATGTTAAACATGCTTATTGGCTTAATGTATGCTTAGATTGAATTATGCTAATCCCATTGTTTTATTTAGTTTCCAATTGGTGTAATGAATATGTTTTGAGATTGTAATTGAAAGCATTTGGCATGGATAGGTAAAATGGAGTTGAATATGTTTAAATGTTTAATGGTTGAATGTTATGCTATAGAATGGTTGGTTTAAATGATTGAATGATTGACTTGGTTGTCCATTGGCTTGGTTTAAAGGCTATATTTTTGTGTAAGGTTGAATGAAACACTTGGGAAATGGTTTGAAGTTAATTGAATTAGGTAAAAAAATGTGTATTTTGGCAAAAGCAGGGGCAACATCATGACGAGGGGTCTTTGACGTCTCAACCTCGTCCGATAGTGAGTGTCATGGCAATGCGAGTATACATGTCATCGCGACGTGATTCACTAAGTTGACGATGCTGCGGCAAGCAAACTTTGAGGTCATGACATCGATCCAAGACTTCTAAAAGCTTTACATTTTGGTCTTGATTCACACTCGGGTTAGCAAAGGATCTTTCATAAGCTCGTGTGAGACCTAGAAATGATTATGTGACATGTTGTGAATGTGTTTAATGCTTAATTACATGTTTAAATAGTCAAAATATGATTGATTGCTTGTAGTTGCTCCAGCAACGATTGTGGCATCCTGTGACTCTGACCCAGCGATTGGGTTGGGCAAGGGGTGTTACAAGGTAGGCAAGAACCATTATGATTTTCTTGAAAATTTTAATTTCGAGATACTTAGCTATTCAAGGTTTATGGTAAATTGTAGAAGATGATTTGTGTTGGCTTACTATGAAAAAATAACAATGTTGGCTTCCTATTTATAGGTTTTAAAATCAGGGTTCTACTATGGTTTTAAGTGAAATTTGAGACTATGACTATTGATTTTCATTTAAATTACCATTAAATTTTAATCAGAATACTAAAGCGTGCATCAAGGACCAATTTCAAGCTATGAATGTGATAGGCTTAGATTTCCTAAAGGCCTAATTACTCGCTCTAAGTCCAAATAGTTTAGAGCCCAATCGAATGTATTGGTACAAGAGTTCGTGACAAAAGGCCTTCAAGAAAGTATTTTTGAGGGCTTAAACATTCAAGACTCCATTTTGAGGTATATTTGGCCCATGGATGCAAGTCCAAATGTAACACCCTTAAATCGATATATTATAAAACTAGTACTAAATTGAAATAGTGTATAATTGATTTTTTGGTAAAGTGAGAAAAAGGATATAAAGATGATAAAATAGAAGGTTGAGTGATGCCAAGGAAAAATTTGAATTAAGAAGTATGTTGTGATATGTTATTTTAAGGTAGGAACTATATTGTAAATATGTGAAAATTTTTGAGACACAAGTGCAATTATTCAAAATTTGAGGTGTTGAAGTGTAAATACGAGAAAATTAAAGGACCAAAAGTGAAATTAACCCAAATTATTATGATAGGAAATAGGTAAGTAGGGACCAAATTGAATAAAATAAAACATATGAGGGACTAAATTGCAATTTTTCAAAAGTGAGAAATGGCCTGAAAGTAAAAATTAAAAAGGTTCAAGGGCAAAATGATCATTTTCCAAAATAGATAATTATTTGGTGTAATGATGATGGTTGAAAAACATTAGAAAATTTTTGGCTGAATATTTAAATAATATTTTATTATAAGATATCTATAAATATTTTATTTAATTAAGGTTAATATAAAAATAAAGAAGGATGAAAAAAATTCTTCATCTTTCATCAAAGCCACGTCCATGGAGAAGAAAAGAAGAAAGTTTTACTTTCTTTACAATTATGTCCTTTCCACTAAAATCCACCATTTTCACCTAAAAATCAAAGGAATTTCTATAACCACCAAGAGAGAAAAATGATAAGGAGATTATGGACAATAAGAATATCAATTTAGATACAAGAAAACAGAATTTGGAGGAGAGAGAAAATCAAGTTAAAACTTGATTCCAATAGAACAATGTATGAATGTTAAGGTTTTATATTTATTTTCAAGTTTAATATTGTTAGAAAAGTATGGAAATGATGTTAAAGTAAAGTTTACTTATGGAAAGTTTTATGCTTTTGACATGTTGATAAAGAAAGAAATTGAGAAAGTGAATCAGGTGATGAGGAAAAGGGAAAAACAAGTGATTTGAGGTTGAAAAATGTAAGTACCCATTAATTATTTTGTTATTTAAGGATTAAAATGTAGAATTGGTGAAGTTTTGTAGTATATTAGTAAATTAAAATGTGAAACAAGTTAATATGTGAATAAGGATGTAAAATGCCAAACCTGATCCTTTAGGAGGATCCAAGTATGACATGTCACTATAGAGAAATCATTTATCTTTAAAACTGTTTTGGTGTATACTCTGTAAAACTTGGTGTTGTATTAAACATTTAAATAAATAATAAAATATAGTATAATTGATGTTGCATATAAGCCTTAATAAGATAATTTTCCTCGTATGAAATATAACACTGGAAAAACCATTTTGTAACCAAAATGAAGTTTCATTAAAATATAGTTTATCAACATAGGTTTCGAGTACAAATAGTTCTCAAAATACAATCAGACATTAGCTCCCCCATTTGTCATGCATAGTACAAAATAACAGAAGTCTCACAGCAACAGACGTCCTCTAGCATAGTCAACAGAATGTCTTCCTTTAACAGTAAGCTTGAGAAGAAAAAGGAAAACGAGGTAAGTTAAAAAGAACTTAGTGAGTTCCAAAATAAGTCTTATCAATAACCACTAATACTTCAAGCAGATCACATCAAATAGTCAAACATAAGTACATAGTTCGTAGGATGGCAAGTACCATACACAGACAGTCTATTAGCTGATTTACTATTCCTTTGGCGCAAACACTACGCCCATATGACCATACAGATAAACCTTCTTCATGCCAGTCGCGTAACCAAATCCTTAGTCAGATTCATATAATACATTCCATTCATATTCTTTTATTTGTATCCTTTATCGTGACTCTTCAATCTGATTTGCAACATACATTTGTCCTACTAGAGGGTACACAACTATTTTCATGTATCGCGATCTGCCAATTCAATGTACATTCTATTAAAGGCATCACCATCAATATTTTTCCTTAACATCATTTCCATGATTCAGTCCATATCATTCTTGTTAGAAGTTGAATGTAGTGGCTTAAGCATAAAGAATGATTCTTACACTTTAACACAAACATTACGAACTTAGACTGACAACTCTAAACAACCATTTTTCATATACGCACACTTCATCTTTACAAAGTATAAGTACTTACCTTTCACCAAATATAAAACATGAATATTATACACATGGAAGTATGAAGGAACTCACCATAAATATAGCAAAGTTTATATAGCAGAACTTTTGTCTTTATCACTCAGACCTTCTATATTGTCTTGAGCTAAAATATAAATAATTAAACTTATCAAATCATTATACCATTGAAACCACACATGCATGTAGGGGTATTCAATCGGTTAACAGACCCGAAATAACATTAACCGAATTAACCGACCTTTCAAAATTTTTAACCGTTAACCAAACTGAAATTTTTTCAAAAAAATTAACCGAACCGAAATTTTTTCGGTTAATTCGGTCGGTTAATCGAATTACCCGAATTACCCGAAATGAATCACTACATAGTTAAAAAAATTACATAATTTTAGTTTTAGAATTTTATTTTTATTTATTAAATTATTTGTAATTTTTATGATTGGGTAATTGGGTTAGGTTGGATATTTGGGTTTGCATTGGGTTTAGGGATTGGGTTTAGATGAATAGTGGGCCTATTTATATATTATAATTTTATTTATTAATTTTTTCGGTTAAACCGAAAAATTTCGGTTAACCGATCGATTTCGAACCAAATTAACCGTTAACCGAAAAATCACAAAATAGTTAACTGACCCCGACCGAAAAAATTCGGTTAACCGACCGATTAACCGAATTCGGTCGGTTAACTGAATTTTTTCAATTTTACCTGAATTTTGCACACCCCTACATGCATGCAAGAAATATTAACACTTAACGCAGAATCAAGAAGTTTCCTTCCTTACATACTAATCTAATACTTATGCATGCAGAGTTAAAATACGTAAATAACTATGAAAATAACCTAGGGTTCATCAGTATTTACCAGAGAGCTAAAACCCAACTTCAAATATGTTTCTAGACTTAAGTCTTTCAAAGAATGCAAAGAAAATCAGGAAGAAGATGAATGCAACGAAAATGCAAAAGTTTATCGGTGAAGACACTGATGCTCTTATATACTTAAGCAAGGTGACAAGGTTTAGTGGAAGGATTAGATTATTCCACTAATACCCTTGAGTCTTGTGATTAGGTGCACTTATCATCATTTAAGTCTTATCAACTACAGTATTTTAGTTCAATTCTAACCAGTTCTCACTGGTTTAACTAAATAGTCTTATAAAAATAATAAACAAATCTATGAAACTACAGATTTGATGACTTCGCCAAAACATCTAAGGTGGTGTATACTTAACAGAAGAATCCGCCAAACCATAGATCTCGCCAAAACGTAGACTTTGCCAAAACACGGACTTCGCCAATCGGTGCATACACAGAATCTCATACTTAACCACAACTAATACTTTACTTACTCAAAACTACACTTAGTACAATAAACAATAACCATAAATAGAGACTTAGTCGGTCGGACTGTTACAAAAGAAATTATGACAATAGTTTAATAAATGTAATATGAGATAATGAAATATGCAAAAGTATTGTAAAAGTGAAATTGCGAGAAAATATGGAATTTTTATGATGCCAAGAACTAAATTGTCAAACTTGAGAAAATATGTGGATGAAATAATATAAGTGAAATACATAGAAATTTGATGTCTGAAATAAGATATTGGATAAATTATGTGATTAAAGTGTAATAATAAAGAAAGTTGATCTAATTTGGGTAAGTAGTGAATAGTAAATTTTTATGACACAAAAGGGACTTAATTAAAAAGGTTATGAAAGCTTACAAGGAAATATTGGATTACAAAGAATAATGAATTTTATGATAAAAAGGACCAAAATTGAAATAAGTCCAAAGTATGCAAATTCTGTTCTGAAAATGAAAAGATGAAATTGATTCTGATGTAATTGCCCATGTAGACTAGCGTTGAACTTTGTGGATATAGTTGGCATGCCATAAGAACACTTTAGCGCACTCTTTGTTCTGAATTCAGCACTTCGGTGATCTTTGTTCTATTCTGTATTTAGCACTCTATTTTGTTCTGGTACAACACTTCGGTGATCTATGTTCTGTTCTACTCCATGTATCCATCTCGTTCAATCGTGTCTAGCATGGGCTAATAAAAAAGATTATGGTAAGTGACTTCTGACAAAAGTTCTACTTTTGACAATTAGTGGAAATGTAAAAGTTTTGATAAGCAAGTTCTGATGAAAGGATTCTGTCACACAATAAAATGACACGTAATGGATCTTGATAACAAATTTCTGTTAAACTGTAAAGTGATAATGTAATGAAGTAAACTAGAAAAGATTTTGTTTCTATTAATCCACGAAAAGATAAAAGTAAAGAATCATAGTGATAAATTCTGTAAATACGAAATAAACTATTGATTATTAAGATGTAATTTGGGACTTATAATAGTAGTAATACTTATGATTAAAAGAAATCAAAGTACAAATGAGATTGGAATTCCTGGGTACTTACTAAGCTTTCTTGAGCTTAACGCGTGTTTTAAACGCATAGGTGAAAGATCGGGAAGAAACTATAGACTCAAGGTATTTGAGGTGACAACTCCGACACATCGCATCACATCAACAGGGATCGAAAGGCAAGTGGTAAGATATAAATATATATTGGTATAGAATAGACATGTACATAGGATTTTCAAGGTATAAGCATAGTATTTTGTAGAAATTTATGATGTTAAGAGTTGAGAATGGATTTATTGATCAACAATGAGAGATTGAATGAGCTAATTTAAGCCTTAAAATCATTCTAATATGAGTTTAATTTCTATTTTAAGTGTAAAATGATCTTCTTACATTGATAAAATGATCTGTAATTATTAGAAGTTGCTTTGGCTATGAAGGTAGCATCCCGGTGCCTTGACATGGCAATTAGGTTGGGTATGGGGGTGTTATACTAGAAGTTGAACCTAATTGGAAGATATTTTTAGGCTTGGGAGAGTTGAAGTATTGAAATGAGTAGCCTAAATGCACACTCCCTTGGAGATAAGGGCATTTGAAGCCCATTTGGATCACTTGAAGACTTAATTGTTTTTATTTTTGGCCTAAGCTGTCAATGACCCAATTAGGAAGTTTATTTTTAAGTCCAAATTAATTTGTTTCCTTGTAAATTTGGTCCATGCATAACTCCCATAAATTTGGCCAAATTCACTTAGTCTTTTCTTTCCTCTTTTAAGTTTATTAAGAAGAAAAAGTTACCTTTCTTAGCTGCCAACATTTTTAGGCGAGTTTTCAGGGATTTGTTTTTCTTAGCCATACACATTTTTTAAGGATTTGTGATAAACCGTAAAAGTAACATATTTTAATCTCACATTTAGCATGCTTTTGGATGATTTAAGCCTTGAATTGTGTAATTTGGTGCTCTTAATCCTTTGTTTTCATGTTTTATACCTAGGAGAGCACCAGAGGATGAAAAGAATGGAAAACTTCCCCAAAATGGAGTAAATGGGCCATATCACGAAATCGACACGGCCTGGGCCCAAGACTATACGGCCGTGCCTCACCAACAGACTTGAACACGACCTGACCACGATTCACAAGGGCGTGTGCCATGGGCGTGTCCCTGTCGCGGCTAAGAGGAGTTTTACTTGGAATAGGATACTTGGAGGCAAAGAAACACATTCCAAAGCCTATTTAAACACCCTAGTAGGAATTCCACTCGAATTAGGATACTTAGGGGCCAAGCAAGGCACCTCAAAGCCTATATAAACACCCTAGTGGGCAACTTAAGCGGGGAGTTCGACAGAAACCCTCTGTCGGTGGAACCCAGGGCTTTAGTCAGGGGCGTCCAACTAGGCCGAAGAGGGTAGATTTGTGGAGAATTACTCGAAGATAGCCAGTTGATCTATCTCAAGAAGTCGGAGTTATACTCAAGACGGAGGATCTCTCCTTCAATTCCTTCAGGGGGTTTTAGGGATTTCTTATGTTTTGTTTTATCTTTTCTTTTGAGATGTTTTCTTTTATTGTTATGAACTAAGCCCTCAGATACCTGAGGGGGATGAAACCTAAGATGAATCTTGTTATCATTTGCTGAACCATATGATAAATATTTGACTTGTTCTTAATTATGTGTTCTTAATTCTTGTGTTGACATTTTCGGGATATTAATTCAAGTGTGACGTGCTTAGAAGGAGGAGAAAGTCTCTGCCTAAGAGTAAATCTAGCATAATTAAGCGGAGTTGATCGCGACCTAGAGATAGGGTGACGAGATTTTGCCGGATTAGGGTGAAACCTAATATGGGAGTCCATAGATCAAGTTAATGCAATTCTAGGGGTTTTAATTAGAAAGAGATTTCAATTAATCAACCTAGGGTTAGACGTTATTCGCCTCGAGAGAGGGATTAATATACATTAGGGAATCTTACGGATCAAGTCAAATGAATAAATCGTCTGGTTCAAGTTAGATAACAAGTGAAGTCTAGGTGGATTCTTCCTTGGGTGTCTTCTTAATCAATTGGTTTTCTCTCAAGTATTTTTCCCAAATTCATTCTTCTTTGTATTAGAGTCTTTAGTTTAGTTGTTAGTTAAATTTAGATTAGATAAACAATTCATTTAATTCTTAGGCTAGATAATAAAAAGAGAGTTAGTATTAGTACTTTTGGTTCCTTTGGGTTCAACATTCCGGTCTTGCCTTAACTATACCACTGTTCGATAGGTGCGCTTGCCTCAAATCATTGTCATAGTTAGTTTCCAAGTTAGATCATTCTTTATATAAATTTTAAGACTTTGACATCACATTAAACAACGATCAATTTGTTTCTCCTTTTTTTTTTCTAAGCTCCCTTCTTGCGTAAAAAGGGGTAGCGACCAACCATACAGGACACCCAACTTTCAATTGAATAAAAGTACTATTTGAGTTCTTTTCCTCTACAAGAAATCTTTTCTTGTTTGTTTTAAAATAGTTTTCAACTCAGTCTTCTTTAAAATTGATGGTGTGAGTTCTTCACCTTCCGTTTTCTAGGTTATCTAACTTGTAGGGTCGATTAAAATCATTAATGGAGTTTATTGAAGCCTGTTCTTCAAAAGGTTATATTTTTGTTCCTCATCACACCATCATCATTTTTATCATTCTTCCATCTTTCATCTCTCTTTATTTATTCTTAAATTGTTCTTAACTCATTTTATCTTTCAACTTTAGATTCAAGAAATCAAATTTGGCCTCATCTTTTTTTAGAACAAGATTCGACTTTTCTCCTTTCAAAATTTGTCAAACATTGGCCAAAAGTTATCTCCTCTTGTTTCAATCTCTT
This sequence comes from Gossypium australe, assembly GCA_005393395.2. NCBI lineage: Eukaryota > Viridiplantae > Streptophyta > Magnoliopsida > Malvales > Malvaceae > Gossypium > Gossypium australe. Next base: position 96,750,308 of record CM016622.1, on the reverse strand, counting down.
TATTTTCAAATATGTTTTATTTTCATTCTTTTTAATCGTTTGTTCGTTTACTTTTTTTAGATTTGGTTCTAAACATTTCAACAACTTGAAATCGACTCATTCGCTGCCCTTATCAATTACATTATCTATTTTTTAATTACTATTTAGAACTTGACACCCTTTTGTGTTATTTTTAGGGTTAATATTATCCTCAACGGTTTCAAAATTAAAATAACTTGTTATGTTAAAATTTTAAATATATTACAAGGAACTCGATACAAATGTGTATCAAGATACTCCAAATCATGTCATGATAATTACCCTTATGCTAAAAAGGTGTGGAAAACTTGGAAAAATTAACAAACATCCTACATTTATATGTGTCAAGTTATCCCTCTAAAATAGCATCTTTTAAAAAGTAACATCCGTTCTCATATTATTAAATAATATTAAAAACAATAATATAAAAAAATTAAATACCTTCTAATATATATAAAAAAAAACCTTAAAAAGTGCTTTGACGGCAGTCATGAGCCAATCCGAGTGCAAATTAGACTAATGCTTTATATTTTTCCTAAAAGGAGGAGGTAGTGGCCATTTTGCAATGTACACCATTTGAAGTTATAGTGGAATAATTTACAAAATGAGTCAACTCTACATTATGCATTCACTATTTGAGTAAACAATATTATCAAATGCATTTATGGCAATGGCTGGCCCAACCATCAAGCTTCTCCCCAATAATTCTACCTTTTTCAAATTTCTACTTCGGATTATGCTGCATACCCATATTTTATACACATAAAATATTTTTTAGTACTTTACTCATTTTTTTTAATATTACATCACTTTTTTGTTATCTGTTAAACTATTTGACAACGTCCTTTAAATTAAAACAAATTTAAATGTTAAATATCAAATAGTTAATAAATAGGTTATCATAAAAGCCTTTGTACACTAACTCAAATTGTGTTTTGCTCGTTCTATTAAAAATGAATAAATTAATTTTTGTATGTTATATTAAAAAGTAAATTAGTCTTTTTTTTTTTCAAAATTCAATCCATTTGTCTTGTTAAAAATTGACATAAATGATGGAATAACTAGACAGTGTCATGTGGCATACTACATTTACTTCATGCTAACATACAAAGATTATTTTTAAATCGTAAAAATAGATAAAAAATTTTAATAAAAGAAGTATGTATTCTTTGATTTAATATAAAAAAACTAATTTATCTATTTTTTTAATAAATAAGATAAAAATTATTATCTCTTTTATTAATCCTACCAAACAAATGCATTTATAATACCTTGCCATACATCACATGTACAAATGCATCACATACTAAAAAAAACAAGGGTACCAGAAAAGCCAAATCCGGCCATTTGCCACTTCTAAGATGTGGCTTGAATTCGGTAAATATATGAAGCAATGGTGTCCACAAAAATACGTGTGAGATAACAGAGTGATGGGGCATATTCCAGAAAATAAGCTTTAGCTTTATGTGAGAGACGCCCTTTTACCCTTTTTGTAAGAAGACGACGTGGTATATCCTGTGTCCTTGGAAGCATTTAAAGATTAAAAAAGAAGGAAAAAAAAAACAAGAAAAAGAAAAAGTGGTGGACATTTTATCTTCAAATTCTCATTGCCATTCGCTGGTTTTTATTATCGTCTTTCACCACTTATCTTCACCCAACTTTTCTCTCTGAGCTAAGTGGTTCCACACTGTTTCATAAAGACAATATAGTTTGGGTGTTTCTTTCTTCTTTTTTTTTAACCATGGCTGGTGTTCTTCTTTGGGTGGTATGTCCCAAAGGGAATGCCACTGCTTTACTTAGCTTGATACCAAGGAGTGGGAAGCATAAAAGGTGTAGGGTACATCAAAAGGTGAAGTTTTCTACTGGGGTTTCAGCTATTTCAAGTGCAGTGGCTAACCCAGCACGATCTTCAGAAGAGAAGGTTTATGATGTGGTTTTAAAGCAAGCTGCTTTGGTTGAAGAACAAAGGGGGAAAAAAACTTTGGATTTAGGAAAAAGAACTGAAACTGATGGATTCACTGATTGGGATCTTTTGAATGAAGCTTATGATCGGTGTGGTGAAGTATGTGCTGAATATGCTAAGACTTTCTATTTGGGTACGTTGTTCTGCATCCTTTTTCATTTTAATATTTTCTGGTTTCCCTTTTTTTTTTCCTTGTTGGGGTCTGTTCATTTTAAAAGTATTTAGATCTTGATTTTGATAATTGGGTGTATGATTAGGATATTATTATATTTCTTTTACAAGTTCTTGCACATGGGGTCGATTTGACCCTTGTTTTATTTAATTATTGATTCCCTGTATTTTTTTTTGTTTTTTCTAATATATTCTTTAGGATTAGGCTGTTTGGCTACCGAGAAAAGGGTGAGAAAACTTGAATGAAAATTCCATATTTGCCATCCTCAAAAATACCTTAGAAAGAATTTTAATTGCTAACATTTGTAATAAGGTTCCAATTGAACAAATAATGGTTTGTTTTTTAAGTAGTATTAGTACTTTGTTTGATCAAAATACTCAAAAAGATTTTTAATTTATGATAACAAGAACATGGAAATGACTGTATGTTATTTCTTTCCAGGTACATTACTTATGACACCGGAGCGTCGGAGAGCTGTGTGGGCGATTTACGGTATGTATGGTTTCAGTTCACTGATTTTGGGTGTGTTCTATCCGTTGGCAAACTCACTGTTTTAAATCATCTGATTGCTTTCTTGCCTTTCAAGGTTAAACTGTAATGCAATGTCCTGCAGCTTTAGTTCTAACATTTAGGATGATAAGTAGTGTAAAAATAATTGAAGTCGGAGCTGCGCTTTAGTGCAATCGATGCAGGCTGCCATGGCATCGAGCTGGCCTTGGATTCGCAACTTCTCCTATTCTTAGGCTGCATCATTGATGAAAGTTTGGTTGTGTCCTATACTGCTTTGGCTCTTTGTACAACACTTATCAGATATGAGTAGGGGGATATAACTTTCCAAGTACATTAAAAAATTCATGTAGAGTTCGAATAATAGGGTCTGAATTTGAGTATCATTGCTGAATGTTTTCACAGTTGGATATTAAATTTTTAGTCCTCTGGTATGCAGTTTGGTGTAGGAGAACAGATGAGCTTGTGGATGGACCTAATGCTTCACATATTACACCAAGGGCACTTGACCGATGGGAGAAAAGATTAGACGATCTTTTCGAAGGTCGACCTTATGATATGCTCGATGCCGCTTTATCCGATACCGTCTCAAAGTACCCTGTAGATATACAGGTTTGCTACATTTTATAGAGCTAAAGACCTTGATATTTTGCATGATCTTTGTGAATCAAACATGGATTTTCTTTGTTTCAGCCATTCAAGGACATGATAGAAGGAATGAGATTAGATTTAAGGAAGTCCAGATATATGAATTTTGATGAGCTCTACCTTTACTGCTACTACGTTGCCGGGACAGTTGGACTAATGAGTGTTCCAGTAATGGGGATTGCACCTGAATCGAAAGCATCGGTGGAGAGTGTCTATAATGCCGCATTAGCCCTTGGAATCGCTAATCAACTTACTAATATACTTAGAGATGTTGGTGAAGAGTAAGTCCAATGGTCGCCGAACTTTTTGTAATTTTCACTTTCTGATGAACTCTTTTTAGTGTTTTCTCATAGTTTGTATATTTCCCTAGTGCTAGGAGAGGAAGAATATATCTACCACAAGATGAACTGGCACGGTTCGGACTGTCGGATGATGACATATTTCGTGGACAAGTAACGGATAAATGGAGGAACTTCATGAAAGATCAGATAAAACGAGCGAGGATGTTCTTCGACGAGGCAGAAAAGGGTGTTTCCGAGCTAAATGCGGCAAGCAGATGGCCGGTGTGGGCATCATTGTTGCTGTATCGACAGATATTAGACGCCATTGAAGAAAATGATTATAACAATTTCAGCAAAAGAGCGTATGTAGGGAAAGTAAAGAAATTTGCTTCACTTCCAGTGGCATATGGAAGAGCACTTATGGGCACTTCCAATTTGTTCTGAAGTTTGTAATTTTTACTTTAATTTCCCCTCTTTTTTCTTTTTTTTTTAGTTTTATCCATAAAATTTGTTTTTGATTTGTTGCAATGCAGCAAGTAAAATTTGTTAGTAAATTAGTTTACTGATTTTCTTGGTAAAAACTTCAAACAGTAAGATGGTATATGTATAGGCTGAGTTAAAATCTGTAATAAGTTTCAAGTTCAGTAAAATACAAAAAGAAAAGCTTTGGATCATTTGTTAGCTAGCATATAAGTTTATATATTTGTATATATAGTCATTAAAATATGAGTAAATTTTCTTATTGGTCACTTTAAGTAAAAAAAAAAAAAGTTACAATTTGGTTATTGAACTTTTTTTATAAGCATTGTTGCCTTCTTGCTCACTACATCCCTTTGGCTATTGGGCAACAAATTCATTATGGCAATGCCAAACAATCTTGCATAGACTGTGGTCAAGGATGAGGCTCGAATGTTCCTCTTCTCAAGCCAGGTGAGATAGACATTCTTGGTGATAATGGAGGCAATAGTGTTTAAGGATTCCTCCAAGTCAACCATGTTTTGATGGTAGCATATTATCACCTTCTTTATCCGAGCAGGACTGAAGTCATACCATCTCCATCGAACAAACACCTAGTAGTAGAACTTGTCCTATCATTGGTGATGCTTCTCAAAATATTGGCATAGAATTTGAGCACCACCTGCCTCACATATGTATTCACAAAGCTGACAAAGCTAGTGAGGTATTTGTTGTCAAGAGAGTGTTTATGCCATGCCCTGCAATGTTGTTGCCTTCATCTATGTTCTACTCCTCAATAAAACTCTTCTTCAATAAAGTGAGGTACATTTTAGAGCAAACAGAAGTGAGAAAAGTCTGGTCTTGCTTCTACAACAAGGCATCTTTCTCTATTTTTGCACTAGCTGCAGCTTCAGTCGGCATTGATTGTAACACCCGGTTTCCAAAAAACTCGAAATTAAGAATGAATAAGGGACTAAATTGAAAGATACCACAAGCTGGCGGCCTATATTGGGAGAAACAGAAAAGCTAAAAATTGAATTGGACATAGTTGAGAACCAATTCTGGTTCGGTTAGAATGGAAGCAATCAGTTCCTTAGTGGGGGACATTATAATTAGCCATGGACGGCTCTCATAGGATGGGAAGTAGCATAGAAAGGGTATAAATAGCTAGGAGATGGCTCCCAGGGATGATTTTCTTCTTGACTTGAAATGATTTTCTTCTTGACTTGTTTCATTCCTCTCGTTCTTTATCTTCTTCGATAGCACGAAGAAGGAATAGCCATGGAAGGTTCTGCATGGAGCAGACTTCAGAGAGATGGAGCTGAAAAAGTAGGAAAACCAACAAGTTGGTAAGGTTCTTAACCCTTTTGTGTACGTGAGATAGGTAAATATGGTTACGAACATTCAAAACTGTTTTAGGGATTCTGCATACTTATGAAGGTTTAAGCTTTTAAGATGTAGCATAAGTTTAACCAGTAGATTTTTGGTTGTAAGCTACTGTTTGGAGAAAGGAAGCTCTGGTGTTCGAGAGAAAGAATAAGCTATGGGAACAATAAAGGTTCAAGTGAGTTCCAAAATCCAAACCTATCGTTAGGTTTTATGTTGTTTAAGTATGCCATATTTGCACGAGCATGAAATATGATTATATGAGCATGCATTGCATGATTATAGGGAAACCTCAAGGGGTTAGATGAAGTTAGGATGGGAATGGGGAGATAACCTATTAGTTACAGCCTCGGGCGAAGCTCCGGGCCTTGCGGTGTTTGAGCATCAATGTTAGGTGCTGTAAATCAGGTGCTGAGAGGAGGATTCGAGTAATATGGATCATGGAATGATATTTACCGTGACGGTAGTATCGACTGGTCCTTTAGGGCGACACCGTGACGACGGTATATGGTGCAAGACCGCAGATGAAAGATAATATGGCAGTCTATTATGTGGTACGTAACATAAAGCCATGGATGAAAGACGTCATTGTAGCATGGTACTCAGGAAAGGTATACGGCACAAAACCATGGATGAAAGATGCAATGGCGACAAGGTATAAAAATGGTGTTAAACCACAGATGAAAGACACTAATACAACCAGGTATAATGAGTAAGACCATGGGGAAAGACTCCATGACATCCACTAAGAAATTCCATTAGGACAGTAAATACAAAATATATAGTCTGTTGGGATAGTAAACATAGAACAAATGCTGGAACAGTAAACATGAGGTAAGTTTGCAAGGACAGCAAACACGTGGTAAGTCCGATGGGATGTAGAGGTCAAGGAAGAAGGGTATAATATCATATTTTGGCTACGACAACCCATAGAGTCCCTCATGGAACAAATGCAGAAAGTACGCCAGGACCTTATGTAAGGAGTATAAGACCATTGCGCCAAGTACGAGAAATCACGTAGGTGGAAGAAGAGTTATAAGAAAGTGTAAATAGTGACATACGGGTCCAGAACAATCTGCCAAAATGATAGAAGTGATAAGGATTAAGACATGGGCGAAGACTCGACACGAATTAGAGAAAGATAGACCGTGTGAAAGCTGGCCTAAATATGGAAATGCAAGAAAAGAAAATCATTTGAGGATCGCAAGCAAGGATCCAAAATCAAAATCCATCAGGAAGTGCTCAATGAAATGGTATGCGAGAAGAAAATCTCGTAAGGGGAACGTGAATTCAATTCCTAAAATAAGCATTTTATCCAGGGAACAAAATGTCTGTCAAAACTGTTCCCCTTTAAGGAAAGTCTATTGGGGGTACGTAGCCATAAGGATAGTCGTGGGGAGGAACCGAGCAAATAAGATGGCAGACTAGTATAGTGTTATAAGCAATGGCACACTATGATGATAAGTGAGTTGTTCATCACATGGGATAGGTGAGGCCGCAGGTTAGTCTAGTGCATAAGGTAGATTACTGGAAGTAATCCCAACGTTGTTAACAATAGGAGAAAAGAGAATAGTCCGCTAAAGTGGGCGAGGCTGAGTGGGTCAGTCTACTATAGAAATGTCAATGAGTCTCTCATAATCATGGTGTGGGAAATGTAAGTCTGACAGGGACTGGTTCGACCATGGATGTCTGCGAAAGAAAGAAATAAAAGATAGATAAGAAGTAAGGATAGGACCCACTGATATGGCAATGTGTCCAGGGTATGGTCAAAAGAGAGAGTCCGACCAAAGGAAGGTCTCATGGCGACTCGAGTAGCTCAAAAAATCAGTTGGAGTTCGTCACCCTGATAAAGAACACTCACCTTAAATGAGCAGAGAGTTAATTTAAACCTAATTTATTTTACATTGTTTACCCTCGTATGATAGAAGTTTATTCATGTGTGACCTAGTAAAGGAACTCACTAACTTCAATTGAACTTACATCAGTGTGGCTGATGTTTGCAAGATTTACGAGTTTGATCTAGGACTCAGAAGAGGGACCAAGCCAGATGGAATGGTGAGATCAGGTCTGCGGGCAGCTCAAGTCATGCATATAGGAAGGGGGTACCATTGAAGGCTTTGCCTTAAGATAAATTATGGAGTAACAAGACAATGTCCTTTGAGTCTGGATTTCGAATTGGATAACCCTAAGTTAAAAATTTTAAGCGTTTCATTGTAATTAACAGTTTGCTCAAAGATAGAAATCAGAGAGATTAAGTATTCAATGTCATAAGACATTGGTTGTTATAATTATTATTTTAAATTTCATTATTAGATTGGTTTTATTATTATTCTACTTTATAGAAGTTAAGTTAGAAAAATTAAGTATAGGTTCATTTGTAACGTTCTATACCCAAATCCAGTGGACGAGTCAGGTGTGGGGTGTTACATTGATGGCACTCCAACTTGTTTTAGTCTCTTGTTCTGTTGTGGATTGTCACAGGCACATTAGGCATCTTAGAATGAGCTTACCACCAATGTTTTCTTTCAAAGGTATGTCCCTTACAAAGTTGGGGTTTGAATAAGTTTATGATTCATCAATTGAATTAGTTGAGTCCTTATATGGACTCTCTTCAATAATATTTCTCTTTTGCGAATCCTTGGATGTTATAGGGGCCTTCCCTTTCTCAGCCTTGTCCTGGGCCAAGGCTTCAATTTCCTTTTTCACTATAGAATTGTTGGAAAAATCAGTTAAGAAAACAATTATTATTGGTACAGCAGAAGTTTAAAAAAATTCTTAAAATTAAGCCATTTGTAATATTTTTTTTATAATAAACCCTAAACCAGCATTATACCTATGCTTTGTGCAAAGCAGATTCAAGTCGATCTTGACTTTCAACCAAAAGGCCTTCTCTATTATCCTTATACCATGAGTTGCATCAACTGTGGTTTCAACCAAAAGTCAGTAGCTAGCTTAAGAGTACACGGCCTTGGCACACGGACGTGCCTAGTAGTCGTGTGGTTTTAACAGGATCGACCACGGCCAAAGTACACGGGCGTGCTTGGTGGCCGTGGTGCTAAGCAGTTTCGACCACGGGGAGGACACACGGGTGTGTCTAGCAGCCGTGGGAGGCACACGGCCTTCCCACACGAGCGTGTAGCCCCTAAATCTTTGAAAAGTTTTAAATTTTTGAGAATGTTTGTATGATTTTTGGTTTAGTCCCAACCCGATTTATAAGCATGTTTTAGATTTCGTTGACAGTATTAAGGGATATTGTGTTTGAGATTGATGGATGAATGTATGAACTTCTGAAAATGTTTTCGATCTTTCCGATAACGTCTTTAACCCTAATTTGGCGACGGATACGGGCTAGGGTGTTACATTTGGCTGGTATCAGAGTTACGGTTTAGTCGATTCTCGGACTAACATAACGTGTCAATGTCTAGTTATACATGCCATATATTTAAATTATGATAGTGTGATGAATCCTGACACATAAAATGTGATTTCTGTATAGTAATGGATCCCAAAAGGGTTGTAGCTGACGACGTAGAAAGTAATGCGCCTGCTCCCGCGCAAGGGACATCGCCCTCTGATTCGAGACCAGCTACGAGCGGTCAAGAGGGAGAAGCTAAACAAGCTTTCTTTCAAATGATGAGTGAGTGGTTCACTCAATTCGTAAAGAATAACCCGACTATTTCACAACCCCCGCCCCCGGTTAATCCTCCTCAGACATATGATATACCTCTGACTGCAAATCTGAATCTGTGGAATAAACCTCCAGTTGGCAAGATCCGTAAATATGGAGCTGAAGAGTTCCGAGCTACTAGTGATGATGATGCTGAAAAGGCCGAGTTCTGGTTAGAAAATACTATCCGGGTATTCAACGAAATGTCTCTGACTCAGAAAGAATGCATAAAGTGTGTTGTATCTTTACTCCGAGATGCAGCCTATCAGTGGTGGAAAACTTTAATTTGTGTTATTCCGAAAGAGCGGGTTACTTGAGACTTTTTCTAGGTTGAGTTCTGAAAGAAATATATCAACGAGAGATTCGTTGATCAGAAACAAAAAGAATTTCTGGATCTAAAACAAGGCCGAATGACAGTTACCGAGTACGAACGCGAGTTTGTAAGATTAAGTCAGTATGCTCGGGAATGTATATCATCTGAAGCAATAATGTGCAAAAGATTCGAAGATGGTCTTAATGAAGATATTCGGTTGTTAGTCGGTATCTTAGAAATTAAGGAATTTGTTGTACTCATTGATCAAGCGTGCAAAGCTGAGGCACTCAGGAAAGATAAAAGAAAAGGTGAGTTTGAAGCCTGAGATTTGAGAAAGAGATTTTCGAGCAAGTCATTTCAATCTGCTTCAAAGAGATTCAGAGATGATCAAAGTCGTTTCAGGGATAATGTGGGGCATTTGAATAGAAATCGAGCTAGATCGCAAATGAGTTTTAAAACTCTAGCAGCTTCAGTGGCCAGTGTTGGTAATATTCGATCGAAGAGACCTGAATGTAAACATTGCGGAAAAAGGCATCTGGGAATTTGTAGAATTAATGACAGAGCTTGCTTCAGATGTAGATCACTTAACCATTTTATCCGTAATTTCCCTGAGTCGGTTGAGCCAAAGACTGTTTAGAATCTGAGATTTGAAAATGAACCTGTGAGAGGTAGATCTTTGAAGAATGTAAGAAATGTCAGTGGTAGTCAGAGAACTATGAGAGACAATGTTGCCAGGTCTGAAGTTAGAGTGCCTATCAGAGCATATGCTATTCGAGCTCGCCAGGAAGCTTCATCACCTGATGTTATAACTGGTACTTTTACTCTTTATAATACTTTTGTGATTGCATTGATCGACCCTGGTTCTACGCATTCGTATATATGCAAGAATTTAGTATTCAACAAGACTTTGCCTGTAGAGTCTACTGAGTTTACTATAAAAGTATCGAACCCCTTAGGTAAAAGTGTCCTGGTAGACAAAGTATGCAAGAACTGTCCGTTAATGTTTCGAGATATCTGTTTCCCTGCTAATTTGATGCTTTTTCCATTTGATGAGTTCGATATCATTCTGGGTATGGACTGGTTATTTTTGCATGATGCTGTTGTGAATTGTAAAAGAAAGACTATTGATTTAAGATGTCCGAATAATGAGATTGTACGAGTTGAGTCTGATGATTTGAGTGGATTGCCTGATGTGATATCTGTATTAAAAGCTCAAAGTTATGTGAAAAAGGGATATGAAGCATATTTTGCTTATGTGATTGATTTGAAAGCATCTGAAAAGAAATTTGAATCAATACCTGTTGTATGTGAGTATTCTGATGTGTTCCCTGAAGAGTTACCGAGTTTGCCTCCGATTCGTGAAGTTGAGTTTGGTATTGAATTATTGCCTGGTACTACACCTATTTCGATAGCTCCGTATAGAATGACACCAATAGAGTTGAAAGAGTTAAAAGTCACAGTTGCAAGAATTGACTGATAGAGGGTTTGCTAGACCGAGTTTTTCGCCTTGGGGTGCTCCTGTTCTGTTTGTGAAAAAGAAAGACGACACGATGAGAATGTGAATCGATTATCGTCAGTTAAATAAAGTGGCTGTAAAGAATAAATATCCATTGCCCAGAATTGATGACTTATTTGATCAGCTAAAAGGGGCTACAATATTTTCTAAGATTGATCTGAGATCAGGATACTACTAGTTGAGAGTAAAAGATTCAGACATACCGAAAATTGCTTTTAGAACGAGGTACGGGCACTATGAGTTTTTAGTTATACCTTTTGGACTAACCAATGCTCCTGCTATTTTTATGGATCTAATGAACATAATTTTTAGACAGTATCTAGATCGATTTGTTGTAGTATTCATAGACGACATCCTAATTTATTCACGTGATGAAAATGAGCATGCTGAACATTTGAGAATTGTGTTGCAAACCTTGAGAGAAAAGCAATTGTACGTGAAATTTAGCAAATGTGAATTCTGGTTACACGAGGTTAGTTTTCTAGGGCATATTGTATCAGATTTTGGAATTCGTGTTGATTTGAGCAAGATTTCTACTATTCTGGATTGGAAACCTTCGAAGAACGTGTCAGAAGCCCGTAGTTTTCTGGGGCTAGCTGGTTATTATCGTAAATTTGTAAAAGGCTTCTCGATGATAGCTACTCCGTTGACTAGATTACTTCAGAAAGATGTTAGATTTGAATGGTCGGATGAATGTCAGAAAAGTTTTGATCAGTTGAAAACTCTGTTAACAGAAGCTCCAGTATTAGTACAGCCAGAATCGAGTAACGAATTTGTTATATACAGTGACGGTTCGTTAAATGGTCTGGGATGTGTTTTGATGCAGAAAGGCAAAGTTGTAGCTTATGCCTCGAGACAATTGAAGCCTCATAAAAAGAACTATCCGATGCACGACCTTGAGCTAGCTGCGATTGTATTTGCACTTAAGATTTGGAGTCATTATCTGTACGGTGTAAAATGTCATGTGTTTTCGGATCATAAAAGTCTGAAATATTTGATGACTCAGAAAGATTTGAACCTGCATCAAAGAATATGGTTAGAGCTGTTAAAAGATTATGAGCTCGTGATAGATTATCATCCGGGTAAAGCGAATGTTGTTGCTGATACTTTGAGTAGAAAATCATTGTTTGCACTATGTGCTTTGAATGCTCAGTTAGATTGTCTGATGATAGTACTATGTTAGCTGAGTTAAAAGTGAAATCGTTGTTTATACAGCAGATGTGTGATGCTCAGAAATCTGATAATGAATTATTAGCGAAACAAGTTTTGTGTGATTCAAATTCTGAATCTGAATTTCAGGTTGTTGATGATTGCTTGAGTTTTCGAGGTCGTATCTGTGTTCCAAGAAATCCGGAGTTGATTCAGCTGATTTTAAGTGAAGCACATAATAGTCGTCTATCTGTTCATCCGGGAAGTACAAAGATGTACCATGACCTGAAGCAACACTATTGGTGGTCTGGCATGAAATGAGACATTTCTGACTTTGTTTCAAAATGCTTAATCTGTCAACAAGTGAAAGCCGAACATCAAGTTTCGTCTGGTTTGTTACAGCCAATTCTGATTCCCGAGTGGAAATGGGATAGAGTGACAATGGATTTTGTTTCTGGTTTGCCTCAGACTCCGAGAAAGAAAGATGCAATTTGGGTCATAGTTGACCGTTTGACGAAATCTACCCATTTTATTCCGGTAAGATCTCACTATTCACTTGATAAGTTAGCAGAGCTTTATATTTCTGAGATTGTTAGATTGCACGGGGTGCCACTATCTATTGTGTCATATAGGGATCCGAGGTTTACATCGAGGTTCTGGTAGAAATTACAAGAAGTTTTAGGCACGAAACTGCATTTCAGTACAGCTTTTCACCCGCAAACAGATGGTCAATCTGAGCGGATCATTCAGATTCTCGGAGATATGTTAAGATGTTGTGTACTAAAACTTAACGGTACGTGGGAACAGTACTTTCCATTGATTGAATTTGCGTACAATAATAGTTTTCAGTCAAGCATCAAAATGGCACCTTATGATAAGGGCCGGCTCGGGATGAGTCGAAACGTATGCGGGTTGCCCAATCGTCTACGAGGAGGAATCAAGCCTTTGGAAAATAATTGGAAAATATGGATGCGTTTGCGGAAGTTTTAAGTGAATAAAAATAAGAAATGGTTCGGTTTGATGAAAAGAAATGAAAAATGGATAATAGAATAAAAAAAATAGATAAAGGATAATTTTGATGAGGGTGGATAAACGAACTTAAACAAGAAGCGATTTGACACTAAAGAGTGTCACCCCGGATTCTATAATGTTTAAGGTGGAAAGATGAAAATATGTTGATGAACGCCACACCAAAGGGAATTTGGTGATAAGTTCAAACAAGTCGAAGACGCCACAAGCAAGCTTGATAAGTCTAACGAAACTTGTACGGAAATGAAGAGGAGATGAACTCACTCAAATGAACAAAAGTTCATAAAATTTTCTTAAAGTATGAATTGTCTTAAATGATAATTACATAATCTTTTTATAGGCTAAACAAAGGCCAACCACAACCTTGGCCTTTAACCCTTAAAGTTTTGAAAAGACACTAGTAATCTTGTCCCTTAACCCTTAACTTTTCGAAAAGGCACTAGTAACCTTGTCCCTTAACCCTTAGGTTTTCGAAAAGGCACCAGCAACCTTGTCCCTTCATGTTCACCAAAAGGCACCTGGCAACTTTGTCTCTCATGTTCACCAAAAGGCACTTGGCAACTTTGTCTCTTCATGTTCACCAAAAGGCATTGGGCTAGTTGAATGCCAAATGAAGCTGAACTAAGCTAACACGACTAAACCAGCTTGAAGAAAGGTGCGAATCAAGCTAATTGAGCATGAAGCTGGGAAGCAGTTTAATGTAGAAAAGCCAAGAGATGATCAAGATATGTTGGAGGAGGTAACAATTGTGGGGGAAGCCAACTATAGTTGATTTTCCAACATCTTATAGAGCTAACTAATTATACAGACAAGGGCTCGTCTCAGTTAGTATACTTTGTAAAACACTGGGAATATAAGCAAGCAAATGTCGTTCGTCTTCTTAGAGAAGAACTTAACAATCTAAGCAGGCAAAGGCAGGAATCTGAGCTCAAGAGGATTGAAGTTTGAATATTGAGTTGCTCTGGGCGTGCTCGTATCATCCCCTCCCTCTTCAAGACGATTCGTCCTCGAATCGACCCGTTGGTTGTTCGAACAAAACTCCTTGCTCATCTTTCCTCGATCAAACGGGGTGGATGATAATCGCAATACCTGAAAAGAAAATTCAAGAATTAGCAAGAAATGTTTTAAGCATACTTGCAACCCGAATAAAAACAACACCAAACAAATAAATCGCATGCGGACAGGCATAAGCACTTTATCATACAAAAGGATCAAGGCCTTGTCAAAATTTTGGAACAAAAGCGGATAAGCTTCAAAGCATGCATATGATCTAATTGGATTCCACAAGACAAGATGATCATGGGAGTAGCACACCAAAAGGTGGATATATTCGTCACAAACAAGTAGTGGAGAAAGTGCATATGGCACTCGAAGTTGAATATCCAAACCTTGTTTTCTACGAAATAAGGAACCACTCGCACATGAATTGTAACAAGTATCGAACACAAGAATCTTTTTGTCAATCATTAAAGCAGATAGACCATTAATAGGCAAAACAAAACATTTAAACATATCAAGATCTAAATGCTTTACAAAAATGAAATCAGCACCATGTGTTCTATCAATATTCAAAACAGATAGATCAGAAAGAAGCAAATTGGAATGACTAAGCATATCATGATCTAATTGCTTTGCAAAAGGCAGTTCATCAACATAATGCATGTCATCATCCAAAGAGAGGAAAAATATATCAACTATTTCAGAAGGCTTACCTTTAGGCGCAAAAAGACAGAGACCGTTCTTACCTTGCTTGTCTTCACAAGCTGAAACTTGAAGATCGAATTTACCTTGTTCGATCAAGACGAACCTTCTCTCCTCGGACATGTAATGTAGTCGGTGCTTTACTCGCGAATCAACCTTATTCAGAAACCAAGTATCGAATCGATGGGATTTTCTCACACACAATTGTTGAGACTTGGTTTTTCCACAAAATATACCGGATGATACAAGACATATTCCCGGTTTAAAAACATGTGTTTGATTATCTAAATCAAAATGTAACAACGGTTGCATTAAATCAAACATGTTAAACCAAAAGGAATTTTCCTTACACGACATCATATGTACAAAACTCTTTGTACCCGTCAAAACAAAATTACACAATTTCAACGATTTTTCAAGAGTCAAAAATTGATTCACTAAATCATCGTATTTGAACAATTTATTTGCTTTTCGTGAAAACACGTCATTTCGCAAAATCATTGGGTTTTGTCGAGAAGAACAAAAAATATCATCCATATGTAACGAGCAAAAATTGATCGGATGAAAATAGGGAAAGCTTTTAAAAATTGAGTCACCAAAGATTTCATTGACAAATGTCAAATCGAATTTCTGCGACTTGGTTATTAAAATTTCCTTACCTCGCTTACCTTCCGGCTCGTGGGGTTCAACTTCACCTTCAACTTTACCTCTTTCAATCAAAGAAATACGTCGCCCTTCCGGGAGGTATTGAAGTTGTAGGTTCTTGTGCGATACGTCGGGAACTTGAAATGAAGAAGCAGAAGAAGAACAAACTTCAAATGAGTTAGTTAAATCAACACTCACTTCCACTTGCTCATCTCGTTTTCTTGTTTCCCTTTCACACTCTTTTTCGTTTTCTTCTCTCTCTTTTTCTTGTTCTTTTTCAATGATCTTCTCAATGGCCTTTTCAAGCTTTCTCAAAACTTGCTCATTTTCTCTCTTTCTTGCTTCTTTTCTTTCTATTTCTATTTCTTTTTCTTTTTCTTTGTTTTTATTACATGAAGTTACAAAAGAATCATAATAATAAGAATTTCTAAAAGAAGAAAAATTATTTACGGATGAATCACGATAATTTCTTCGGGAAGAATACTCCAAAGAAGTTTTCTTGGAAGTTTCTGAATGAATATATCGATCAACTCGCGTGTTTTCTTGGAGGGAGTAAGAATCATAGTAAACCTTTCTTTGCCTCGAGTTTCTTGACGAATAAGAATCTCGATCGAAATCTCGTTTTGAATAATCTTCGAAAATGTGTCTTTGCGACGACCTTGACTCCGTCCTTTGTCTTGAAGAAATTCGCTCTCGATGATAGGAAGATGGGAGGTACCGCTTGCGCATCACATCTTTCATTTCGGACCACATTAATATTGGGTTCTCTCCATTTTGCTTTCTACTCTTGGTGAATTGGTGCCACCAATTCATGGCATAATCGGTGAAACTATTTTCCGCCAGCCTTACCTTCTTGCTTTCCAAATAATCGTGGTACCCAAAAACTATTTCTACGCGCATTTCCCATTCAAGGTATGCATCCGGATCGGCTCTACCTTGAAACGGTGGAATGTTTGGCTTGTTATTCTTTTTGATGTCATTAAAAGATTCTTGATCTCTAAAGCCCCGGTTTCTTTGATTGCATCGCCTTTCGCTTTGGTTGTATGATGGATCAAACCAATCGCCATCTACAGTACTTCTTCTTTCAAAATATAAAGACATGCTATCGTTGCTGAAAGAAAATGTTAGTGCTCAAAATAAAACAAAATTAAATACCTTACCACAAAAACCTCACAAGTCACTCACAAAGAAAATTCGCTCACACTCGTATTTTAACTCGTATTAAGGCTTTTCTTCGATAAATACACTTGTGCCTTTTTACAGCTCAATTTCTTCTCACAAATTCGTGTTTCGTTTCAAAAAGACTTATTGCAGCTTGAGGGTCGGCTTCAAGTTGGTTACAAGGGTTAAATAATTTACAGGTATAGGGGATGCTGAAAAAAAATAAAAAAAATTGGTATGTGTGGCGTTGGGGTGAAATGATGAGAACTTAAATGATGGTAATTTTTTTTTTTTTAAATCGGGGGTAGAAATATGAAAGTAAAGCAAAACTTGCAAACTTCACACTTTTTTTTTAACTTCTCTATTTTTTTTGACTCGAAATTTTTTTTTTTAACCTCGATTTTTTTTTGAACTTTTTTTTATCTCTTTTTTTTAACTCGTATATTTTTTTTGGATTTTTTTTTGAACTTTGAATATACTATAATGAAATGCAATAAACAAAAATTACAACTTATTTTTTTTATTTTTAAAATTTTTTTTTAAACTTACGAACCTAATTCCGGCTTTACGATGGTTGTCGGAACTCCTCGTTTTGTAGCTCTGATACCAGATGATACGGGCCAGCTCGGGATGAGTCGAAACGTATGCGGGTTGCCCAATCGTCTACGAGGAGGAATCAAGCCTTTGGAAAATAATTGGAAAATATGGATGCGTTTGCGAAAGTTTTAAGTGAATAAAAATAAGAAATGGTTCGGTTTGATGAAAAGAAATGAAAAATGGATAAATAGAATAAAAAAAATAGATAAAGGATAATTTTGATGGGTGTGGATAAACGAACTTAAACAAGAAGCGATTCGACACTAAAGAGTGTCACCCCGGATTCTATAATGTTTAAGGTGGAAAGATGAAAATAGGTTGATGAACGCCACACCAAAGGGAATTTGGTGATAAGTTCAAACAAGTCGAAGACGCCACAAGCAAGCTTGATAAGTCTAACGAAACTTGTACGAAAATGAAGAGGAGATGAACTCACTCAAATGAACAAAAGTTCATAAAATTTTCTTAAAGTATGAATTGTCTTAAATGATAATTACATAATCTTTTTATAGGCTAAACAAAGGCCAACCACAACCTTGGCCTTTAACCCTTAAAGTTTCGAAAAGACACTAGTAATCTTGTCCCTTAACCCTTAACTTTTCGAAAAGGCACTAGTAACCTTGTCCCTTAACCCTTAGGTTTTCGAAAAGGCACCAGCAACCTTGTCTCTTCATGTTCACCAAAAGGCACCTGGCAACTTTGTCTCTCATGTTCACCAAAAGGAACTTGGCAACTTTGTCTCTTCATGTTCACCAAAAGGCATTGGGCTAGTTGAATGCCGAATGAAGCTGAACTAAGCTAACACGACTAAACCAGCTTGAAGAAAGGTGCGAATCAAGCTAATTGAGCATGAAGCTGGGAAGCAGTTTAATGTAGAAAAGCCAAGAGATGATCAAGATATGTTGGAGGAGGTAACAATTGTGGGGGAAGCCAACTATAGTTGATTTTCCAACATCTTATAGAGCTAACTAATTATACAGACAAGGGCTCGTCTCAGTTAGTATACTTTGTAAAACACTGGGAATATAAGCAAGCAAATGTCGTTCGTCTTCTTAGAGAAGAACTTAACAATCTAAGCAGGCAAAGGCAGGAATCTGAGCTCAAGAGGATTGATGTTTGAATATTGAGTTGCTCTGGGCGTGCTCGTATCACCTTATGAAGCTTTGTACAGACGTAAATGTTGTACACCTCTGTATTGGACCGAGCTCAGTGAAAATAAACTACACGGGGTCGATTTGATAAAAGAATCAGAACAGAAAGTGAAACTAATCTGAGATTGTTTAAAAGCAGCATCCGATCGTCAGAAGTCGTTTGAAGACTTGAAACGAAAAGATATAGAATTTGAGATTGGCGACAAAGTATTTCTGAAAGTGTCTCCGTGGAAGAAAGTACTCCGATTTGGACGTAGAGGCAAATTAAGTCCGAGGTTCATCGGACCGTATGAGATCATTGAATGAGTTGGGCCTGTTGCATATAGATTAAGGTTGCCCTCTGAACTAGAAAAGATACACAATGTATTCCATGTTTCGATGCTTCGTAGATATTGATCCGATCCATCACATGTGATTGCCCCATCTGAAATTGAAATCCGATCTGATATGACGTATGAAGAGGAACCAATCTGTATCTTAGCTCGAGAAATAAAAGAGTTGAGAAATAAGAAAATACCGTTAGTGAAAGTATTGTGGAATCGACACGGAATAGAAGAGGCAACTTGGGAGTCAATGAGACAGCAATATCTGATTCTGTTTAACGGTAAGATTTTTGGGGACGAAAATTCCTAAAGGGGAGAATTGTAACAGTCTGGTTTATACCCTAGTCGGATTAGTGGTTCTGGGACCACAAATCTGAGTCAGTATAATATTTTAATATTATTTTTTGTGTCTATGATATATGACTAAACATGTGTTAAATTTCCGTAAGCTAATTTGTTCGTTCATGTGTTTAATTTGACAAAAGGATTGAATTCTATTAAATGTGAAAGTTGCTTGCTATTTGTTAAAGTGCCTATGTGTTGTGGCTTTTAAGAGTTGTGGCCTTATGTAGCTATTAAACCACTATTTAGTTAGTGGATGGATATGGACCAATATATCCTTAATGCATGGTTGTTTTATTTATTAATTGAATGGATATTTTAGTAAATGGATTAATAATATGTTATTAATAAAACAAATGAAAAAGCTAGTGGATGTGTTCATCCATTCTAGTCGAAAATACCAAGAAAAAGAGAAAGAAATATGAAGCTAGGGCATTCGGCTATGAAACTCTTTGATTAAAGGTATGTTTTTTGTCTGTTTTTGACAATTTTTACGTTTTTGTAATTGTTGCTTTGTTTATTATCAAGCCCATGTCTCAATTTGATGAATTGATGTTGTTCATGAGAAATACCATTGATGTTATGTTGAGTTTTGTGATGATTTATGGTGTTAAATGAAAGTTTTGAGTTAGATGAACAAACCTTGTTCTTGAATTTTTGATGAATTTAGCTAATTAGGGCTAAATTGAGAAAATAGCAATTTGAGGGACTAAATTACAAATTTGATAGAAAATATGGGCTTGTATATGATGCATGAACATTCGGCTAAGCATGAGTGTGGGTTGATTTTGGGAATTTGGTGTTTTGAGAAAAATGGACTAAATTGATAAATTGTGCAAATGTGAGGGTTAATTTGCAAATAACCCTAAATATATGTGTTTGGATTGAATTGAATGAGTTAGTGAATAAAAGGGTTAATTCTGAATATGTATAGATCAAGAACCGAGGAAAACGGGCTTAGATCGCGGGAAAGTGAAAATAACCGAGTAGCCGTTTCCATTCTGAAAAATCGAATCTGAGGTAAGTCTATATACAAATAAATGTAGTTAAGTTGAATTATTCATGTTCAATTGATATTGAATTGAGATGAATGGATTTGGAAGATATACATGTGAAAACCGAGAAAGTATCGACAATGTGATAATGTCCGAAAAGTCCAGTACGAAGCTTAGGAATAGATAGGATTTATATGTCATGACATAGGTATCTGTTCTGCTTTTTTCATGTAAGACCACGTCTGGGACGTTGGCGTTGATTTGAGATTTCGTGTAAGACCTCGCCTGGGATGTTGGCATCGATATGATCTTTACGTGTAAGACCACGTCTGGGACGTTGGCATCGATATGATCTTTACGTGTAAGACCATGTCTGGGACATCGGCATCATATTGATTCGTGTAAGACCCTGTCTTGGACAGTGGCATTGATATCTGAGTGCATATAAGACCTTGTTTGGGACGTTGGCATTGTACGACTATTCCGAGCTTTTTGAGTATCCTACTAGATTCCTAACGGTTCAACGGGCAAGTCTGTGATACGAAATGGCCATGTAAATACTGAATTCGTTTCAGGTACGTTGATTTATACACTAAGTGTGTCTATAAGGTAAGTTCCTATGTGATCTTACTATGATGATTATGTATTTTCGGATAATAATAAAAGATGTGATAGCAAGCATGAAAGAGCTTTGTATATATGGGACTTTTGAATTGATGAATGTGGCAAATATGGCCAAGTACGTGAACCGAAGTATATAAGTGATAATTTGCTAGGTGATTAAGATGTACCAATGTATCTATGTATATATATGCCTTCTGTGCTAAGTTTGTTTGTATTATGACTTACTAAGTTTTTGGAAAGCTTACTCTGTGTGTATGTTTTCTCTGTTTTATAGGTCGTCAAAGCTACTGAAGGCTTGGGACTGTCAAGGATCATTATCACACTACTAAACTCATTTTGGTACACTTTGGAAATGTATATAGCTAGATATGGCATGTATAAGCTAGTATTTTGATAAAAATTTGTTATAAGAACTTAGCCGTGTGATTTGGCTAGTTATGAGTTGAGAATTTGCTTAAATGAATGTGATATGTGAAGTATGTATTTGGCATGGTAGTTGATGCATGAAATGGTCAAGTTCTGATTAAGTAAATGAATGAATTATGTTTGTGATGAGATGAGTTTTAGTTTTGTAATTTGGATGGTCATTTTGGTATGATCTTGAATGCCAATTAGGCATGAGATGTCTTGATGATATTGCTTGTAGGTAAGACCCAAGTGGGTGGGAGTTTGGCCTTGCAAATGGCCTATTTTGCAACATGGCCGTGGCATACGAGCGTGCCTAGTGACCGTGGGACAAAGTCAGTAGCTAGCTTAAGAGTACACGGCCTTGGCACACGGACGTGCCTAGTAGCCGTGTGGTTTTAACAGGATCGACCACGGCCAAAGTACACGGGCGTGCTTGGTAGCCGTGGTGCTAATTCAGTTTCGACCACGGGGAGGACACACGGGTGTGTCTAGCAGCCGTGGGAGGCACACAGACTTCCCACACGGGCGTGTAACCCCTGAATCTTTGAAAAATTTTAAATTTCCGAGAATGTTTGTATGAGTTTCGGTTTAGTCTCGACCCGGTTTATAAGCATGTTTTAGATTTCGTTGACTGTATTAAGGGATATTGTGTTTGAGATTGATGGATGAATGTATGAACTTCTGAAAATGTTTCTGATCTGTCCGGTAACGCCTTTAACCCTAATTTGGCGACGGATACGGGCTAGGGGTGTTACATCATGCCAATCAAATACTTTTATAATAGTGTCTTATATAATCGATTAATGCATCATGCTATGCAATGCTAAACTTGGTCTTCCACTATCTACACTCTTATCACTATTTATCCCCTCTTGAAAACTAGAAGTTGGATACATACAAGACTATTCCAATTATTAGCATCAGAGTGTTGAACCATACTTCGACTACAACTGCTACTACTACTACTACTACTACCTTCAATGACATTAGTAGGATAACCTACTTCACCTAGCTTAAGTTTGCTATCTCATTCAAAATCAGGGTAAAAATACTCTTACGACCCTTAATACAAGTTTACGGAACTCTAGAAATAGTCTATGAATAAATAGGGGCTAATTTGAAACAATTCTGAAAGTTTCGGGTAATTTTCAAAAATACCTAGAAACAGGGGACACATGACCATGTGGCCAGGCCGTGTGACTTTCGAAGTTGGGACACACGGTTGTTTCCCATCCCGTGTAACTCACTGACCTGAGACATATGGCCGTGTCTCAGCCCGTGTCACTGCCCATGTAACTCACTGACTTGGGTCACACGGCCGAGTCGCAGACCATGCGGCTCTTGACATGGGCATGTGACTATCCTACACGTACGTGTGTGTTGCCTGTGTGTGACAGACCGTGTTTTAAATCTTGTGCACCAAAATGTACCTTAAAACACAAGTTTACCAAATCGTGCTTACTTGGACACTAAGTAATTCAATTACCAGCCATTTAACCTATTCGAAACACCATTAAACATGCTCAAAATAAGCCAAATCAATCATCTAATAAGTCTAACCAATGTACCCTCATTGGTACCACATTCTATATCATCAAACATAATAGCAAAGCATTAAACATTCAAAGTTTTCATTCATATCAAATTTTTCCATAATTGGACTAACATTTAGCTACTTAAGCTACTAAACTTTAAACTAATACTTACCAAAACATTAGGCTAAGGTAACATACCAACATTGCCTCAACTATAACCACACACACACACACACACACACACACACACACACACACATATATATATACACAATTATCCATCATTTCATTAAGAACCCAAAATATCATCACATCAACAACATTGACAAAGGACCCCCTAGGTACATGCCATTACAAATTTAAACATCACCACACTTGAGTTTGGGATTGTGATTAGATGCTGAGTTGACAATAAGCTGGAGGTACCTAACCTGAGCACAGAAAACAAAACTACACGTTGTGTATAACTCAGTGGTATTTCTATAATCCGAACAATTTAAACTTGATATGAGAAATTGAAAAGTAAGAATGCAACAAGTAATGTTATGATCATATGTTTCAAATCGATAATATAAATTTGCTCATTCTTTATTCACATCCACTAGATTCCACATGTTTTAGTACATGACAATAGCACTTGAATATTTCAACTCATGTAATGGCATGATTCATCTATTTAATCAATACTTGAATTCATTTTAAAATTCACATCTCATGTTTTATTTTTCATCTAATATTCATTTCTCACCTTTGTCATCTCAATATCAAACACATAAATTTATTATTTAATTTCCCCTATTAACACGAATCAGACTCAGACGGATACACGGATCCAACCAACACACCAGTTTGGCACCTATTGCCTCATCGGTTAAACCGAAGCAAAGTGGCACCTAATGCCTCATCGATTCAAGGTTGAAGAAATCCCTGAACTCTTCCTATCCTATGGCATGCCACTATATCTGACTCAGCCCGGAACAGTTAATATGGTTTCATTTCACTTTTCAATGCAACTAATGTCTCAATTTCGTATATGTACATTATCACGTATAAGCATATATTCAATTTTAATAGCAATCGCATTTTCTCAAATACACAACTTCAATTCAACCCAAAATACAAAAGTACTCACCTCAATTGCTTACCATATGCAATCAATTTAATACGCAACAATTTATCATTTAATTTGGATTATAACACAAACCGTATATTTCGAGCTACTCGACGTCGACTTTATCTTTCTCCTTCTTACTAGAGGATTCCAAGACGACATTCGCTATGGAATAAAATAATTACAATAAATTAATAACATACCACTCAATCTCAATAATTTTAATTTTTCTACTATTTTTTGTTTATTTTTCAATTTAGTTCCTAAACTGAGATTAACTTTAATTTCCACATTTAACCTCAATTTTTTATACTAAAGCACTCTAAGCTAAATTTAACTTTCTATTTTTTGATTCTACCCCTTAAATTTGATTTTTTCTCAATTTAGTCCTATTGTTCGAAATCAACAATTAACTCTACAATTTAATCATTTTCTACTTCTAACTTAAAAATCTATTAATTTAACCCCCTAGTATTTAAACTATTCAACAATAACATCTAAGATCTTAAACAATACTAAAAATTGCAATATGGGTCGGGTAACTCTAAATACCGGGGTTCTGAAAACATAAAAATTACAAAAAAAAAGGACTAAATTAACTAACCAATTGAAGTTGGAAAATTAGAAACCCTAGATGCCGTCGGTCTATTCCTTTCTCCCTTTCTTTTCTTCCATTAATTTGTTTGCATATCAAAATAAAAGAAAATAGTTTTGACTTTGTTTAAAAGCACTATCTATTATTATATAATATATATGTATTAGATTTATTTTATTTATTCCTATTATTATGATAATTATAACATATATATAATAAACATTCATTAATGACCGTCCACTACCATATAAATAAATGTTTATTTGTTACTTTAGTCATTTTAGTTTATTTCAATCTATAATTTAATTTTTAATTTTAACGCAGTTTAGTCCTTATACCTTAGTAACTTTTAGTTCATGTAAATTATCTATCCAAAATTTAATTCGTTTGTAAACTAACATCATAAATATTTAATAAAAATATTTACGGGTTCATTTTACGAGATAGGAGTCTTGAGCTTCACTTTTCGACACCCCTGATTATCGGGTCGTTACAATATCTCTCCAATTGGACTTGATAAATGGCATATTATTCTTTCAATTGGTTTACTCATTTCCGATTAGACAAAGGACATGTTTAGGTTCGTCTAGTAATATAAGTTGTTTTCTCGTATTACAATCTGACCACGTAATATTGCTTAGTATTAGTTTAAACATTAAACAACCAGTGAGCCAATTTTTACTTCTATTTTTCTTTGCATGCAAAAATCATGTGAGGACAATATACAAAAGGCATTACTGTAATTCATGAATAATTTTATTAAACAATCAGTTCGAAAAAATTACAAGTGTACATAGACAAAAATATTACATTTAAGGCACCAGATCCAACAATTAGGATAAATCATTTCTCCCAATATGATCCTATTTTATCTCATGATAATCATTACATCTCCCTTCATGAAAAGTCATTTACTATCAAATAATAATTAAGTTACTCATCACAAAGACAAACAATCCGTAGCAATGTTTACTTTTCATCTATCATGTAATGTCAATAAGAGGATATCATTTACTCATGTCTTGGGCTACATACTGTAGAAGTTGTATACCCAACGTACTAGCTTTCAGTTCCTTATCTATTTGAACTCAGGCTTTTACTTACATCAAAGTATACAAGTCACACATACATAGTCCATCATCCATTCAGGATTAAGGTATGTCGCACTATGAACGTCACAAGTGAAGAAATATATAAATGACTTAAGGATCTATTCTACTTGGGTCTTAGTCGATGTACTATCAGTCCAGTCACTCACATCTATGTCTGTATCTTTTAGGAATCATTTGGTACAATGCTTAAGAAAAAACATCTCCTCAATTGGACTTGATAGACAACATATTAGTCTTTCAATCAATTTGTTTATTTCTGATTAAACTAAGGACATGTTTAGGTTCATTTAATAATATAAATTATATTTTCGTATTATGATCGGACCACGTAATATAGCTTAGTACTAGTTTAAACATTAGACAACCAGTAAGCCAATATTTACTTTTATTTTGCTTTGCATGCAAAAACCATATGAGGACAATATACAAAGGGCATTAATGTAATTCATGAATAATTTTATTAACCAATCTATTCAAAAAAAATTAAAAGTGTACATAGACAAAAATACTACACTTAGGGCACCAAATCCAACACTTGGGATAAATTTGTTCTCCCAATATGATCCTATTTTATCTCATGGTAACCATTACATCTCCTTTCATGAAAAGTCAATTGCTATCAAATAGTAATTAAGTCATTCATCACAAATACAAACGACTTGTGGACACGTTTAATTTTCATCCATCATGTAATGCCAAAAAGAGATATCATTTACCCATGTCTTGGGCTATGAATTCAACTATTGTGAATGATGCTACATAATGCATAAGTCATATACCTAACGTGCTAGCTTTTGGTTCCTTATCTATTTGAACTCAGGCTTTTACTTACATCAAAGTATACAAGTCACGCATACATAGTCCATCATCCATTCAAGATTATGGTATGTCGCACTATGAACGTCACAAGTGAACAAATCCATAAATGAATTTAAAATATATTCTACTTGGGTCTTGTCCCATTTACTATCAGTCCAATAAGTCATATCTATGTCTCTATCTTCTAGGAGTCATCCACTCCGATACTCAAGACAAAGCATCTCCCCAACTGGACTTGATAGATGGCATATTAGTCCTTCAATTGATTTGCTCATTTTCGATTAGACTAGGGACATGTTTAGGTTCATCTAATTATATAAGTTGTCTTTCTATATTACGATCAGGCCACGTAATACTGTTTAATAGTAGTTAAATATTAGAAAACCAATGAGCTAATATTTGCTTCTATTTTGATTTTCATGCAAAAACCATTGAAGGCAATATAAAAATGGTATTAATGTAATTCATGAATAATTTTATTAAACCAATCTATTCCAGAACATATAAGTGTACAAACGAATAAACTACACTTAGGGCACCAAATCTAACAACTTCCTCTAACATAACGAATCTTATAATACCCCAACTATACACGAAACTTTATCTGACACCATTGAATACGAATTCCTATTATTATTTATCATTAAATCACCACTCAATATAATTATCATTATGATTTCATAATACCAAACAAAAATACAAACACGTGCGCGTACACACACACCCATATATCAACATATTAACCATTTCAAGAATATCAAGCCTAAACACATTTATCATATCATCAATCATTACTTTCAATTCTATAAGCTTTGTAATCAGCTCATTTTGCCCGGGCCCGTTCCATTAAAAAAATAATAATAAAACCAATGTTTTTTTTACAGTCCAGTTACAAACCAAACACCAAAACAGACCCACTACCCTACCCCAAACCCAATTACACCCAAAACAGACCTAGCCCATCTGACCTACGGAGCCCAAAAGTCCCAAGACCTAAATCAGAAACTAAGGGTTCTGAAACCCTAAGTTTCTCTGCGCCGCAAGCAGCCTCAATACTGCCGAGCGTCGCGCCGCCTTCATCACCGAGAACCACGCCCCATCTTCGCCGAGGACCTGCAAAAAAGGGAAAGAACACAGCAAAATGGAAGGAAAAATGGCAGCAAGATTTTACATTTATTTTCCGATTCCATTTTTGGGTTATAAATAACCCCAAAGAAATTTGTAAAAGGGGATACACATGAAAATACAAAAAAAAAGAGACAGTTACACAGAAATACAATCAAATAAATCAAGCAAGGTTTTTTTCTTTTGATTTTTTTCTTTTTTTTTCGAATTTGTCCGCTACTCTTTATTTAATTTTTTTTACTTTTTTATATATATTAAAGCATATAATATATAAAGAAAAAGAAAAAAACTTACATTTTTTAAATTTCGACCACCGTGTACGGTGGCCGACGACGATGGTCTTGCTCCGGTAGCTTGGCCGAAATTCGGCCGGAAGGGATGGGGGCAGAGAGTGTTTGGATAGTTTTTGAAATTTTTTTTTTTGAAGAAAAGGGTTCAAATAAAAAATATGATTTTTTTTTAACTTTTATAATGGTAACAAAACGGCGCTGTTTTGGCTCTAAGACTTCCCACCAAAACGACGTCGTTTTACATCCACGACCCGCGACCAGACCTAGTAAGCCCAGGATCCGCGTGTTTTCTTGCGGAAGGGCTATTTGTGCTTTTAGCCCTTCCGCATTTTTTATTTTTTTAAATTAAGTTTATTTTATTTTAAATTTTACCCGATAATTTACAACGGTTTTCAATTGGGTCCTCCCTGCTGCTGTGCGTTTTGGAGGGAGGGAATATTTCCTCATTTGGTCCTCCCTTGTTGTGCGCGTGTTCAATAAGGCCCCTTTCCTTTTATTTTCTTCAAAATTCGCCCCCAAATTTTTATTTTGAGTTCAATTTCATCCCTTTTTCATTTTCTTTTGTGATTTTTGTTATTTCATTATTAATTTATTTTTCTTATTATTAACATCATTATTATTTGAATATTATAATTATTATTTTAATGTTATTATTATTATCATTTTATTTTTAACCTTACAATTATCATTATATTCATTTGTATTATTATTTTTTTATTATGACCATTATTTTATATATATATATATATATATATATATATTATTACTATAGCTATATTATTATTATTATTATTATTATTATTATTATTATATCTATCATTATTATTATTATTATTATTATTATTATTATTATTATTATTATTATTATTATTTTAATATCACCATTATTATTACTATTTTCACTATCTCTATTGTTGTTATTATTATTATTTGTATATTAACATATATTATTATTTTTATTATTATTAATATATTTTTATTTTACTACTACTATTATTTTTATATTATTATTACTATTAATTTTAATATCCTTACATTATTTTATTGTTATTAATACTATTTTTATTTTTGCTATTACTTTTATCATTATTTTCATTATTATTTTTATTTTATAATTGCTAATATTATTTTATTTATTTATTATATATTTCCATTATAATTTATTATTTTATTTTTATTATTACTATTATTATTATTATTTATTATCCTTAAATTATTGTATATAGTATTTATCTATTTATTAATTTGTTATTAGCTTTATTTTTGTTATTATTTTCTTTTCTTTTAATTATTTATTTGTTTTTTTACTTAATATTTTTTTTAAAATTATTTGTTTCAGTTATTATTATTATTATTTTTGCCTTCATTATTGTTATTCATATTATCACCCACACTTTTATTCCATTGAGCATATTGGCATTATGATTTATTTTTCATTTTATTACGTTCATATTATATTTTTTTCGATGCATCAAAAATTTGGTTTGGAAATAAGCAAACACTCCGCGTTCTAGGATTCGAAAGAAATCGTACCCTAACTTACTGGGTTTTGATTTTCCTCTTCGAGTCCAAAGAACCTATTACTTTCTTTTTAAAAGTTAAATAAAAACTTATTCTTAAAAATTCAAAATTGGCGTGTCCTAACTCACTGGATATGACGTTTTGTTATCTTGGGATAAGGATTTCAGAAAACAAAGCAACGTTTCGTATTTGGAAGTTTGAAAAATTGTGCCCTAACTTACTGGGTTTCGATTTATCTCGTTGAGCTTAAAATATTAAATATCCCTTTTCCTTCAAAATCAAAACAGACAAATTTCAAATCAACGCTTATTCTCGGGAATTCAAAACATTGTATCCTAACTTATTGGATACGATATTCTGTGCCTCGAGATAATAATTTTCTACAAATAAAGGTGAGCCTAGTTTCGGAGTCATGAGATGTTACATCCTAACTTATTGGGTATAGCATTTTATTTCTTTGAAATAGGTAAGTCTTGGCTTTCTTTCAAATAAAAGGATCGTATTTTAAATGTTTCAAAATTTTGACACTAGGACATGAGATTATCAATTTGGTACCAAATTTTGGGCGTTACGAGGGTGCTAACCCTTCCTCGTACGTAACCGACTCCCGGACCCATTTTCTTGTATTTCGTGGACCAAAATCAATTTTTTTATAAGGTGATCCAATCACACCTAAGTAAAAAGGATTGGTGGCGACTCCCATTTTCGTTTTTAAAGTCGACCCCCATTTTTTTAAAAAAAATCAATAAAAAAATAGTTTTGACAAGCTTAGTTACTTAATAATTCATGTAATGAAACAAATTATGCCAGCACAAATCGAAGTTGTCACTTAGTATTCGCATTCTCTTTTCCTTTCGCCTTTGAAGTCTTACTATTGCCTTTAGCTACATACGATAATTCGATTTTGAAAATAATGTGGTCACACATTTTCAAACATAAACATTATTAGAAGAAATCATGAATTCATTCTTTCAACCTTATCTGCTTAAGGTTCTAATGTTCGATTTTCCTATAACTCAATTCTCCCATTTGAATCTAATTCTAAATTTATAACTATAATCTAGGCACCTCAAGTTATGTAAACACACACACACATATATCTCATCATTCTCTCACTACCATTCAAACATTTATCAATGATAACTAAACCTTAACCATTCTTAATTTTAATCAATAAGCTACATTTATCTATCGTCTATATCTAGTAACCTAACAAAAATCAAAACAAAATCTTACTAATCCTTAGATATATCTCATGGAAATGAAGAGACAAGCATGCAAAAACCCTTCTTTTTTTCCTTCTAGTTCGGTGGAGAAGAAGATGATAAAACACTAACTTAACTTTCAATCTCTCACCCACTAAAACATATATTGTAACTTAATTAATTACCTTAATATTAAATCTAATGGTTAATATTTAACATGGAAATAGTTAATGGGAATTAATGGATGATATCATTGTTAACTAATATGTAACAGTCCGGTTTTGACCCTAATTGGAATAGTGGTTTCGGGACCATGAATTCGAGTCCAAAAAATATTTTAAAATTATTTTCCGTATTTATTATGTGTGAATTTCTTTGTGTTAAATTTTCGTGACTTAATTTTATCGTTTAGGTGTCTGATTTAATAAAAGGACTTAATCGCGTAAAAGGTAAAAGTTACAAACTAAAGTGTAAGTGCCATATTAATTGTGGCTTTTTAATATGGGATCCTTAAAGGGAAAATAGCCCATTTTAGAAGTTAGTGGGTGGCATGTGACAACATTTTCTATATTATTATGTTTTATAATTAAAACATAATTTGGTTAAAATATAAAATAGTTATAAATTTATATTATATGTTATAATAACATAAAAACAAAAAGAAAAACAAATCCACTATCTTCATCTTTTAACTTGGCCGAATGTGTGCTTAAAGAGAAGAAAGAAAACCTAGGAAAGTTTCGACCATTTGAAGCTTAATTAAGGTATGATAGTTGTTCGGTTTTTGATAATTTTTACGTTTTTGATATTTTTGCTATGAGATGTATAAGACCCATGCTTTAATTTTTGAGTTTGATGAATATTTTGAGTTGAGCCATTGTTGACAGCTTGATGTTTATGTTGTTTAAGGATGAATTATGTTAAATCTGTATTAGATTAACAAGTTTTGTCTTTGAATTTTTGATGAAATTGAGTATGTTGAACTAAATTGAAAAAATAAATTTTTGAGGGACTAAAATTTGAAATAAATGAAATGCATGGACTTGTACAAAGACTAGGAATATTCGGCCCTTAGGGTATTTAGCCAAATTTTGTGTATTTTGTGTTTTGTACAAGTAGGACTAAATTGTAAAAATGTGAAATATTAGGGGCAAAATGGTAATTTTTCCATTTATGTGTTTTTAGCTTAAATTGAATGTAAATATATTTGAATGAGCTTAATTTGAACATGTTTAGATCAAGAACCAAAGAAAACGGATTTGGATTTAGGAAAAACGAAAATAGTCGAATAGCCGGTTTTCGTCGTCTGTCGATATCCGAGGTAAGTCTTTAAGCAATAAAACCTGGTAAATTAAGTACGTAATCTAATATATGCTGATTTGGAAATTTTGTATCTATATTATTGAATAGCCGAATGTGGTTAAATCTAAGATTCAATGTGTTTAAGTTGTTCGATGGTGATATGATATTTGAATACTCGTACAAAGACTAGGAAGTGTATTAAAGATTCAATATATGAAATATGTGTGTGTGAGACAGCTTAAAAATATGGTTATTCAGGCTGTGAGCCTAGTAAGCCTTGGGCTGGTGTACTTAATCGGGCTTTATGCCTAGCAGGCTTATTGCCGGTGATTGAATATCAGACCTTGGGTCTAGCAGGCCTAGTGCCGGTGTGTGTTTCAGGCTTATGCTTAGCAAGTTTTATACCGATGATCTAATTTCAACTTATAAATTATAAGACTTCTTAATTATGTGATCATTGAGCAAGTAAGTTGATAAAATGAGTTTGTATACTCGGCCAAACAGGTATGTGCATATGAGATATTTTAAATTGAACTTGTATATTCGGCCAAATGGGTAAGTGCACATGTGATGTTTATTGAGCAAGTATGTGACAAAATGTTCTTGTATATTCGGCCTTCTTGATATGTGGATAAAATGATATTAAATACTTGTATATATGTGATGTTTAATGGATATATATATATATATATATATATATATATTCGGTTATATGTGACTAGAATGTACATGGTATTTACTTATTCGATTGTATATATGAACATATTGAACTATATGTATGTGGTAATATGAGTAGGTTATTAAGAGATGATATTTTATATCTTAAACCTTTTGCTAAATTGGTAAGTTTGTATATTTAAAGTAAGATAGTGATAAATGTTATGCCATGTAAGGATAATAGCATTCGGCCATGATAGTCTATTTGTGCTGAGTTATTATTTCAATGTCATAAAGTGATTAGTTTAAAATGTTTGAATGTTCAATTGATTTGTTATACTTGCTTAAGACTTACTAAGCTAAGTTAGCTTACTCTGTGTGTTCTATTATTCTGTTTTATAGATTTCGGTTGTAAGCTACGAGCTCGGGATTCGCCATCGAAGTCATCCCCACTATCGACTTATTTTGGTACTTTATTGGGATTTTTAATTTAAGGCATGTATAGGCTAGCCTAATACTTGGATGATGTTTTGATGTTGTAAATATAAGCCATGCGAAAATGGCTTGTCCATCTTGTTAATCTTGAAATTTATATTTTGGCTTGATGATTATGTTTGGTTGTGGTTTTGGTTGATTTGGTTTTAGTATATATAAGTAAGTTTAATGTGTAGAGTTTAAATGAAATGGAGTAAAGATGTTATAAACTAGTTAACCATATTTTTGCAATGAAATAGTTTTTAGTTAGCAGCAGTGATGTGATTTTGAAAAATCACCAAAAATAGGAGAAATGGAATTAGGAAGTGAATAAGATATATAATTAACGCATATTGTGTCTATTTTTATATGAAACAAACAGAGTAGGCAAAGGATTTTTATATTATGAGATATTTAAATTTTAGTGAGACTGGTTCTGAATGAATTCGTGTTCCCCTGTTCTGTCTTGGAAAAATTATTAAAAATTGTACAAAACTAATCATGGAGCATATTTTATATTCTTAGAATCTTTAATAAGTCTATTATTTATTGGAACAAACGAGAACATTATTTGAATTCTGTACAATGAGATAACTAAGTTTTTGTAAAGATAGGTCAGAACCATCAAACAGTGAAATAGGGGAAACTTTAATGATTAAACTGTACTAATTGGCCACATGAAAAATTCAGGAAAAATTATATGAGTCTAGTTTCAAGAAAAATTTACGGATCTAAATTTTGAGTTTTGTAGCTCGAGTTATAGTCAATTTAGTCAACATGACGCAGATGGACAGTTTCAATTTTTATGCCCTGAATTAGTAGTTAAGTCTAGTATGTACATTTATATTTATGTGTTTTGAATTATGGAAGATTACTTGGTCTTGTTGATTCGATTTTGATCTTATAAATGAATTGATCTATATTTTGTTTGGATGTTTGTAATTGGCTATTTTGAATTAGGTTAAACAAAGTTTATGCAAATACATATATGTATGTTTAGTTTTGGTAATTGATAATTTATTTAGTAAAGTAATTATGAACATGTGCATATTGGGTCAATGTGACTTGAATGACCAAAAGAATAGTAACCTTTGTATTTGTTGACAAATGCTTATGTGTGAAATTAGCTAAATGGATTTCAAATATGTACATTATTGTTTTAGCATACTATGAAAATGCATTACTCATAACACATTCGGATATGACCATATAAACAGTAAATAATTGATATGACCTGATGTTAATGCCTTGTAACCCTATTTTGGCGACGGATACGGGTTAAGGGTGTTACATAATAACACATTTAATCATGGTTAAATTGCTAATTAGGCTTCGGCTAAATATCATTTTAATGACTTACTTAATCTCTAATCAAATCTGTTTAGTTTAGGCACTTCACACTTTAATCCCTTTATACTAATTACTAACTTCTTTAAACAATTATTTAATAATTTTACTTTCTATTTTTGTTTTCACCCCAGAAACTTCTCAGTTAATTTTCAAAATAGCTCGATTTAAGGAATTCGGTCCTGAAATCAAATTTTCTGATACCGATGAAAATTGGGTCATTACATTAATTCTTCTGAGCTTTCTATAACACCCATGCTCAACTCATTCTCCGAATCCAGATTCTATAAGATACAAATCCTAAATAACTGGCTAAAACCTTTGAATTTTGTTCTCGACTAATTAACAATGCACAATAGTCTATACTAGCATATATACCATTTTTTTCTCTTTTTCTTTTTCTTTTTCTTTTTAAATCATTGCTTTACATCTTCATTTAATACTTCGACTTTAAAACAAAAAATTTTATGACTTGACTAAGCTTCAAGGCATAACCTCTAGGAGCGCCTCTATATATGTATGTTACGACTATCCCTCCCTTTTCCTCTAGGCTGGCGAAGTTTGGCTCATCCCTCCGCGCAATTTCCAAGTGAAAGATAATTTTTGCAATAAAGCAAATTGTTAAGAAGTTCGATAGAACTTAGTGAGTTTCTAGGTGACAGCCATATAGCGAAATTTAAAATTTAAAGAAATAAATACTAAAAGGATATATTTCCACTCCCTGCTCACCCTTGACCATTAGCAGATTATATCAATGTGTCTTTGTCTTCCCCTTTTTCTTGAAGCCCATCGCTGACCAACTCCTTCCTAATCTGTAGCATACGTAAATTCTCTCTGAGGTAGAGTTCACGAGGAATACATACCTGAACACACCTTATCCAAGTTTATTTCTTCTCCCCCCTCCCCCCCGCCACCTTAGATGGGAGATTCCCATGTCGGTCATTGGCTAATTGACATTGGCTTTTAGCTTTCAAATCCTTATCCTCCATTTTTCCTAGCAGATTGTTCGCCCCAAACAAACCTTAGGCGGATTTTTTCCTTATTAGTCCTAATAACTTAGCCCTTACCCACAGACCTTGAAGTTTTATTCCTTCATTTGGTGCACACTCTTGTTCGATAAGCCTTAGAGTCCATTCCATTTGGCTTTCTTTGCCAAACTCCATAACCAAGCTAAGATTTTACCTTGTAAAGTCGTGTGGTTCCTGTTCCTCTCTGATTTGTGTTTCCTTCTCTTTTAGTTTGTCAACCCTAAGGTTTTGTTCCTTATGTGTTTCTTCTTTGTTGGCGCGAGGTCTAAGATCTAGCTCAGCTAAGTGATTTCATGATCCTTCCTGTAAAGAAGGTTGAACCAAATGATTATCAATAGAATTAATGTTCGTACCTTTATTACTCGATGTCCTAGCTGAGTCAAGAGCTTGAAGAGTGATTGTTTCGTCATATACACGAAGTGTGAGTTCACCGAATTCTTCCTCTGTGTGGTCTTTCTTTATTGCATTGGGATATGGCACACGAGCTTGGTACTCTGTATTTACCGGGTTTGGTAAATCATGGCTTACCTCAACCTTACCTTCACTCACCACAGGTTCTTACCTTGGGTCAGATTCCACTAACAATTCATTGTTATGAGCTTGTACGGCTTGGGGCCCATGATTCAGCTCAGGTTTGTAGCCTTGTGGTGTTTGCTGTGGTGAAAGTTGAACAATTTGATTATCAACTGAATTTACTTTCTCACCTTCATCACTTGATGTTCTGGCCGAGTCAAAAGCTTGTAGACTGATTGATTCGTCACCTACATGAAGAATGAGTTCTCCTGTACCAATATTAATTTTAGTCCTGGCAGTTGCTAGAAAGGGTTTTCCTAATATTAAAGGAATCGAATTGTCCTCATTCATGTCTAAGACAACAAAATCTACTGGGAATATGAATTTATCAATTTTGATTAGAACATTTTCTATTATACCCCTAGGAATTCTAATAGTTTTATCAGTTAACTGAATGCTCATCCTAGTTTGTCTGGGTTTCCCTAGACCTAGTTGTTTAAACATTTTATAAGGCATAACATTGATGCTTGCCCCTAAATCAGCTAAAGCATTATCAATAGATAAACTACCAATCAAACATTGTAAAACTCCCTGTGTCTTTTTGCTTCTGCGGTAGTCTGTTCTATAACATTGCTGAGCATGTTGCGTTTAATTCCACGTGGTGCTCCTCGTCTAATTTGCGTTTGTTTGTCAAGAGCTGTCTTAAAATTTTCCTTGAGTCTGGCATCTGAAAAAGAGCTTCAAGAAGAGGTAAGTTAATATGTAATTTCTTTAAAAGTTTAAGAAACTTACCGAATTGTTCTTCTGAATCGTCTCTTTTCATTGCTTCGGGATAAGGTATGCAAGGTTGGTACTCTTTGGTTACCGGTTTTGGCTTTTCTTGTGTTACCTCTGTTTTACCTTCATCTACCTTGTTTTCTGGTATTGCATTGGGTTCATCTAACCTTTTACTGTCCCGAGCGGTGATGGCTTGATTTTGCTCCTTAGGGTTAATCTCCGTGTTACTAGGTAGACGCCCTTGCGGTCGTTCTGACATCAGCTTTGCAAGTTGTTCAACTGCGTTAGTGACTTCCTTAACTGACTTAGTAATTTCCACGATTCGGCTCTCATTGCTTCTGATTGTTCTCTCAGTTTCTTGGATACGTTTCTCTGTGTCTGCCGAAAATTTTGTCAGCATCTCTTCAAGGTGCGACTCCTCTTCCTGTTGGTGAGGTGGTTGTTGAAAGTTTGGAGGAAGTTTTGGTCTTTGGCTATTTTGATCATCCCACGAGAAATTGGGATGGTAACTCCAACCTGCATTATAAGTGTCATTATAAAAATTATTTTGTGGTCTAGAATAGTTACCCGTATAGTGAGCTTGCTCGTTTTCCATGCCATATCCGTAGGGTGGGTACTCAGGATTCGCCACTCCTCCTAGATTCGAGTCATATTGCATTACTGAGTGTACCTGCGAGGAACTATACAAACCACCAAACTTTTTATTCATCATCTCTAGCTGGTTAGATAACCTAGTGACCACGTCGAGGTTGGAGACACTGGCGGCTTTTGTTGGCGTTGTCCTCATAACTTGCCACTGATAGTTATTTAGTGCCATCTTCTCTAAACTAAAATTACCTGTCAAAGTAAATAAAAATTAGCAAAGTAAAAATAAAACAAATAAAAAAAATTGCAATAATAAAAAATGGCTAAAGTAATAAAAATTAAGCTTTCCTAATATTTTAGTTCCCTGGCAACGGCGCCAAAAACTTGATCGCTGAAATCAGAGCTTTAAAATTTATAAAACGAATGACCGAACCTGGAAACTAACTTTGACAACGATTAAAGGCAAGTGTACCTATCGAACAGTAGTATAGCCTAGGCAAGACCGGATTGTCGAACCCAAAGGAACTAAAAGTATTAATACTAACTTTCTTTTTATTATTTAGCCTTAAAGATATAGTGAAGTTGCTTTAATCTAAATTAACGACTACTAAGCTAAAGATACAAGACAAAAAGAACAAATTGGGAAATAACTTTGAAGGAAAACTCAGTTGATCATGACGATACCCTCAGGCAGAATCCCCCTAGACTTCACTTGTTATCTTAACACTGAACCATATGATTTCTTTACATAGCCTAATCCGTAGGACTCCCTAACCTATATTAAACTCTCTCTCGAGGCGAATAACGTCTAACCCTAGGTTAATTAGTGGAACTCTCATTCACTTATAATAACCCCCTGGAATAGCAATAAATCGATCTGTGGATTCCCATATTAGGTTTCACCCTAATCCGGTAAAATCTCGTAACCCTATCTCTAGGCGTTCGATCAACTCCGCTTAATTATGCTAGATCTACACTTAAGCAGGGTCTATTCCTCCTCCACCTAAGCACATCAGATTTGGATTAAGCAACATAATTAAGAACAAACTAAGTAATTATCATATAATTCAGAAATCAATTAACAAGATTCATCTAGGGTTCATCCTCTTCAGGTATATGAAGGATTTAGTTCATGACAAATAAAGAAAACATCTCAAGAGAAAAGGTAAAACAAAACATAAGAAATCCCTAAAACTCCCTGAAGGAATTGAAAGAGAAAACCGCCGTCTTGAGTATAACTCCGACTACTTGGGATGGATCAACTGGCTATCTGCGAGTGATTCCCTCAACTCTGACCTTCTCGGCTTGGCTCTTTGGCCTAGCTTTGACGCCTTTGGCTTCTGCCGAGCTCCCCTTTCAAGTTGCCCCCTAAGGTGTTTATATAGACTTTGTGATGCCTTACTTGGCCCCTAAGTATCCTAATTTAAGTAGAATTCCTAATAGGGTGTTTGAATAGGCTTTGGAATGTGTTTCTTTGCCTCCAAGTATCCTTTCCCGAATGAAATGCTCTTTCCAGTGACAGGGACACTGCCATGACACACGCCCGTGTGGATCGTGGTCAGGCTGTGCTCGGACTTTTAATGAGGCACGGCCGTGTTAGCTTTGGGCCAGGCCGTGCCAATTTCTCTCTTGGCCTAATTTGGTTCGTTTTAAGCCCGTTTCTCGTTCTTTTCATCCTTGGGTGCTTTCCTAAGTATAAAACATGAAAAGAAAGGATTAAGAGCTCCTTTTTATATGAATCAAGGCTTAAATCATCCAAAAGCATACTAAATGTGGGATTAAAATATGTTACTTTTACGGTTTATCACCTCTCATGTCTCACCATAAATCAAAAGACATTACAGTGCATTCATAATATAAATGCTGGTGGATACTCATAACTTAACCTTTAGTAGACAACCATCCATATGCAACAGATGACATGCATCTTCATGGGATTCATTTTGGAATTACCGCACACTCATGCTAAACACACAGAATACCAGAGAAGGGAGGTAGAAACTCACCTTTCTTCCTTATCATTAACAGCTTAGCTTGTTCAAATGTCAAGCCTTTTTCGTCTTGACAACTGAGCATAACAACCCTCTATAGATTAACTTGTATACACACAACTTTAGAACCCAAAATTTATAATTATACAAGAGTTAGAGGATTCTTATTCTACTCTTTTTCTTCAATCCATAAGTTTAGAGGAATAAGGAAACTTACCAGTTCCCAATCTTCCTACTTCTAGACTCAAATTAGCACAATGGTTGTAACATGCAGAACTTCCTTCAGCTATATCATCTTCTTCTTTAGGGCGATTGAAGAAGATAATACTTAGAGAGAAAGATTTGGGAAGTAGAATTGAGAGGAATTTCCCATACACACCTATATATATACTCCAACGGCATGATCTCCATAGACCATTGCCCCACTCAATCCTAATTATTATGTTTCCCACTACAGAACCAGTTGGTTCCAATCTAACTAAACCAAATTTGAAATTTAGTCATCCTCAACCAACCACACAAGTTTTCTAAATATCTCATTAAAGCCCTCAAATTCCTTTTTTCATCCAATTGGCTCTCGGGTTTTTATTTAAGTTCAGATCCTCAGGGGGCAGGTGTGACACTTTCCCAGTTTGGCTTAAAAAATATTATTATGTTGTGAAGCAAGTGTTTTTTATAAAAGAAAATTTTTGGTTAAAGCTTGAAAATTTTCAGTAACATGTCCCATTCATACTATACGTTGAGATGGGTGAGGGGTGTTACATTTCAAGCTAAGAAAAAATAATAATGATGACATAAGAGATAGCCACCCTTGTGGTATAAGGAAAATAAATGTGATAGAAAAATATTAAGTGGCTTGCCTGTGTTGCAAATAAGAACTTTAGAATCACGCTTCCTTAAATATGATTAAAATAAATTCTTACATAAAATTCATAAAAGACTCAAGTCATTAATAGTTATGGTAAGCTAGGGCAATCCTTGTTACCTACTAAGCTCCCTATCTTAATACGCCAGTAGTTTAAATGCATAGGTGGAAACCTATTCGAAAAGATTGAGTTAGTGAGTTGAAGACATCGCAACAACATTTAAGGGATACAAGGTTATTATATGGTATTTTACTATATTTGATAGTTATAGCTTTTACAAATGAGCTTAAATTATTTGGAGAATTGTATCTATGATGTCCTATGATTTTAAATGAAGAAAGTATTTAATTTGATGATTTGTAAGATATACTTTGTCACTTGAATATGTTGAACATGTTTTCATGAACGCATGTAATGAATGCGACTCATTTGAATTTGTTTAAAATTATTTGGAACCTATTCGCATAATATGATGTTGATTGGGGTTATTTTCAGTGTTTTTGGCTTAACTTTTAGCATTAGTGGCCTAGGGTCCAATACCCTTTGTTGGAAAAAATATGGTTCGCAAACGGTTTTTTTGCACAATGAAAAATAAAAAAATTTGAAAACCAACCTGATTTGTGAAATTTATAGTAATAAACCCTAGAGCGAAATCGCACTTGTGTTTAATTCCCAACTTTCAACCAAACGATC
The DNA here is from genome assembly GCA_005393395.2 of Gossypium australe. Taxonomy (NCBI): domain Eukaryota; kingdom Viridiplantae; phylum Streptophyta; class Magnoliopsida; order Malvales; family Malvaceae; genus Gossypium; species Gossypium australe. The sequence continues at coordinate 96,709,710 of CM016622.1, read as the reverse complement.
TTCTCCACTATTCTCATACCACGAATTCCTTCGAGTGTGGGCTCGAACGATTCGATTCAAACACAGAATTAGAAATAGTTTATGTTTCTTTAATGTGAAAACGGAAATATCTTCTCAAATAGAAACTGACAGAATCATATTCCAAAAAATATATTTCTTTCTTAGAGAATAAAAGTCTCTCTATTTTCGAGTAGAAAAACGATATCTGAAATCTACCAGTGTCATCTATTTATAGGGAGAGAATGTAGGACCCTTGTTGAATTGTAGAAGTTTATTTCAACTAAAAAAATAAACTCCTAGCCTAACTAGGAGTGTAGGAGGCGACAATCCTAGTTAATAATACTAGGGTTTGTCGTCCCACCCTTTTACATAAGGGGCTTTTAGACCTCTTCCATATCGGGTCCAATTACAAGTACTTCCCAGACTTTTAACCCAATACTTTATGATTTGATCTAATACAATTTTTTTTCTATTTCCCAAAATAAACTTCAATATATTTCCAATTAAATAATTTTCTCAACACAATTCTAATTCCATTAAAATCATGACGACTTTACTGTAAAAGAATTTATGAGAAAATATATTTAATATTTCCATATTCTGATTCACTATGATTAAATGATTTATTTCAATTTTCAAACTTCATTTAATTCAAAAAACATAAATTCATTTTTCAAGTCATTTTCATTTTCATTTTGGAGAAAATCACTTTCATTTCCAAATGATTTTATTTCTCCTTTTTCATTTTTATTTTCATTTTCATTTTGGAGAAAACCACTTAAATTTCCAAATGATTTTATTTCTCCTGTTTCTTTTTCTTTTTCTTTTTCATTTTGGAGAAAACCATAATCATTTCCAAATGTTTCCCATTTTTTTCATTTTCACCATTTCTATTCATTTATGTTCATTAAGTCAACATGGAATTCATTTTTTCTTTCAACAAGCTAGCGGAGGGATCGATTGAACATATACAATTGAGGCTAAATTATTTAAAATTAAGTTTCAACTTTTCACCTATTCATTATAAACTCATTTATTTACGAAGTCATTCCACTACAGTATCGTGACTGAGCTCTCCCCAATGGCATACCATTACGAAAGAAACTCAATTAGTGCTCATCCAATGACCTTGTCATAAGTGTGTTAACCTCATATGATATCCTCAATCTCTTTGGGATAATATTTTTTCTCCCAATATGATCCTATTTTATCTTATGGTAACCATTACATCTTCCTTCATGAAAAGTCAATTACTATGAAATAGTAATCAAGTCATTCATCATAAAGACAAATGACCCGTGCTGACGTTTACTTTTCATCAACCATGTAATGCCAATGAGAGGATATCATTTACCTATGTCTCGATCTATGAATTCTACTATTATGAATGACGCTACACACTACAGAAGTTGTATACCCAACGCATATGACGTTGATTTTAGCCGTATGACCTTGATTTTAGCCGAAGAGCTTGAAACACTCTTTAATGAATTGGTAATGTCCATATATTTTTTCCAAAACCCAAAATTATTTATAATTGTAATTTAAACTTTCTAAACTTCCCAATTTAATTTAAAGAATATCAAAATGTTGTGAAACAAGCATTTTTATAAAATAAAAAATTGGTTAAAGTCTAAAAGTGCTCCAGTATCACCTTCTATCTGTACTAGTCATCGAAATTGGTGAGGCGTGTTACATGATTACTCATCCAATGAATCAAAAATAGTAACGGAGTCAAGCTTTGATGAGGATGCACCATTGAAAAATGTCACTGCCAAAAAATCTAAGACCAAGCGACCCAATGTTCCTCTCTGCACAATAGAGGAACAAAAAGATTAAGCAAGTTGGGGTTCTAAAGTTTCTTGTTGATGTTACTGGCAAAGAAAAAGAAGAAAGGTTTGTTGAGAAGTGGAATCAAGTATTCCTAACCCCTACCTATTCTAAGAAGTGCATTTCTATTCTTAACAAAAACTTTAACAAAGAGCAAAATATTAATGAATCTAGTTTTGCTAACCCCAGGATCAATATAGTTCTTGAGAATAATGGATAGATAGGGTCAGTTAGTTTTGTTAAACCCTATGTTTGAAATGTTATCCTGGAATTATACCAATCTCCTCTACAATCTCAACTATGACAAAAGCAAACTCTATCATAAGGTTTTTGTCAAAGGTGAAAGGTACGAGTTTAGTCCAACAGTGATCTGAAAGGTACTGAAATGCTACTGTCAAAACATGGTCGAGTTAGATGAGACTCTAGATCAAGCTACTATTGTTATCACCAATAATGTGCATATCTTGTGTCCTAAAAAAAAGTGTCATCCATGCCTTTTCACTTTCTCTAATTTTGCTACTGCGTATGTTATTGCTACCAAGAATTGGCTCATTGGTAGCCAGCAAAATACTGTAAGTAAGAAGGTTGCAAACCTTCTTACAAAAATTTTAAATATGGTGGAATTTGATCTTGGACAAATGATCTATGATGAATTTTTCAAGCACACTGAAAATGTGCATGAGAGATACCTGATGCCATTCTCATCCTTGATCTTTCAGGTTCTCTTCAAGCAAAATCCTCGTATTGTTCGCACCACTAAGCAAAACGAGAAACTAATGCCTAAGTTAAAGTTTTTTCACAAGTGGCTAGAAGGTAAACGCAAGGTTAATAAACCAGAGGAACAATCAGAGGATGATAGGGAAAGTGATTAAGAGGGGGTGCCAGCTTAGAAGGAACAGGAAGTGCCCACTTCCTCAGGCCTTGTAACATCCTGAATTTTTGGGCCTATGTGTTTAATAGGTAGGATATGTTTAATGTGTTAATTTAAGTGTTAGGGGTCCAAATTGGGCTCAGGCTTAGGTAGAGGCCTTGATTAAAATTTTCTATTTAGGCATTATAGGGGTTTAAAAGGTAGTATCTACGTTTAAAATACCAAAGTGGGCTTGTGGCCCAATCTTAGGAGGTGACGCCATACAAGGGAGTAAGGGGCCCAAATTTAAGTTTCATGGAGCCCAATTCTTTTAATTTAAGTTAGTTAAATTTTGGGCATTAGGATTAGGTGGAGTGGATGGCAACAAGGCTAAAATTTAGGGGTTTTAATGTTTAAAATATGTTGATAATAAGCAGATAAAGGCTATTATTTAGGAATTTATTTTATGAGGATAATAAGCAGATAAAGGCTAAAATTTAGGGATTTTAATGATTAAAATATGTGGATAATATGCTGATAAAGGAGGGAGGAGTTAGAGATAATTAAGTCTCTTTTAGATGATCTAGTAGATTAAGATAAAGGAGAAAAGATAGGATTTATCTGCAAGGTTAGGTAAGTGCCGAAATTTCTATAAATAGGGGGAATATCTCTTCAATTTCGACATTTGGGGTTTTTCTCTCATTCTTTTCTCTTCTTCTCTGAGTAAAAGCCGAAAACTCCTAAAGTTCCATCTTCTTCTTCATTCTCTGTAAAAGCCGAAATCTCTAAGCCTATTCCCTTATCTTCACTTTGATTCAAAAGCCGAAACTACACCTACTTGTCCTTAATATTCATTGGCCGAATCTCCCTTAGCCATCTTTTCAATTTTTAGTTCTTTCAAAAGCAGAAAGCGCGATAGATCATCTTTCCAGGATTTTTCCCAGAAGTCGAAACTCATAGATCTCTAAGTTATAGAATCGTGTTACATTCGGGATTTCAAGGTAAGAGGATTTGTTTATTCATATATATAAAATCGGGTAGAATACTAACTATGGTCGAATATAGAAGAGGCCTATTTTCACATCTTTTCGGCTTTTTGAAGCAAAGCGTAGATCGGTTTAGCAAGGGTATCTACATTAATCAGGTGTGTAATTCTCCACACCATCTAGATCTGTTTGTTAAATATATGATTATAAGTTTTATATGTCTTGATAAATGCCGAAATTCCGGCTTAATGATGGAAACCCAAAGAGGGTAAAAGCAAATCACCAGGTTAGTGAATGTTCTGATTAAATGATATAAGTATATTGATTTTTTGTGATTGCATGGGTTGGGTTGATGAAAGGAGGAAGTTATACGTTGTAGCGGTTTTTACCGTGATCTGTTGTAGCGGTTTTTACCGTGATCTGTTGTAGCGGCTTTTGCCGTGATCTGTTGTAGTGGCTACGGCCATGATCTGATGATGAGCAGCAAGACTGCCATCAAGGCGTGTAGCAGTGTGGGTTGATTGTAGAAATCCCCAATGGTGTGAATGGCTAGTACGGGGGCGTGTAGTGGATGGAAACCTAGGATTTGGGTTGGGCTTGCATATTAATTTTTATTATGTATATTAAGCTGTTTATTTTGTTTTATGAGGCTAAGGCCCACATCTAATGGTGCATGAGGGTTGCACACTGAGTCTCGCGACTCAACCAATTAATTAATATTTCAGGTAGCACTTAGTGCATTGGACCGGGCTGGAGAGGAGCGCAAGGTGGCCATGCAAAAGAACATCTGGATCCAGCAAAAAGACTCAAGTTATTATTTTATATTTTTAATTAATGGATTTTAAATCTCGTTGTAATAAGGCCATGGGCCACTAGTTTATATTTTGTTTTATTTTGGGCTTTAATTACTTTTAATTATTTAAATTCTTATTGAACTAATGCATGTATTTAAATTTGGGTTTTTAATTCATAAAGGCATATTTTATTTAAACTATCAACTATTTATTTTTTTCTAATAAAAGGATAAACTTTAGAAAAATATTTTCTAAAAATACGACATGTTTTCCAAAATTTCTTAGTGACATACCAGATCCGGTCGTGGTGTTTGGGCCGGGTTTGGGGTGTTACAGACCTCGAGACCACTCCCAAAGGAGCCAGAAAAAGCATGATAAGCTTACTTCCTTTGTCAAGGACAATGATCGAATCATTTCTAGCTTAAAAACAAAAGCAAAGGTCATTCAAAAAACAAGGGAAAGACAAAAAACCCTTCATAACGATCTTCCCACCCTTCCTAATTAACAGTAATTTGGCAATGTTTTTATCAAAAGGGGGGATGATGTTGCCCGATAGGGGGAGGACTGATTGGACAATTGTTGCTGATGAATGTTGGTGATGTTACTATTGTTTTTTTTTTTTGATTATCTCTATGAAATTTTTTTAGATGATTGTAGTTTGCTTTTAAACTTTTTTGGGTGAACTGAATGTAATTGGATGGATAGTTTTACTTTGTTGCATATTCTCTGGTCCACAACTTGGTTATAATTATGGTTTCTTATTATTGATGAAAAATTCAAATTGAGCATTAATGGTTGAATTGCTAAATTATTTTCTATGTTAAGAATGTTAGATTAATCTAATGGGAGTTTTTATTGATTCTTGGTTTAGCTTCTTGCCTTAAAATTGTTTTCTTTTTCTAAAAATTGCCAAATGGGGAGATTGTTGACATATTGGAAGTTGCTACAGTGTGCCAAAGGATGTGCTGACTTCCATCACCATTACGACAAAACAACTTTCCATATTTAGAAGATTGACAATTTATTGAACCAAATCTTTAGGTTGTTCTAATGTCATGAAATGATTAAAGCCCATCAATGAAGATCAATTCACTTGGAGTGACATATCCTAAGGATTGGATAAGATCGATTATATCAAATCCTCTGGATCGAGGAAGTTACACCGGATCGAAACTTGAAGACTTATCTGCAAAAAGTCCTTTCTACTTGGGTCGTTAATATTATATTATGTTTAGATATTTTAGCTGTTGTTTAGAAGGAATAGTGATTGATCTTTTAGTATGTTATCAAGTCTAAAACATCTCAATATATTTGAGAGAATTGTATAGGTTGATGAACTGATTATTGGGAATTCTTATCTATTCGGTAAGGAACTGTAACAACCCGAAGTTGAGCCTAGTAGAATTGGGCCTTGGGCACGGGAGCGTTTAAAATTTTTTAAAACAAGAGAACAGCTCTAATGCAAGTTGGACCTATTAGGTGAGTGATTTTGGAAGGTTAGGGGGCTTCCATGAAGTCCCGGGATCAAACTTGGGCTCTAGGAAAATTTTGGTTTTAGGCGAATAAAACCTTGGGAGTTAGTAAGTAGGCTTTAAGAATAAAATATAGAGAAAAATGACATAAAATGAGTTGTGGTCTAGTGGCAAATTCGCCACATGGGAGACAAGGGAATGACGCCACACAAGGAAGCAAGGGGTCCAAGGTTCAAGTCTTGGCACTTGCATTTCATTTTGAATTCTTTTTTTAAATGAACTTAGACTTTGGCCATAGACTTATATTTAGTTGCGCATGTTTTAAGACAACAAGGAGCTAGTTGGTAAAGTGGCCAGCGGCGTGGATTATGTTACAAGGGAGCCTAAGTTCGAATCCATCGCAAGCAAAAAGGGATATTTATTTTGCTAAGTTGGGACGGCCAGAGTTTGTGTTGGATTTAAACTCTGCTAAAGAAGGGATCCCACATCGGGAAGCTAGCAAGAGGGAAGGTGAAAAGCTGGCTTTAAATAGAGCAATCTATGAGGAGAGTAGGCATACCTGGGTTGACGTTTGGGCATAGGAGTGTTCGGAGCGCGGATCAACTCCAGAATCCTATCAGGTGTGTATTTCGCACTACTCTAACTGTAGAGCAGCAAATGCCGAAATGTCAGTCACACGGCAATGGTAGCCACACGAGCATACGAGCGCACGTGTGGGAGCTTCGACGCGATAGTTGAGGCCATCATGGGTGTTCTTGTGGGTTTAGGTTGTTTAGGCCTCGATGGGTCGAAAGGGGCCATGTAGGGCCAATAAGTCCGTGGGCCCATATGAATAAATTGTATGATTGTGTAGTAAATAGTGAACTGGTCTATGTGAATCTCATATCTGTGGCTAGATTTGGGCTAAATGGGCCACACGAACATGTGGGTCTATTTGGGCCGAGAATGGGCCCTAGGCCCATTCGCATCGTTATCTCTGTTTAGAATTCCTTGATTTGTGAAATTACCAAAATACCTTCAGAATGCAAAATTATCGAAATACCCCTGATTTGGAAAATTACCAAAATACCCCTGATTTATAAAATTATCGAAATATCCCTGATTTATGAAATTACTGAAACACCTCTGATTTATGAATTTATTGAAATACCCTTACTTTACAAATTACTGAAATACTCTTGATTTACAAATTACTAAAATACCCTTGATTTACAAATTACTAAAATACCCTTGGTTTACAAATTACTTAAATACCCCTAATTTGGGAAATTACCAAAATACCCTTGGTTTGTGAAATTACTAAAATACCCTCTATGGGTAAAGTTACCAAAATACCCTCTATGGGTAAAGTTACCGAAATGCCCTCGACGGGTAAAATCACCGAAATGCCTTTACGAGGCGGAATGACCGTTTTACCCTTAACCGATTAAATGGTCGTTGTACCCTCGTGGTAGTACTAGTGTTGTATGTGTTAATTGTATGATTGATTATGTTTGAGATGCACTGCATACATGGATTAGTTATGAGTAAAATTACCGAATTACCCCTGTAGGGTAGGATTACCGAAATACCCTTATAGGGTAAGATGACTATGTTGCCCTTGTGGGTAAATGACTGACTTAGACTATGAGTTGACTAATTTGACTGTGGTTGTATGACTTATATGCTTTTATTACATGTTTCAATGATTGTTACTGAGCATGGCCATTTTGCATACACGTATAATGATTGAGCATGACATACACAACATATTGCATGGGGTTGGGACTTTTGTATTATGGAGGAAGTACTGTACTGGTGGCTATGCCACGTTATACTGATTCAGTGGCTCTACCACGATATACTGATTTTAGTGGCTTAGCCACGTATACTGTTACTGGCAGCTTTGCTGCGATGATATTAGCAGCTCGTCTGCGTTTTTGATGTGTAGGGCTGGGTGGGTTGACTTGGTCCCCACATGGTGTGTAGGGTTGGTACGGGTGGTGTGATGGTTGGATTGGGTTGGGATGCATCCTCATACTGATGCATATCTGTTTATGAGATCTGCCACTGTATTGGGCTTAGGCCACTTGCTCTGATAGTGGTTGGGCTAGGCCCAATTGATTCTGTTATGGGCTGTGACCCAAATGATATTGTATGCTTTGAACTGACTGTACTGTTACTTTAAAAGGGCTTTGGCCCAGACTGTTTCAGTTTCTGTATACTGACTGTTACTCTAGTAAGGGGATTACACACTGAGTTTTCATAAACTCACCCCGTTTTTAACTGTGCAGGTAATCTACAGTCTTAGAGGATTTGGAGCTGTGAGGGACTCGGAGGTGACCACACGTCAGATATGCTTTAAAGTTAAACTTAGCGACTTTATTTCATTTTATTTTAATTCATTGGGTTAATAATTTTGTAATAATGCCTCTTTATTTTTAACTTATTATTTCTGATATTTATTTATGATGTTTTCTAACTGCTGAAAGTGGAATACGATTTCCAAAATGGTAACTGTTTTCAAAACACTACGTTTCCACAACGTTTTCAAAATGCTTCTGCAACTCTATTTCTAAACATCACATTTTTGTAAATTGTTTATTTCAAATATGCTTCCGCAACAGATAAGGTTTTAAAGGTAATTACGTTTTCAAGTAGATAACAATTGCTTAAGTGTTTTGAGTTTTAACAAAGAGGCTTTAATTCTCAAACAAGTTTTTATCAATCACAAGATGGTTTTGAAAAACACTTCCATGTGACACGCCAGATTCGGGCCTAACTTCTAGGCCGGGTTTGGGGTGTTACAAGAACATTATTTGTGAGAGTGCATTACTGATTGTAAAACCTTTGTATGATTAGTTTTACAAGCTAAGTTCTTAGGGGGATAATTTAGAGATAAGAGGTCTAGTATTTGATATACAAGAGTGAGGATTCTTCACTAGGGTGTGTTAGAACTAGGATCATTGGTTGTATTTTTTTCAAAGATAGTGGATTCATCTCACTAAACTAGGTTCCATAGAAATAGGGAAATTAAACAATGTAAACAACTTTGTTGTCCCTTATTTTCATTATGGTTGTCATGGTTATTGCAGAAGTGCCCACTTTCACTGTCCCTTCTACTCATATTTTGTTTCTTGCAAGTTTAGCAACTAGTCCAGGTCAACAGGTTTGAATATCTAAATTTTTTATTCTTATATGCAACTCAAATTTTGGTAATAAAATTTTGTATATTAAAATGAAAGTGAATTTGAGCAATGAATATTTTTTGTTGGCTCACATTCACATGCACTATGAGTCAATATCTAATTATAAATCTTATAGTTGAATCTGTAATATATATATTTGTAAAAGAATAGTTGTATAGTATCAAGTATTTAATTTTTATTATTATACTATATACATCTATTAAGAATGATTGTTTTAGTTATAGTTTGTTTTCAGTCATATTATGGTTCTAACCACTTTATCATGCTTTGAGATTTAATCCCTAAACTTTTATTTGGTATAAATTGTGTTAGGTATAGAGTGTCTCCAATATATGATTTTGATCCCTTGCTATGTATAAATTTGAGATTTAGTTCCTCTACTTTTTTGGGCAAAATTTGGTCTCTATACTATTATAATTACATTAGTTAATCCAAATAATTAACACCTGTAGCTATTTCAATTAAAATGTTAATGTGGATTTCTTATTATAAGGGTAAATTACACCAACAGTCACTCAACTTTGGGGTAGCTGACGAAATAGTCATCTTGGTTTCATTTCAATCACTCAACTTTAGAAAAATGACAAAACAATCCTTTTTGTCGTTTTCCATTACAGGCATAACAGCAAAGTGACATGACAGATGATAGCTTGCTTGGTATCATTAACCGTCCAGCTGGCCAATTAGCACCAACTTAAACAACCCTATCAACAACAATTTAGGGCTTATACAGTAGAATAAGAAGAGAATAGAATAAGAAGAAGAAGAGGAGGATAAACAGCCTTATCAGCACCAATGTAAACCTTCTATTCTTTCTCTCAATCTCTTTAAATTAATTTCCAACCTTAAAATTTTGTAAACACTCTCCACCTCCTCTCTTGCCTCTCTCATTTACTTATCTTCATAATTTTTTTCCAAATCCCTTTACTTTCCCAGTTCTCTCCCATGTCTTCTCACACCATAACTAAAACTTTCATTCATAGCAAATTCAAACTAAGCCAAACTCTCCCTTTCCCTTTGTGGGGAAAAAAATCCCAAAAAAATGTTCATAAAGGTTTTAACCAATTGGAGAAGTCATAGTCTTCTCGGTATGAGGGATTTAAAACCTAATGAAACATTAAGTCATGGAAGTCTCTTCTCCTCACCTATTTTTGTAAAAATTCGATAAAAGAAAGATTATTTTTTCTATTTGTTTTGGTTCGAATCAAAATACGAAAAAGCAGAAAACTAAAAAAAAAGCTTTATTTTGATCTTGAATGTGACAGGTTTTTGTGTTTGTGGACTGTTAAGAGTTTGGATTTTCGTGCTTTTGTTTGGCCTGGGTTTTTTGTTGTAATTGTGTGCTCCCCTTTTTCCTTTCTTGTTTGCAGGATCTGGTTCTGTGTTTTTTTTTTTTTTAATGTTGGAACCTTTTCTTTTTGGAGGAGGTAGCTTGATTGGGGGGTTGATTTTAGGATTTTTTGCCATTAGTTTGCAAAAAGGGAAAGATAGGGTTTTTTTTCCCTTTTTGTTTCCCCCATTCTTGCCCTCCCTTTGGCTTTCAGAGGTTGAGCAAGAGATCGAACAGCTTCCATTTTCCCTTCTTCTCCTCTTATTCTTTTCTTCATCTTTTCCATTTCTTTTATTCTTCTTTTTACCCTTAACCAATCATCTTTTTTTTTTACCCTTTGACTATTTGTCCAACGTGGCAAGTTAACTGGCTAATGAGTCCCATTAAGACAGTAACAGAAAATATTAATAAGTGACTGATTTGTCACTTTTTAATAACGTTAGTGAATATTTTGTCATTTTTCTAAAGTTGAGTGACTGAAATAAAACCAATGTGACTATTTTATCAGTTAACTCAAAGTTGAGTGATTGTTGATATAGTTTACCCTTATTATAAACACCCATTCAAACTTATCTTCATAAAATAATTTTTTCATGTAATAATGTTTTTAAGAAAAACTAGTGTCAGTATTTTAATCGAAATATTTAATAATATTGATAGTTTAGATTATTAATGACATTATAAAAGTGTAGACACTAAATTATGTTAAAAATTCAAGTGTAGAAATTAAATTTTAAAATTTACATTTCAATATAGTATAAGAACCAAAGCTGAAAATTGAAAATTGTAATATAATGTAGAAAAAAAAAGGTAAAATAAAAAAGACCTTTTGGACTTTTCTTTTAACTATAACCAGTATTGATTTCCAACCTAAACTTCGCATTAAGTTAATTATTTAACACATGTACTTGCTTCATTATAGATGCTGATTACATTTGTTCTTTTTGACACAACGCCTAAAACTACTCATAACTCTTCTCTAACCTATAAATAAGAAAATAATGCGATTCAGCACATTTGAACTCGCGTCCTCCTGCATTAACAACAATATCATACAAATCGAACTAAGACTCAATCCGATCTTCTTCCTTTCTTTAACCATAGATAATACAAATTTAGTTGACCGACCAATTCAATTTTTTTTTATAATTATAATTGTATCTATTTTTTTGGGACAAATGGACAAAAATGCAATCTATCCACAATTAATGGGGGCAACTCAAAAAGTTGTATTCGTCTCCATTTTAGTGGTTGCGACTGTGGAATTACATGAAATACATGCATCCATCCCACTCTCACTTAGACCACATTCAATGTACCCCTCTCTCTCTCTCTACGCACATGAGAGGTGAATCCAAAAATATATATTTTTAAATATAATTTTTTTAAAAAATTATTATTATATTATTATATTATCTTATAAATGGTAAAGAGCTTAAATTGTGTTGATATTTTTTTATAGTTTTTTATCTCGCAATGTACGGGTTAATTGTATATTTTAATTATAATATATTAATTCATGTATTACAATTTTATTTATAAATTATACACACAACATAATAAAAAATTTTAATACTGAAAACAAGAGAAAATGAGAAATGAGGGTTGATTTTAATACTGAAAATGGGATATAAGCCTTTATTTATTAAAATACATAACTAGTTTTAAAAAGTTATTAAAAATGTATAAAAAAATTTTAAAAACAATTTTGTTTTAATATTATTGATAAAGTGTTATTTCAATTTTTTAAAATTATTTTTTCTTATGAATTATAAGAAGGGATAAAGAATTTCAAAATAATTTATTCATAATAATTTACACGCTTTTTTTCTATGTTTGATCATTGTGAAAAGAATTCCAAAATAAAATCTTGCAAGGATAAATTTAATATGAGAAATCACTCAAAATTGGTTAGTATCAATATTGTTACCTATGCAAGATACCGTGAGTTCAAGCGCACTGTAGTTCATTTATCCTCCTATTCAAAAGCTGAGAAGGGACTATAGATAGTTCTAAACATTTGTATCAATTCAAAAAAAAATTAATCCAAACAATCCATATAATATATCATATTTTTTAAAGATAAATATATATATTGAAAGTGATACAATATCTAACCATTACGACAGAGACTGTTTAAAGAATCATAAAATAGAATCAAACCATTACAGTACGGTCAGACTAAAATCAACAAACTAGATTAACTGGACTAAACCCACACATGACAACCGCACATGATAGGACTTTGAAACCCACGTATATAATTGCGAATGATGGACCTCAAATATGAATACTCAAGATCTAATACTTCTACCTTTACCAACTAAACCAAAGTATGATTGACAAAAATATTTATATTTGAAGTGGAAGCATTTTAAGTTATTAGTCCTATAAAGTAAGAAAAAAGTTAAATAATTATGAATTACATGAATTGCAAATTGAATTCATTAAAGAAAGATGGTAGAATATCAAAATGGGGCCTAACCTATAGCATAGTTGAGAGACTGGATTTTCCAGATGTGAATTAATGGATAAATAATTAATACGCAAATTATAATTTGTAAATCCAATTAGAATTGTCTAATAGCCTATTAATGGATAAATAAGATGCTGGTTGGCAACTCATGATTATTGAATACCATTTCAATGTCTTCATTCATTTTAAAAAAATTGCATATGTTATTTTTAATTTTAAAAAAATTAGGGTAAACTATAGAATTAATATTTTTTTAGTCATCCAACTATGAAAATTTTCAATTTAATTACTAACATTTTAGATCATTTCTATTATAGTTACACACGTCTTATATCGTTTCTATATTGGTCGCAAAAAAAAAATTGCATATATGATTTTTTATTTTTAAAAAAAAAAACTAGGGTAAGCTATAGAATTAGTCATTCATTTTTGTTTTAGTTACCTAACTTTAAAAATGTTCAATTTAATCACTAACATTTTAAATCATTTCTATTATGACCACACACATTTTAGATTATTTCTATTTTGGTCACATTTCATTAAATGGTTAACTAAAGTGATGATGTGACCTTCTTTTTAATTGGCATAATAACAAGTTTAGTCCTCAATATTCATATATTCAATCAATTTAATCCTATTTCTAAATACTTCAATAAATTTAACCATCCACATTTACAAATTCAATCAATTTGATCCTCAAACACATATAATTAAATATAAATTATATATTAGAAAGCCTCGAACAACTCTATATAATCGAATGTGTTGACAATGAAAGCACTTAATCTATTGAGGTAAACAACATTATTTATGAGAATGCATTTGATTGTATAGTCTTTTGTAGTGTATAATCTTTTTTGTTCCTATTGTTGTTTAGAGAAATACCCACTTTCGCAAGCACTTCTTTACTTTTACTTCTTTTTTTTAAACTAAAATGTATCGTCGGTCTAAATGACCGAAATGCGTTGCATGCACTTAGCCCCGCCTATATTATTACATATTAATAATTAAATTGCATTATTCCATTTAATTTAATTATAAAAATAACACATTCGAAGTAAAAAGAAATTAGAGAAATTTTCGGACCAAAGGTAGGTATTATTTGGCCAACCCCACCAATACCTTTGATTATTTATGGATAAAAACACCATCGGAGACTTGACTTTAGTACTACATCTTATTCCATAAGATTAAAGAACAAATTGATCTTTATATTAAATATCTCATCTATTTTTATTGTTAAAAACTAATCTCTAATACACACAATAATCTAATTATTTCGTCAACCAAAAAAAAAATATTTTTAATAGAAACAACTTTTTAACAGTAAAATGAAAAAACATTTTTAATAGGAACAATTTATTACAATGATTAATTTACCTTTTTTTAGCACAAGAGATAAAATACAATCCAACTTTTGCGTACAGATCTATCACTTAATCAACTTTCTAACATAATTCATGAAAATATTCTATTATTTTATAATTTACTTCAAAAAGAATTACTGCCAATAATATCTACTATATTAATTAGCAAAAAGAACATCACTCACGATGATGATAATAATATTAATAAAATAAAATCCAATAAATAATTGCAATAGTGGACACTACCCCAACCAAATTCCAAACTTACCTTCATTTCTTATCTCTAAAATAAAAATACTCTTTTTCACAAAAAAGAAAAGAAAAAAAAAAACATGACATCACATGGAAACACTATCATCTAATATATCGAGAATTATTAATAGTAAAAATACTATTGAAACCTAGATTGCATTTTGCGGTAAAATATTCTTCTATCATAACATGTCACGTGTATTTCATGTTGACATACAGATGCCAATTTTTAACATAAGCAATAGATAAAATTTTTAAATGAATAACCAATTTATTTTTTCATCTAATATATAGAGATTAATTTGCCCATTTTTTTAGTGAAAGGGCAAAATACAACCCGACCTCTACTACAAAGGCCTCCATGATACTATTACCAATTATTAATACCTTAAACAAAATTGTGAAATGAAAAAATAATACCGACACAAGGCCTGAACAAGTAATCCATCCGTATCTAAATTAAATTTAGCATTGGTAGATTTGTAAACAAAACAAGATCAAGAATTGCAGTGTCAAAATTTTACGACTAGATCATATGATTTAAAGAAAAACCAAGTAGTTTGAATAAAATGGTTTTGCCCTACTCATAACCGGATCTATTGCGGATAAAAAAGATCATCTAACAAAAAAATGGCTTTAAAAAAATAGATAGACATGACTTAACAAATTGTTGTACCTTGCCCCGCTGGTAAGCCTTCTTCAACAACCTTGTTTGCTTGAATGGTGCTGATAAGACTGGCAACATTGCCCTGGTGAATGAAATGGGTTAGGTTGCTAAGTATAAACACGAGTTCAATAAAATAAGAGACTCATACTGCTTTGGACATGATAATATTTCACTACAAAAAAGATTAATCTGATGCAGATAGTAATTACGGACAAGCAGAAACAACTGGGATATGTATTTGACTATGACCAACAAAAATACGAGTTTTCAAACGGTTCGATATTAAAAATAAATAAATAAACAAAGCATCTATTGTATGAAATACTTTACCCTCCATGTTGCTAGTTTTGATCGAAGAGACAGCCATTGATGCGGGCCAAAAATGCGCTCGCTGCAGCGGCTGCATGTTGAATGAAGAAATGAAACCAGACAAACTTAAACCACACATCACCAGAAAGAGAGAACTAACAGCTTACCTTACAATCACAACCTGATTCATCTGATCCATTTTACAGTCCATTAGTTTAGCAGTTATTGCCTTAACAACCCACAATTCCACCTCGTCATCATTGATCTGCAAAGAAAAAAGCCTAGATTATGGCATCATGCATCAAATGTGGTCAACAGATAGCTAAGCAAATCTTACCCTAAGAGTATCCTTGATGAGAGCATATGGAATTTGTCTGGATTCATTTGAGCCAAGATCAACCAATGATATCAATCTCATCATTGTTATACAATCTTCATGAACAAGACCTGAACCATGGAAAGTAATAACAATATCAAATTTGCCCATGAAATAGCCCATTATAATAGGTAAAAAGAAAGATAAAACATTACCATAACTTTTCATTAAGGTCGAATTAGCAGCCTGAAATTCGAGGTAGGCATCCAACTTCTGGGTCAAAAAGATCTTCAGAAGCTGATAGACCAATGCGTATTTAGAATCCTTCTCCAATTGTGCTACAGCAGGAATATCTAATAGATCACTCTGCAAAAGGACAACAAAAATTAATAACTAACCCTGAGCTTAAATAAGAAGAATGCAGTAAATAAAATGGAAACAAGATAAGCCAAATATTTAATAAGCTCTAAGAATGGAAGCCATAGAGAAAAGTTGTAAACCCAGAAAGAAAAAAGGAGAAAAAAAAAAAAAAAGGAGGGCAGCTTAGTAGGGGTTTGTTTTTCTATAAGATCTTCGAGATGGGTATTGTTTTATTAACTGATTTATGTATCTGATTCCACAAGCACCACGATTGGGAACTAATGATTGGCTCTATCTAGAAAGATTTTGGATTTGCTCATAATTGATCAAATTATATCACAATTTAGAATCAATTTCAACATATTCCGTACAGAATATTTATATACTACATATTACATACATAAAAAGGCACCCTACTTTTCAAGAGGATGTGCTGATGTCCAGCCTTGGTAAGATTCTTCGCTTTGCATCTAATTAAACCATATGCTCCATTGTGAGTTGCTTAAGCAATCCCAATCAGCCCCTCTCATGGTGACAAAACAAATAGGTACTAGTTATACCAGAATTGATGGTTATCTTCGTTCATTAGAAATTGGATGGGATCCTTAGAAATAAACCGTTTCATAGAAATATGGTACAAATTATTTTTTAGCTCTTACTAGTGTGTGTGCTTCATGAGGAGAAGACTGAGCTTCATGCAAATAAAATGGAGAAATGCTTGCATTCGGATCAGCTAGGATCTACAACATTAATATGATAGTAAAATACCTGAAACATGTCTGGAGCCTTCACAAATTCTATGACAGAACGAACAGCTTCCTCCTTGGCTTCACTAATTATATACGAGTCCTCACCAGAGAAAGTTGCCAAGTACTTGGTCAAGAATTTGAAAGAATCCTTTCCGGAGCTAGATTTGCAGGACAAGCAAAAAGTTGAAGTATATGTAAGTGAGCATCCAATATGAAAGAAAATATATAACAATTATAGGCACAGGCATGAATTTATGCTTTGGGTTCCTCTATACCTTTTGCTTTCTTTAAGTACATTTGCAATGGTAAGGAAGAGGTTCCTTTGATCCTTGACCCCAATATTCCACTCTTTCAAGAAACAGTCAATCTTTTTAAAAGAAGGTATAATATGATCACCAACTTTCCCATTCAAAGCCAAATTTAAAGCTTGCATGTACACGAAGAACCGGCTATCTGGGCCCCCCAACAAATTATAGAGATTAAACAAGCTGGAAAGAGAAAGTCAAACATTAGAGAAAGCCTTGAAAGTTCTATAAGCTAGAAGTTTGGATCATTATTACTCATTACATCTTTAAACGCAGTGCAGGCTTGTCATTTGGTTGTTGAGTTATTTTCGTTGATATGAGTTTTGCCACCTCAAATTCATCTAGATTTTCAAGCTTCGAGGCAAGATTGCAGATAACAGTAAAGATGCACTCAAGATCTGTAAAAGATAATTACAAAATTACTTATAAAACTAGATATTCAATGCAAATTTATAACTTCACAATAACAATATAGCAGCAATAATATATCTAAAGTTAGGGCATCCTTATAAGAGGAAAGTTAATGTTATCAGCTGAATCTGTGTTGTTAGGTGCACTCTAGGCACTAGAACCCTTATGTCATAATGGATTTTTGAAACCTGAGATGAATTTTGGAAAATAATATAAAGCCACAACCAATCTTTTTCCTTTAGTACGATTGGCAACATATAGAATTTATCCTTTCGATAAAGTTTTAAATTAATTGAAGATTACCAAAAAGATATTTTTGGTCTACAAAACAAAAATTGGGTTCCAGAGCACCATTATGTGTGAAAAAAGTATTAGCACCCACGATGACCAGTAATAAAAACAGTACCTTATTAACTATAGATTGTCATGACTGTTGAGAATTAAAGGTTTTATTTTAGAAAGGGAATTGGAAGTCCATAGCACTTCCATTTTCCAATTCCAATTGACTTAAAATTTTCTTTTTGGAAATAAAGAACACTTTTTTCATATTTCACGATAATCAGCAAAATATGAAAATCATTTTTGTATTATTTTTAAAAAAAGTATGACTCATTTGATTTTGCAAAGGATAATTCTTTTACTAATAATAATCAATTTAATCCTTTTTGACATGGCAGCTGAGGACCCATTATTTTAAGTTTTAACGCAGGAATAGACCGTAACATGTTAATAATAGATTATCACAATTGAATAATTACACACATATATGTATATGGTTTAAAAAACATTTTTCATGTGTATCTCTCTCTCCACAAGTGTTCAAATACCTATAGAGGTATCCAAATATTTTAGTGAAACAGATTGAACTCTAAAGTAACAAGTGTAATAATTTTTCCAACTTCCTGAGAAATCTGAACCTCATAAGATTAAGTGCCCAGGTTCTAAAAGCAAAAAACTTGGATGTCCTCTCCCCATTAGCTCGACTGAGGGGAATTTTGAAACTCCTCTTCCATTAGCTCGACAGAGGAGAATTTAGAACTCCCCTCCCTAAAAGCTCTATAAAGGGACTGTCCATTTATTAAAAAAAAATGCATTTTGAATTCTAAAATCATATTCAGATGAAAATTTAGAAATGAGAGTTCGGATTTTTAAAAAGGCAAAACTGCAAGTCCTTCCTCCCCTACAAATTTGGCCAAGGATTTCAAGATTGGCCTCCCCAAAGTTTGGCCAACATCCATTTTAAAAATCATATAATTTTACTCATTTCATTAAAATGAGTTTAGATTTTAATATATATACATAAAAGAATGTAGCCTGATTTCAAGAAAAATCCTTAGCTCAATATGCCAAAAATCACTCTTTAACATTGAAAAAACAGTTTGATTAAGATTATTGAAATCTATCTAGTCAAATTTTATATTTTGGACTCATTTTAAAACCAAAATAACTCAATCAACGCCTAAGGCAAGATTACGATTATCCAAAGCACAACCACATCCAAACAACTCATAATCAAATAGCAACTTCAAGTAATATATCCAAAACATCACAACACTGCCAAATAAACACATCCAAACAATTCACAATTACATAGCAATGTCAAACAATATATCTAAAACACCATATAACATCCAAACAATCTCAAATATTAAGAAAAATTAGGAATTTTCAAAGACAAAACTCTTTTAAAAAAAAAAAATCAAAACCCCTTTTTACATTACTTGGAAGTTAAAACACTGAAGTTTTACCTTAGAAATCTTAAAGGTTTCTTAATTTATCCAAGATTGGGTTTCTCTTTCAACACAAGCTCAAGAATTCTATGGGTGGCATAAAAAAAATTTTTTAGCATTTCTTAACTTCCCCAAGATTGGGTTTCTCTCCAAGATTGGGTTTCTCTTTCAACGCAAGCTAAAGAATTCTATGTGTGGCATAAAAAATTCAGTGTTGCTTTAAACTCCACCCACTTTGGGTTTTTACCCTAGAATTGCATTCTTTCTTTTTTTTATTGTGTTATCATGTTGAGAACTCAAATCTCTCCCAAAAGACAATTTTAGTTCTAATGTGGCATAAAAAATTCAGTGTTGCTTTAAACTCCACCCACTTTGGGTTTTTACCCTAGAATTGCATTCTTTCTTTTTTTTTTTTATTGTGTTATCATGATGAGAATTCAAATCTCTCCCAAAAGACAATTTTAGTTCTAATAGATGGATCTGATGACAAATTCTTCAACTTAGCTAATCATGTATGATCAAAATGGATTTAAAGGCACAAAATGTAACCCAGGGTTCAAGGTTACAAAAGAAAGGATAGTCTAGGCCAAATAACTATTTGAAGGCAAACCAAGAACCATTTCTTTCCATAAGGAACTTCCTATTTCGTCCGTTTTTTTCCTCTCACTCATTTCATTTCTTTCTTCTTGTTTTGTTTTCTTTATTCACACTTTTCTTTCCCTTCTTTTCATTTTCACCTTTTGTTGTTGCCTCTCGAAATGAGTTCAAAACTTCCAAGCTCTCTTGCATTTGCACCCATATCTTGAGGCTCCAATTTCACAGCATAAATGAAAACCACCAGCCCATTTTTTAGACACCTAATTTTGTACTAGACACCAAAAACTCGATTGTCCTTAATCTAAGTCCCTAGGTTTTGCTTAAATTGAGTCTCATAAAATATACTGAGACCTTTGGCACATTCAAAAGGAACCTAAAGATCCTAATAGAGGAGTTAATAGGAGAGATAAAATTGGAAGGCTCAAATTAAAAAAGTCAACCATGCATCCTTAAAGTGAAAAGTCAACATTTTGAGAGAGTTAAAATGGACAAGTTAAATGAGCTTAATGAGTGGGAGAAATGGAAGTAAGAAAGGGGCAAATTATAGTCCCATCCTATGTTGCTCGAACTCTTCATTTTTCTTTAAGTACACATGTTCAGCACTCGTGTCCAACAGATGGATAATATAACCTCTAAAGATCTTCCAAATACATAAAAAAACAAAGAAAAATCTAACCATGATTGTGTCAGATACATATATGCATCACTCACACCTAAACACAAGTAACATAAGTTCCACCCCATTTCCATCTGTAGGCTAGGCACATCGCGCATGTACATCATCAAATGCAACTTGCCTAAAGTGGTCTAAATTGCTTTTCTTGTACGGCACTAAGGTATAGTGCTGTAAGGCGTACGCCTTGTGCCTTAGCATTAGACAACAAAAGCACCTTAGACCTTTTTCTCATGAGGTCCATTTGATAATTGATCAAGCACGCACTTGGTTCACCTAGGCGCACTCTTTGCAAGGCAATAGGCACAAAAAAGAAAAGCCCACCCAACCAAGGTTATCTTTAATTTCTATTATTTTTCACATTTTTTGTTAGATATACCTTCACTAGTAAGAAAGGAATAGAATCCAATTCAATATTCCTCAATTATTTGAGTACTCAACATAGAAATGGACCATCTTGACCAATTAAAAAAATTACATGTTTTGTAGATAAACTAGACCATATATGTGATATATATATCATATATATATATATTAAGCTTTATATGTATATATATGACATATATACATTGATAAATTCATAGACATACACATAAAAAGTTTCACCCATGTACATATTGCGCTTTACTTCATTCAAGTTGGAATCTTTTTTTCTTTTTCTTTTTTTGCCTTACGCCTAGAGGCAATATAAGGGTCCTAGTGCCTAGAGAGCACCCTGCACCCTTAACAACATTGCTAAGGCACAAGGCCTAAGCGCATGCCTTAACAACACCAGCTGAACCCATTTCCATGCCATTGCAACTCAAATAAATAAATAGAAGTTACAAGTGATCAACTTGGTAGCTGTTATGTACTCATAAATGATTAAAACTGGAGAAAATCAAAACCAACCATTTATTTTCCAGAAAGTTGAATCTTTAATTTATAGATTCTTGAAAACATTATTTGTTTGTAATTCCAAACACGCTTTAAGAAAATGCAACAACTTAACATAAAATTAAGAATTCCACAAGCTTCACTGAACCGGGAATGAAGCTAAGAAAATAACATTCATCTCAATTCATAAACCACCCAAATTATTCAAATAAATAAAAAGAAAAGGGGGTAATTTGTACCTTTATCAGAGACCTTGGAAAACACTAAATCAGCAGAAGTAAGCATCAAAGAAGCTAAATCCAACCATCTTCCCATCACTATACACTCTTGCGCTTCCATACAAAGGCTCGTCACTTGCGGCTCCGCAACCTTCCACCATAATTGAGAAAAAAATAATTAATGAAAATTTGAATTTTCTGATTTAAGAATTTCTTTTTGGAAAATAAATTGAGGTTACCTCTGGACCAGCATCGGCCCAAGCGAGTTCGGACGTGAAGCGGACGACGGCGAGAGCGGGATCATCTTCGGAGGTTGGAACGACTGTGGTCATTGTCGTTTTGCAGCTCTCTGTAAAACCCTAGCTTCGCTTTGGTAGGGGGCGACAAAGCAGACAGAAGAGCAGCAAGAGAGCGAGTGGAAAACCCTCAGTTTTTTTTTTTTATTTTTTAAGTCATTATTATTTTAAAGATATAATATTATATATATATATATATATATTAGTTATATTTTTAAGGAAATTGGATTGGGATGGACAGTTAAAAACCAGACCAGATCCAAAAAAACTGAAAAGTATTGATGATAAAACGGCGTCGTTTACAAGTAGCTTAAACCCAAAGTAATAATGAGAGGGTACGGTGGGTAGATAAAAGAGAAAAGTAAGATCTATAAGATACTAATAAGTCGTTTATCTTTTTCTACAAAATCCAATCTCTGACGTCAACAACTGAATCCCATTTCTCTAAAAGGTATGTTCTTCTTCTTCTTCTTCTTCTTAATATCTACTTTCTTGGTTTTTAACATACCCTGTGTTAGGATTTATGGGTCTCTGTCTGTGTATTTGAAGTGTTGTTACATGTTTTTTCTTAAGCTTTAATTCTTTGTTCTAAGAACGGATTTGCTATTGTAATCACGGAAAAGCCTGGAATTTTGTGTTGAGGCAAAGATAAAATTAAAAAGAATTTGGGGGCAGAAGATGATTCTTTTTGTGTGTGTTCAAATGATTGACTTTTTGGAGAGGATAGAAATGCAATTCGTTTTCGTTAAAATGGACTAAATTAAACTGTTAATTTTTTAAAGGGATTAAAAGTGCAATTATACCATTTAACCCTGGCTTCCACCCTGATTGGAGTATAATTATTTTTTATATACACCACAGCAGTGGAGTTCAAAAACTATTTGTTTTACCAGATTTAAGCACTTTTATTTGTTCGTGTTGGTTTAACTATGGTAAGAAACCCAATGTTGAGTTATACTAAGTTTGTATGGTTAGATAAATCAACAACTAAAAGGTATAACTATGTTCCTCCGACTCTTCATTATCCTTGAACTATCTGTGTCCGACTTATATAAGGGTATGCCCCTTTAAAATTATGGAAGAATACAAAAAATTGATCCTTAGTCCAAGCAACATAGGGGTATAATACAACTCTCCATACTTGAATCTTAGGTGCAAAAGCTGGTTGGACTGTAATGTTTTTGCTAGGTCATGTGAGTTTATAAACTTGGAAAAAAATAGATGTGTTCTGTAGATTGTTCATAATTTAACTAGATGACTTGAGTTAGAATATGTATTTTAGCATTTAGACTTTTTTTGAATTTTAGACTCTGGGTATGGGAGACTGTTTGCCTAGATATCCAGTCCATTGAATTGTTTGGTTGTTCCCAAATAACGAAGAGAAAATTTTATGTGGAATCATGAATGGTTAACTAATAGCGCCGAGCATGAAGTTTGCATGTTATATTAATAAGTTTGCTTCATCATGTCATTTGATACTTATTGCAGGCCCCTATCAAAAAAGGGAATGAATTGAGGAGGTTGGGGGAAACATGGAGGCTGACTTGGTTAAGGAAAATGATAGGAAACGATCATTGCATGAAAACCATGGGTTTTCAACTAATTCTGATTCTTTCTCGATAGCCAATATTGAAATGCAAGGTAGCTTTGTAGAATTAAATGAGTCGCAAGCTTCATTTGTGGGAACTTTCGAGACAGGCAATGATGCAGCCCAGATTTTTTCAGAAACAAGGTCAGCTATTAGAAAGAAAACCAAGTGTAGGAAAAGGATGGAGCAGCTTGATTCCTCGGACTGTAGTGATCAAAGTCAGATTGATAGGCATCCTGAGGAAGTTGGCCTTACTAACACTGATCAAACGAATACTGTTTCAGGTCCAACTCTATCGGATGAAGGGAATAGTGAAGAAAAGATTGATTCATTTGATGCAAATGAAACAAGTGATGTATCTCTTGCTATTGTTATACCTCCTGTTAGTCAATCGAGGAAAAAGCTGCTTGTTCTTGATTTGAATGGGTTACTTGCCGATATAGTCTATAATCCTCCAATTGATTACACTCCAGATGCACTCGTTGCAGGACGGGCAAGTAAGAACTTGGTTTCAAAAACTTTATATGCTTGTTAATGCTTTTTACATTCTAAATACTTTTAAAACTAATTGGAAATTTGCTTTTTTTCTTCCAGTTTTTAAGAGACCCTACTGTGATGAATTTTTGAAGTTCTGTTGTGAGAGGTTTGAAGTTGGTATCTGGTCTTCAAGAAACAGGTACTTCTCATTTTTTTTCCTGTGGAAACAAATAATTTATTGCCTTCTCTTAGTGCTAGATTGTTGCCATGGAGAATTGATGTATCATCTTAGTTGCTGGAATTTTGAACTTTTGCAGGAAAAATGTGGAAAGATTTATTGATTTTCTTATGGGAGATATGAAACAAAAATTGCTGTTTTGTTGGGTAATTATGGCCTGTTTCATTTTACTTTCTGTTAAACCATGCAATCTGCATAATTCTTCTTTATATTTTTGTTTTCTCTCTTCTAAGTCATCTTTGATGGCATCGCCTTGTCGTTATCCATAGTTAAGAAAATGTTCAAGCTAAAAGCAGTCAAGATTGATGGTTGTAACTAACAAGAGTAAAGATTGAATCTTCGAGCTGTTTAACCTTTGTTTTTTATTTTCAGAAAAGAAAAGAAAAGGCCTGCTTGGTCCCTTTACCTAAGAAAATGCTCTTGCTGATTGGTATTCAATCACCAGCAAGAGTAAAGATTGAATCTTCGAGCTGTTTAACCTTTGCTTTTGTATTATCAGAAAAAGAAAGAAGAAAAAAGGCCTGCTTGATGCCCATCTAAGAAATTACTCTTGCTGATTGATATTCGATCACCAGCAAGGGTAAAGATTGAATCTTTGAGCTGTTTAACCTTTGCTTAGAATTCTCAGGAAAAGAAAAGGAAAAAAGGTCATCTTGTTGTCCCTGCCTAGAAATTGCTCCAGCTGATTGGTGGTCAATCACTAGCAAGAGCAAACATTGAATCTTCGAGCCATTTAACCCTTGCTTTGTCTTCCATAAAGAAGAAAAAACCCAATGAGTAACGAAATTCAATTTCCTTAGTTTCAGGATTAGTTGCTTTTCTGACACCATTTTACATAAGAGCTAAGATAAGAGATAGCATGAGAAGATATTGAGTGCCTACGTAGTAATGCCGTGCTTGAACAATTCATGAAGTAATATGTCGTAATTCTTGAAGATTATTTGGGTACATACAAATGTACTGGACTAATTTCATTAATGCTTTTCGCATCAACTACGATTTTATATGCAATTAAACTGGTAACAGTTCCAATTCTGATTCATTTGCTTTATGCACAATATTTATTAGGATTCGTCTTACTGCACCACGACACAATTCAATACTCTTGGGCATAAATATAAGCCCTTGGTTTTTAAAGATTTGAGGAAGCTTTGGGAAAAACATGACCCTGATCTTCCATGGGAGAAGGGATATTATAACGAATCAAACACGTTGTTGATAGATGATTCTCCCTACAAAGCACTGCTTAATCCCGTAAGTTAACGGACTACTTCATTTTGTTTTATTTTTTGTTTAGATCACTAATATTTTCCTTTGTCTTCCTAACATAGGTCCCTGATATATATTTTCTTTTTCGATTTTCTACTAATCTTTGTAGCCACATACTGCAATATTTCCTCATTCATTCAAGTTCGACATGAAGGATAATTCATTAGGTAAAACAACTTCTGGAATTATTTACATTTGTGGTAAAAGTACTATGGAGGCTCTAGGAGTCAAATTGCATTTTACCCCCTCTACTCAAAAAATGGGCAAATTAATCTCTATGCATTAGATTAAAAAGCAAATTAGTCCTTTCTATTAACAATTTCATCCATTTGTACCAGTAAAAACTGGCGTGGTTGATAGAATAACCAGAAAATAACACGTGGTGTGCCACGTTTACCTCATGCTGACGCCTAGGGACTAATTTTTAACAGTAGAAATGCATGGAATTTTTAGAATGACCAATTTGTTGTTCGATCTACTGTATTGGGATTAATTTGCCTAATTTTTTAGTAAAGGGGGCAAAATGCAATCCAACTCTTAGTACAAGGGCCTCTATGGTATTTTTACCTAGTTTTGTCAAGTTCCATCATTTGAAGAATGTTGAATAACTTGGTTCTTTTTTGGTATGTATTTCAGGTGACGGAGGTGATCTTAAAGTTTACTTGGAAAGACTAGCTTCAGCTGATAATGTACAGAACTTTGTCGAGCAAAATCCACTTGGTCAAATAGCTATCACTGAAAGAAGCCAGGATTGGGGATTCTACAGCCAAGTTATCGATACATGTCTTCAGTCCGAACTACAAAATGATGTGGGCCTTCCAACTTAACTTCTAGTTCAGTTTCTGTTAATCTGAAATGAAACTTCAGCATAAGTAACTTAGATGAAAAAAAAGGGGGGGGGGGAAGGAAAAAAAATTACAGAAACCCTAAAAACCAAAGGCCTAGGGTGGATTCATTGCTAACTTTTTGCTTTGTTTTTGTTCCATGCTTATATAATTTGGTGTTTTTGTTGGATCACTTAGAGCTGGTTACCATTATACCTTTTCCAGTTTTTTTTCTTAAGTGTACAATATTTTTCTTTCTGGTTACTTCAGTGGAGCAAAATACGAGTTGTGACCTGGCTGTTACATTGTTATTATTTTTCTTTTTGGGATAATAAGTTTATGTATTCATTGAGATTGACATAAGTGAGATTTAAAGGATGGTGATCCCATAAAACAGGGTCATCTTGTTGTTTATTGTGGGTTATTATAGTATATCATTGGAACCTTAATCCTTGGTTTCTTTTTTTCCTGTTCATTCAGATTGCTTCAAGATGAGTTTCCATTGATGAACTCAGAGAAATGTATATTATGCACGGATATAGTTGGATTTGTTTTGAGAAAAGAATATTTTCAAGTCAAATGGCCATCCAATTATCTTTGTCTTCTTGTACCTAATTTTAAAATTTTGGTATAATAATGGAAAGTCTTTTTCTAATTGATATAATTAAATTCGTTTTTATTTTAATTACCTCGCTGTTAAATTGATAACAAAAAGCTTCTTTCTAATTGGTATAATAATATATTTAGTCTTCAGTATTTACATATTTTATCAATTTGGTTAAATATAGTAAAGTTAAAATTAAATTATTTTTTTATTCTCATTCTCTCTCTTCTTCCAGCCACTCATGTTTACTTTTTTTTTCATGTTTTTCCCATTCTTTTCTTTTATTTTCTACTCTCTTCCCCACAATTTTTATTCTTTCTTTTTCCCATTAAATCTAGGCTTAAAATGTGAAAGGAAAGAAATAACCATCGATAGTCTATAGAAGAAGCGCGATGGAGAGACAGAATGAAAAATAAAAATAATTTAATTTAATATATATTTTTAATTTCATGTAAGTGATAATATAAATTTAAAATGCTATAAAAATATAAATTAAAAAATGACACATGATGGGTTTTTTTTGTTGAAGTCATTATTTTTAATGTAGATAACAGTAGAGACTCGTAATGGTTACGAAATTATAATTTAAGTACATAGTTTGACCAAAAAAAGCTTGAATAAAAAATACATAATGATTTCTTTGACCTTAAAACTTTATAATAAAAAAATCATTTTAACTCTTCATTTAATTTTTTGTTTTTTTTTAACCCTTGAACTTGCATTTTTTTGTCAAATCACCTTAA
Organism: Gossypium australe; assembly: GCA_005393395.2. Taxonomy (NCBI): domain Eukaryota; kingdom Viridiplantae; phylum Streptophyta; class Magnoliopsida; order Malvales; family Malvaceae; genus Gossypium; species Gossypium australe. The sequence goes on along the minus strand of CM016622.1, from coordinate 96,681,915 downwards.
AATAGATAGAAAATTAACTTTACTAACGTGACATACATGTGGATTGCCACGTATATGTCATGTCAACATTTTGATTAATTTTTAAAAGTTTAATAAATATTTTTATAATTTTTTAAATAATTTTAAAAATATTTTTTATAATTTTTTAAATTTAAAAATTACAAAATTAATTAAATGTTGATGTATCATTCACATGGTGATCTACGTGTATATCGCATCAACAAAGTTGAAAAACACTAACTTTTTCATCTATTTTGAGTGATCTGACAAAATACACAAGTTTAAAGGTTAAAAGAAATGACCGATTGAGTCTTAACTTGATTGGCATGGGCATTATTGCCAATACAAGAGGACGTGGTTCGAGTGTGTTGAAGCACATTATTCTCTATATATGGATTGGGGAGAGGCTATGGATAGTTCTAGACATTATATAAAAACAATGATTAAAAAAATTAAACGAAGAGATAAAATGATTTTTTTATAAAATTTGAATTATTATACCAATAAGAAAAGCATAGTTCAATTAATTAAGGGAAAAAAAAAACCCGCACCTGTTTTCTCATAGTTTCACAGTTGTGTCCTTGTGTATTTAAAGAAAAATAAATAGCTGGTGCATGATTAGGGCGAAGCCAAAAATATTTTTTAGGGGTTAAAATTAAATTGTAATTTTTATGATAGTAAAAATACAATGTCACCATTTAAATAACCTATATCTTTATAATTTTTAAAAGATCAAATTAAATTTTTATCATTTTTAGGAGGGTCAAAGTATAATTTTACTTTTATTAATTTAAATTTTTTAAATGGTCTAAATAAAAAAATTTCTATTTTAGAAGGTAGGGAACCTTGCCAACCCCCTAACTACGCCTCTGAGTAAAGATGAAGCGAAAGATTTAGTAGTTTCTATGGTGTGTAGTTAACAGGGTTAGACTAATATTTTATCAAATATTTCTAAAAGCAAAGAATGAAATCACAAAATAATTTTCAAATACAATCAACTCTATTTATAACGGCTCCATTTGTTTGTCGAGATTTTGTCTGTTATAAAGAGATAGTTGTTATAGACATATAACAATATTGTTACAGAAAAGTGAGAATTATGTTTAATAAAAGAAAGCAAGAATCAAATCAACAAAATTAAAAAGATGCATAGAAGGTGTTTGCATTATTGCTTCTATACATATTTTACTTCACATTCTTTCACATGATTAGTTATGAAACTCATAAATCTAACAAATTCAAGTAATTAATTTATCATGAATTATTAAATTTAAGTAACCAATTTATAAATTTATGATATTTCGAATTCATAAAACAATATTTAATTAGAAAAGTTAATAATTTATTACATTGATATCATTAATACCACTTATTAAAAATTAATTTCATTTAATAAATATGTTTAATAGTTTATTGAATTGATAGGTCAGTTTTTTTTAAGTTTGGGTAGATGGGAAAGGTGTGAAAAGAAATGTTTAATTATCCGTCCGTCTTTATATTTTTTAATTTTTAAAATTTAATCATTTTACTTTTAATTTTAGAATTTCAATCTCTCTATTTATTTAATTTAAAAAGTAAATTCCAATTCAAAACTCTTATTCAAATTTATAATTTGAACTTTAATTTTTAAATATTTAAAATCAATAGAAGTTTAATAAATGTGTTACTAATTGGATTTTAATTTTTAATCAGTCATGGAGGAGTTAAATTCTAAAAATTTAAAAAAAGAAAGGATTAAATTTCAAAATTTCTAATAGCATAGACAACCAACATAATTAAATCAAAAAGAGAAAAGGAAAGAAAAGGAAAGCAATAAAAGAAATTATATATTTGTATTATTGTTTTTATAAATATTCTATATTTATTGTTATAAATTTATATAAATAGAATTTTTGCTTTATTGTTAAATAATGTATTTAAAGTGATTAATTCAGATATTTATTCACTCATTGATTTAAGAATAAAATTTTAAATGATTTTGTCGTGCATTTACTTTCAAATCAATTAAAATCCATATTCATTTTGCTTATAAATTATTGTCCTATTTTTTAACTCCACATGCAAAATTGTAAATTTAACAAATTTTTATAAAAATTTTAGGATAAATTATACAATTAGTTATTCAACTATTATTGTGTTTTTGTTTTGAACACCAAATCATAAGAAGTTTTAATTTTGGCACTAACGCTCCAGATTGTTTCTATTTTGGTAACTCTCGGTTAAATGATTTATGAAAATAATAGATGTGGTTTTTTTTAACTGGTATGATAACATATTTAGTCCTCAACACTCACACATTCTATTAATTTGATCTTAATTCTAAATAATTTAATAAATTAAACCCTCCACGTTTAAAATTTCTATCAATTTAATCCTCAAACCCATATAATTAAATGGTTATAATATATTATGAAAAAGCACAAAATATAATATTATTTATATAAATAATAATTAAAGATACATTTGTTATTTTAATTTTGGGTTTGTCCTGTACTGATAAAAACACTGAGACAAGCAGTGCACCATGTTAAGAAACTATTGCTTTCACTCTCTTGATCTTAACATACATCGTAATGGTTATTACGTTATTCAAATGTTAGATACAGATTCGAGTATGTTAGGCGTCAAACACTGGTACTTCATGAAAATAAAAAACAAGCAAACATGGAAGTGTCCATCAGGGGCACATTCAAGTTTTTCAGGATTTATGCAGAATATAGAAATTTGAAGAAGATGAGTTATGGTAACATTAACTCACTAGTCTAACAGTAACTCTAAAATGCACATGAAGCATCAAGCTTATTTTTTTAGTTTATACATAAATCAGAACGTGGGTTAATGCATCATATGCGATTCCGGGCAAGTAACAAGGTAGTAACCGTAAACATATCATGGAAGTTCCTGTATTAAAAATCAAATTACATTTTACCCTCTCTACTTGTGAAGTGAACAAATTAATCCCTATACATTATACCAAAGAACAAATTAATCCTTTGTTAAATTTTTCATCCATTTTTATTATGAAAAATTGATATATCTGACAAAATAACCAGACAGTTACCACGTGTATCTCATTTTGACGTTTAACAATAGAAATTTTAACAAAATAACCAATTTACTTTTTGATCTATCATATAGGGATTAATTTGCCCCTTTTCTTTTAAAAGTGAGCAAATATAATCTAATTCCTAATACAAGAGCTTCTATAGTACTTTACCATCATTATGTTTATTACCTAAACTCACCATTCAGCTTTAGTCTGCCAACCATACACTATGTTACTCAAATATGTCCCACACGAGCTCCCAAATATTTCATGTGTTTTTAGGGTACTAGGAGGACTGTATCCCAATGCTCATGTCTAAGCATATGTTGAACAAGGTTATTAAGTTAAAAGTAAGATGGTCATAACTAGTCATTAGAGGTTATCATCAACATGTCAACAAAACAACTGAACAAGGCCATTCAATATGAAATAGAGATTCATCCTATAGTGTAGATTCCAATTATATCTTATTCGTCAACCAATTAAAATTCAGCTTCCATATTATTTATAGGCTAAATGCTTAAATTGAAGCCCAACCTTTTAAGAGTTGCTTATATAAGTATCAAACCTTTCAAAATAATTATATAAAGGCCTAACCTAAATAAAAAATACTCAAATGGAGGTTAAACCTTTCAAAATGGTCAAACAAAGACCAAATCTTTTCGAAAATGCTCAAATAAGGGTCAAACCTTTTCGATAGTGCTCAAATAAGTGCTTCTCAAATGACGTATATCATATCAAGTTTCAAATAATGTTTTTATCAGTTGCTTCTTTTCAAGCAACATCTGATTCAATTGTTATGTATTTTATTCTAAACACGACAACTTTCACCTAATTTTTACAACAAATTGGGTTGACGTGAGTGAAAAGTTCTTACTTTAACACTTTGTAAAAGTTAGGCCCTTATATGACCACTTTGAAAGGTTTGGCCCTTATATGAACAACCCCTAAAAAGTTGGGTCCTAGTTTGAGGATTTAGCCTTATTTATAATAGTGTACAACATGATTCAAGTTAAAGAAAGATTGTAGCAAATAATAACTGTTCTCCAACTTCGGTTTCAACTTAAAAATTCGGAAAGCATGTGACGCCATAACCTGCCTTCATTAATAACAAATAGCAATACAATATGGTACAAAGCTTTAACAATTGCGAGCATAGTGTACATATGGAGATTCAGGTTGAGTGAGAAAACCGATAAATCCATGATCAGACAAAGACATGAAGAAAAAAACAAGATTCTCAATTAGAACTAATCATGGAAAATGTTATGTCCATACCTCGAGAAATTTGTCAAAGCTGGAGACTTCTCTATGGTTGTTTTCACTGTCCATTTCTAAATTGGTCACCAAGAAGTCTACAAAGGATGATAACAACAAACCTAGTTTACAATTGAATCTTATTCCTAGGAGCTTTCTACAGATTCTTTCAGAATTTTTTCCACTCGTCTTTTCTTGTCATCCTTTTCATTATCATTTCCAAACCACGAGGCAATCTTCAGAAGGTCCTCCTCATTCTGTGAATTGAAATCCGATATTGTGCCTAAGGATTTCTTTCCAATTCCAATCTTAAAACGCACTGTAGGCCTCTGATCATAAAGAAGTTTCTTCTTTCCATTGTTAGAATCACATAACCCACTCTTCATTGCTTCAATGGCAGGAGCAAATGTCTCCAACACAGAAACATGGTTTCCCACATCGACATGAACCGGATTTCTCAAAGCCACTTCATTTGAAAGCTTAGTTGGAAGAACAACCGGTGACACTTCCTTTTCCCCAACATGCAAAGGTGCAGCAAGATACGGATTACTCTCAGTAGCAACATATCCACTACCATGGGAAGAACCTCCTTTATTTTCATTATGAGCAAACCGCAACTGCAAATTCAACAATGACCGATCCATATTCCTTTCAACCCTTTCTAACTCAGACTCAGTCTTCTTCCCGTTAGAAACACCCATTGTTTCATTCTCTACACTCAACCGAGTCGCATAAGTCTCAGGATCAGGAAAAGCAGGCAACCAACTCGGTATATGCTCCCCAGGAGGATCTTCTCCTTTTGCCCAAAAACTCCCAGTTTTTGTCGACTCTTTAACAACCGGGAATCCGGGAACATCATAAGCAAATGGGATAAAATCCGAAACACCGACAAAGTGAGTAATGTCCTTAACTACCCCAGAACTAACAACACAGCGGTCAACATCGGACGCGCCGGAGAATCCTAAATTTGATCCTAAATCTTCTAACCCATGAATAATGTCAAACACATTCCCTTTCACTCTCCCGGCTAAATTAGCACTAAGATTCGCAGTTTTCCCAATGCTGTAAATATACCTAACACTTATATCAGATAATGTTTCTAAAGCAGAGAGATGAAAACCCTGAAACCCCACGCTTTCACATAGTTGCGCCACTGCAACCTTCGCGATTGCTAGGGCAAAATCGTCACTTTTGCTACCGAATTTGTAAGACTTTGGCCGTTTTTGTGAATTGTCATGTTCTTTTTTTCTATTTTCCAAACACCCATTGTTCATGTTCAATAATTCTTCCTCATATCATTTCATGTTCATTTATCTAAAGAAATCAGAACAAAATTATTAAAACAATAGAAAAAAGAAGTATCCGGAAAGAATTAAAAGAGAAATGGAGGCCGAAAGCTTACCTTTTTTTTTTTGACGGTTGATAAATTGAAGCGGGTATTTGGGGAAATTAGGGGAATTTGAAAATTAGGGTTTAAAATTAGAATCTTAGGTTTCAAAAGTTGGGGGATTTAGATTTAGATTAAAACCCTTGGAGATGGAGGATTTGGGCGTTAGTTTTTATAAATGGAAAGAAGAGATGGTGTCCGAACTATGAAGAGCAGTGATTGATATCTAGAATTTACTCTTCAAATTTCAGCCCCCGTGTTTCATGTGTTGTGTCTATTCTTTTTTTTTTTTAATATACGTGATTCATTCTAGTGAGTAAAGAGAAATCAAATTCGTTGATATTAAGAGAAGACTTTTAATAAATTGAATCTAAGAAAAGACTTTTATTCCTAAAAATCAATTTCGATAATATGATTTAAATTTTGGGAGTTTTCGAGTTTAGAAAAAGATATAGAATGCATCTTCCCAACTTATAAATAGGAGGATAATGCGTTTCAGTGCATTCAAACCCACGTCCTCTTGCATTGACAACAATGCTCATACCAATCGAGTTAAGACTCAATCGACCTATTCATTAAATTAATAGCCCAAATATAAAATAAACGAATACGTAGTTAATAGTAATTTAATTATTGTGTATGTGATTTGTTGATGAATTATTTCTAAACTGTTGGGTGTTGAATAGTATTGAATGAGTCCTTGACTATGGTAAAAGAACTTATTATTCTTGGTATTTTAAGCTAATCTTCTTAAGATTGGACTATGTATGTACCATGAAATTGTAACAACAACAATTAACATTTGATTGTTTTGGAAACAAGAAAGGGAATCTATTTGTGCTTTTACATTTTGGGCTAATTCAAATTCAACCCTAACAATTTATTATATGTGCAATCAAGCCTTTGTTGGTAGTCTTACTTGTTCAATTTAATCATATTGCTAATTATTTTTAATTAATTATTAGTTGATATTAATTTTTTTTTTTGAGATTAATTGATGAATTCATGTTATTTGTTTGTTCATGAGTATGAATTATATTTGATTTTTAAAATGAAATATATTTAATTTTATTTATTAATGGAATCATAATAAGAGCCCTATAAATAATTTAGGAAAGCTATTGGTTATAGTTGACATGCCATAAGATATAAAGCTCTCTAAACATTGTGTATGCGAGTTGCTATATGAACTCAGGAGTATCATATAGTTGCGCTTTATGCATTTGGTTTGTTGGTTGGTTAAGTCGTGCTATGCACACATCGGAGTATGGTAACGTAGCACCTTGTGCTGGAAAAATAGGTTAAAAAAACGATTTTACAGTTACAACAAAAGTTTAAAATATTTCAAAACCGAGCTAGTTTGTGATATTTATGTTGGATCTGATGCCATAAGTGTAGTATATTCATTTGTATACTTGTATTTTTTTAACAGGTTGGTTTAATAAAATTATCCATAAATTACATTATTACATTTTTTATATCGTCCTAAATGGTTTTTGCACGCAAAGTAAAATGAAAGCAAATATTGGTTCATTGGTTATCTAATATTTAACTAATACTAAGCGATATTACGCGGTCGGATCGTAATACAGAAAAACAACTTGTATTAGTAGATAAACCTAAACATGTCCTTAGTCTAAATGGAAATGAGCAAATTGATTGAAAGACTAATATGCCATCTAACAAGTCCAATTGGGAAGATGCTTTGTCTTGGGCATCGGAGCAGATGACTCCCAAAAGATATGGACATAGATGTGACTGACCAAACTAACATTACATCGGATAGGATCCAAGTAGAATAGATCCTGAATCCGTTGATAGATTTATTCACTTGTGAAGTTCATAGTGTGACATACATTAATCCTGAGTGGATGATAGACTCTGTATACATGCCACGTTACAATGCTTAATCCCGAGTTGATTTTGTGGGACTCTTTGATCACACTTCCATAACATTGATTGCCCTCTCGACAACCCTCAGCTCGAATCTCAATCAACTGTTAATGAAGCACTTCGCCTTCCATAAAACCATGTAGTTGCTTACAAGTTGTTTCGTTTTGACCAATTCGACCACACAAGTAAAACACTAAAGGAATTCTTTCATAGCTGAACAAGACTTCAAACAATTTATTACCTTGTTTACAAATCTTCTTCTTTCTCATTAGTGATTCCATAATATCAATTCTGACTCTAATCCACATACAGTTATTAATAAAATTCCTATGGGTATTAGCATCGGTTGGAAAAATCGTCTGTAAAAACTTATTTCTTGCATAATGAAAATTTAAAAATTTCATAAAACCTGAAACATCATTGTGTTATCTATGGAAATTATTTTTACTAAATTTAGAACTTTTTTTTCAAAGCTAGGTAGTTCTGTCGAATTCTGAGTTTTGACTAAATGATCTTCTCCGCTATTCTTGAACCCTTTGTTGCTAATAGAATGAGCTCTTATCTAAAACCAAATACAAGATGGAAACCGAGACTTTTCAGTGAAGAAAGTTCACTTTCTCTATGGGAACCAAAATCAAAATTCACAATCACAAGTACTGACAAAAATATAATTTATTTGTAGCTAAATAAAATGTCCCTAAATTTAGACAGAGTATCCACGTATCAGTAGTGTATGTATTCGACTTCCCCCATAGTCCAGATATATAGGGATGAAATCACAATAGTTATACTAGAACAAAAAGAGAGGTAAGAATAATAATAATTTAATAAAAATCCAAAGTCCTATTGAGACTTAGTGTGATGGGCGACACCCATACACTGGGATTCCTGGTGTGTCGCTCACCCCTATTAAAATGGGATGTAATCTAGTTATAGTTTTAATTAAAATCCAATAATTAGTTTTTCTCCCAAAATATTATTTATTCAATTAATTAAAATTAATCCATCAAAGTTATGACAACTTTACCGTATTAGAATTTATGAATAAACATATTTAATTGACCTTTTTAGTAAAGTTGCGATGAATAATTAACTTTTTTTTGACATTGAATTCAATTATTTAATCTCAATCAATTAAATAATAATACAAAGAAATTAAATTAATTTCTAAGTTACCTCTTGTTTCTTTCGAGCAAATGCATTTACTACGGATAATAATCCATGCAATCTATTTCTCTTTTGTCGTTCTTATTCATTTATCATATCGATTCTAATTTACAAGCCAAACATAATTGTGTGGATTGATAAATATGGAACGTGATATCACTGTCATTTGTTGACAGTGGCCATATTAATCATTAAGAATACATAATGGTGACAATGAGATGAAATAGGATTGTATTGAGTGAATGGATTTAACTCAAAGGAATCAAGAATATCATGTGAGGGTAACACACACATGACGAGGTCATTGGACAAAGCAGTTGGATGAATTGCTTTCCTAAAGAGTATACAATAAGGAATTCAATCATGGTACTTCTTGTGGGCTGACTCCATGATTAAGTAAATTGTGAATTATTGGAATGATGCTTTTGAGCATAATTGCAATTACTAAAGCCTAATTGTATATGTTCGATTGGTCCCTCTGTTAGCTCAACAAAAGCTCAATTGGACTACATTTGAATCAAAAGAAAATTCTAAGACTTTGAAAATAATTTAATTGAGTCAATTTATTCGATGAGAAATTAAATTAGGCGGTCATGAGAATTGTTTAACTAGAGAATTTGATTAAAGAATTTTCTTAAAAAATTAATTTTAGAAAATCTCAGTGATTTTTGATAAAATTAATTTTGATCAAGCAAAATTAAATTAATCAAATTAATTAAAATAAATATGATATTTTTGGAAATTAATTTTCAAATCAGACAATTGAACCAATAGGTAATTAAACTAGAAAATTGGACTTGAGATCGAAAATTGGATCCGAGAACCCAAAACCGGGATTGAGACCCAAAAACTAGTCTAACTGGGCCTAGTATGTGAAACAGGGCTGATGGCCCAACCGATAGCTAGACCAAACCGGTCAGGCTGTCACTGGCCCAAGCCAAACTGACTCAGGATGTCGTGAGGGTGTCGCACATGTGATAGCACCACTGGAAACAACGGTGTTGATTGCGGCGACGGCAACATTCTGGTGACTGGCAGGTGGTCCTTCAGCAGTTGAACAGTGGTGGAATCACACTCCTACTAGGACTCTACCAGATAATTTGATTTCAAATTAACTATTCCAGAAATAATATTATTGTAATAAATTTAATATTAAATTAAATTTAATACTTATCTTAATATTATTTTATTAATTTAATATTAAAGCAATTATCTTAATATTAAATTTAATCTAATATTTATCTTGATAAGTATTATATTAATTTAATATTAAAGTGATTAAGTTTAATCATAGTTAAACTCTCTAAACTCTCATTATATAGAAAGAGCCCTGAGTCATTATTTTGCACATACTTGAGTCTAAGAGTAAGTTCTAGGGAGAAAATTTTTTGAAGAAATTATTTTAGAAAATTTATAAAGATATTTTTCATATTTACAACTTGATCCTGAAGTTTAGAAAAATTATGAAATTATCCCACTGGTAATTTTGTGAATTTTTTTTATTCGAAATGAGCCTACAGTCGATAGACGTGAACTTGAGGATAGCGGAGAAGACTACTCAGTCGAAGCGTTCATCCTAGATGAATAAAAAATGTATAATTTTGATTAAGTGTTTATTACTTTAGATATCACAACCAAGTTATTGTTTTTGGAAAAAAAATTAAACCTCTGGTTTTTACTTTAAACTTATTTTTTGTTGCGTTTTCGAACCCTTTTTTTTCCAATAGTAACAAACTGGGACCGTGTATCTAAAATAATGACCATATGAACAGTACCACTCGGGCATGTGACCAACCCATGTATTTTTTTTTTGTAACAGTGTAGTGATGATGCTATTTAAAATTCTCAGAAGCACACAGTCGTGTCATTAGCCCATGTGGGACATGCAGCCGTGTGTCAAACTGTGTAGGGCATAAAATACCTTTTCATACAAGTTACATATTCCAAACCAAACCAAACATACACCAATTCTTATAATATAGCAAATCAAACATGTCAAGATACACTATAAACATTGCCTAATCTTCTAACCAATATGCCACAATTGACGCCACAAAATAACTCTCAATCAAACCATTCACTATCAAATATACCATAATATCAATGCTTAAACTTCCATCACAAAATCATCATTTCCAAGTGTCAAAGTTCATTAAGCAAGGTTCACCATTCTAGTCCAAAGCACAAATACCATTTCATCAAAACAACATTAAGGCTTACAACATTACACATATATCACTTTAACATGAACCAAAACATGATTTTGAAGTTCACATTATACAATTATTTACACCTATTTACATGCCACTTATAATTGGGCCAAAATGTTCAAAATTCTACCGAAGAGATTGCAGATAGTGTGAGCTCCGAAAATGATCCAATCAACAGCACAATTTTCGACAATCTACAAGGAAGAAAAACAAAACAAAGGTAAGCTTTCTCAAGGCTTAGTAAGTTCGTATGAAATTAAACACAACGTACCTGACATTTAATATCTTAACAATTAAAATAACATATAAACATAGTATTCCTTGTTACCTTACATAATTCATGCCATAACCAACTTGGTTAGTGCATCATCACATACATATAAGTAACATAATAAGCATAATATTCATATTCAATTCATAGTTAACATTTCCATTCAAATACATCTTTTATCTCAATCAATTTCATATTTACTTTTGCCCGGATAACTATAGCAAATTAACCTCGGATACTCGAGATAGCTTTGCTCACATGAGTCGTAAATAAGGACATTAAACTTTACTCGACGCTACTCACTCTATGTAACACCCCAAACCCGGCCCATTCACTACGACCGAATTTGAAATGCCACTGCGGAAAGACGGTTGAAAAATCTTTTTGACTTAAGATAAAACATTAAAATTTATTAACTTTCGAAAACCATGTCCATTTAAAGTTATACTTAAAACTTTATTAATATACAATGTCCAAATTGAAACTTTATTAATATACAATGTCCAAATTAAAACTTTAGCATATAAATATTTTGAGTAAATAAGGTGCTAAAAATAAAATCATCTTCATGTAGTAATTTAATTTAATCAAGCCAAAATTAAAATAATACCAAAAATAATAATAAGGCCCTTATTACAACCAATACTTAAACCAAGTACTTAATATTGAAATGCATAAAATAATCAAAACATCCTCTTCTGCATGGGCCACCTCGTATCCACTCCAACCCGGTCCGATCACCATGTCACCTGCGATGTTAGGTAAAATATTTGGGTGAGTCACACGGACTCAGTGTGTAATTAACCACTGAATTCCACCCTCAGGTTAACCACATAATAACACATATCCAATCCAAATAATATCACATTCTGGGCTTGGCCCATTTCTTATATAAATCCACGTTCACATACTGGGCTTGGCCCACTTTCACATTAAATTTCACATATCACATACAACTATGCAAAATGCACCCAACCCAAACCTAGGGTCCATCCTCTACACACCCCCGTATCCAGCCTACCACACACCAGGGGATTATCGTATCACCCTCTCCTTTTCACTCCCAAGGCAATCAATGCCGTCTACGTGCAGTTAAGCACCAAACCACGATGGGACACATAGTCACTCATCCACTATGATATGGCACATAGCCGATATCAGCCACGATGAGGCACAAAGCTACTCATCAAATCACGCGAACTAAATCGCAAATAATCTACAACGTGACCTCAGTCAACGTCAATCCACGATGTAGCTCAAGGCTAGCATCAAACCACGTACTCGAAGTACACCCGTACCTTCTTTCATATCCCACCCCATGCACATGTAACATGTATAATGACATAAATAATAAATAAAGCATGTACATGATAGTCAGGCATACATTCATATTCATAGGCATACTCACATACACGTATTAACAATCACATCTTAACAGACCTGTATATCGACATACCCTTTAAGGGTATCTATCTCATATTCACCACTGCCCTTATTAGTAACCACATTACACATGCAATTATCACATAAATCCCGGAAAACAGTAGTCTAACTACACACCTTATTACTTGGAGTTCTAAACTCTCGATCCCAACGCTATCGCTAAGCGAGACTACGACTATCTGTCTATTTTGCTGCTCTGACGCTGGTCCACACCCCGGTGGCCAATCTCGAACTGCCGAAACAGACCTTTTCTTAAACTTCGGAATAGGGACTTCCCCTTGTCCTCCTTGACCGACATCCATGTCCATTTAATGATATCTTAATCAGAACCAAACGGTTAACCGATAACATCGTAATCTAAATATACCAAATTTAACCATAAAATATTCTTACCAACGAATCGAATCCTGGAAGCTTCTGGTTACCCTTGTCGAAATTCCTAAATGGCCACAGTCAGAATCGGTTATTACTTATTTGCCAAATATGGCCTATGGCCGAATACCATGAATCACTTACCTTACTTACCAAAAATCCTGAATCACCACTTAGCTATGTAGCTACTGAGAACCCTATATACCAGATGTTAAAATCGACTAAAACATAATTCCAAAAATAATGGCCCTTGGCCGAATGTTACCAATTGCTTACCTCAATCTCTGCAAATCCCGGAAGACCCCTTTTACGGCTCCCAACGTTTGTTAAGAGAGACTACAAGGAAGTAGTCGACGACACCTTTCTTGATGATTCAGCTTTTAAGACTTGCGTCAAAAGAATAAGAATAAGGCACTTATACTAATTCGGCTATGGCTCTCTAAAATATAAATATAAATATAAAAGGGAGTATGACACTTACCGGATTCGGCTAAAATCCTAATTAACAAAGGCACATTCGGCTATTTAAGAAAAATATAATGAATTGGATTGAAAAGAAGAAAAAGAAGGGAAAGCGAGAGGTTACAAGAATTTCGGTAATGGTAACAAGAAAGATTCGGCTAAGCCTATAAAAAGGGTGATGGAACCTTCGGCTTCAAAGAGAATAGAAAGGGCTTGGGTGGGTTATGAAAGAAGAAATAGAAAAATGGACAAAAGTTTAGGAGCATTCGGCAAGGAAATCAACAAGAGAGAAAAGATGAACACTCTCTAAATTTCGGCACAAGTTGGATACTCTCACAATCAAAAATTCGGCACAAAAGGGTAAAAAGAAAATCCAATTTCGGCACCCCCCTTCTTAAAAGCTTCAAGCCGAAAAGCACACCTCAAGAGTCCTACAATCTGCCACCTTATCTAATCCCTATTAAAACTCTTATTTTATCCCCATATCACCCATTCAAAAACACTTAAAATAATGCCACCCTTATCTTCTATCTTAACTAAATAACTAAATAATAAAAACAGCATTTATCCAGCCGAATTTAAAAACAAAAGCTAGCTTAATCTTTATTTACTTGAAGATCCCATGTGCCGTCCACTGCCTTTCCAATCTGCTGCAAAATAAAAATAAAACACCCCTTATGCCGCCATTAAACTTCGAACCTACGACCTCCTGGAACCATAAACTGCAGCCAACGTCCCAGCCAATTCGCCAAGGCGCTAATTGTGATATGATTCACCCAACACTTCTTTTAACACCTCATTCCCCAGCTCCCTTGACTCACGCCAAAACCAAAAATAAAAACACACTTGCTGCCGCCTTGATTCGGACCCAGGCCCTTATTGGCGTCATATCCCAAGCCTTTAAGTAGCGCCTGGAAGCCACTTCACCAAAGCCTTTCTTATGCTAAAAATGCCTACAAAAATTCTTTTAAGGCCTTCCTGCCTAGCTTCCCCTTTTTGCACTTAAATCCAAATATTTTCCTAAGGCATTCTACTACATTTTAGAGTTCTCAAGACCCTCAAAACTCACCCAACCACACACTGAAGTATGCCAACACCTGAGTTATGCTCCAAACGCAGAGCCCCATTATCTAGGATGTTACACTCTAGCTGTGGAAAATCTGCAACAAATGTTGGATCTCAGCCATCAGTAAGGTATCCATCACAGATACATAGTACCTAATAAGTTATAAACACCAGCACATGGTGCCTGATACAATATGAACACTAGTACAAAGTACCTGATAATATAGTCACCGGTACATAGTACCTGATATAATGTAACCACCGATACATAGTACTTGATACTTTAAACCCTAATGACATGTCATTTGTATCCTAATCATTCACTAAGTTCATACGGGCCTTTAATAAATTCTCATACACTTTCCATCAATATAACTTGTCTCATAAATCAACATATCCAATTAACATTCCATATAATTTTTCTATTCATTCAATGCACATTTATATATCATACTTTGTAATTCAGTCCTTTCAATGTCAATTTTATAATCAATACAACTCAACCACAAGGAATACATATATATTACAACACAAACTAATTTAATAAAAATGAACATTATACAAGCTTATCTAACCAAAACAGAAACAAACACAACACCAAGGACTATTTCGCAAATTTTTCTTTTCCACAATTATCGTCCAGTTGATTCGTTTCTTGATTTATATAACTTTTAAGTTCAAATATCAATTCCAATTACTTTATTTTACTCAAATACATGCATATGAACTCCTATTATCATTTTTCATAATTTCCCTAAAGTTTTACATTTTATTCAATTTAGTCCCTAAAATTGTGACAAGTATTTTTCACAATTAAGACCCAATATTTAAAACCAAGTTCATTCTTATCCCTTTCCAACTCTCAAGCATCTAAACTTATAAGGATTTCATGTCAATTTCAACATGTTATCATTTTAGTCTCTAAACTCAAAACTAACTAAATTCAGTTTACAAAATAATCTCATTTCATAACAAAGCTTCAAACTCTACCATTTAACACCCAAAAATATTCAAAAATAACAATGGTAACTTTAAAAATCTTTGACAATTTTACAAATTTGTCCCTAGGCTAGCTAGATTGAGCTAAAATGATTTTAAAAACATAAAATTTTCGAAAAATGAGCTTGATTTACATACCGTGCACAAGGTCGAAGGATTGAAGTTAAAACCTTAGCTTTTCCTTGTTTGTGTCATGAAGAAAAAGATGATAATAAAGAAAAATAAAATGAATGGCCATATCTTCTTTCTTTCTACTACATATTTGTTTTTTTATTATTTCATTTTATTTTAATAATAATTTAACATATTTTTTTCTAATTAAAAAGTAAACATTAACTTTCCATAACCATTAAAATGGTCTAATTATCCCATAGGCCCTTTCACATTTACTATTTAAGCTTTTAGCTACAAAAATTTCAATAGTGATTAACTTTTATAGGTTTTACGATTT
This sequence comes from Gossypium australe, assembly GCA_005393395.2. Taxonomy (NCBI): domain Eukaryota; kingdom Viridiplantae; phylum Streptophyta; class Magnoliopsida; order Malvales; family Malvaceae; genus Gossypium; species Gossypium australe. The sequence continues at coordinate 96,665,892 of CM016622.1, read as the reverse complement.
AGTCCTTATACCTTAATCAACTATTCACACATCAAAATTACCAAACCAAACTTTAATATGACACTCTAGTGACCTTGTAAATATTATTGATATTTATAGACTCACTCATCGGAATTGTGGTCACGAAACCACTATTTCTGACACCACTAAAAAGGGGCTGTTACAAATATGAAATATGATACCATTTGATTTGAGTTGAAAATGAACCCTGGGGGACGAATATGTATAAAGAGTTATCATGCTTAGAAACGACTAAAATGTTAAAATGAAATGGGACTTATGAACTTATTATGATAAGAAATAGTGAATTAGTGACATTATTCATGAATGGAAGTGGAAATAGACTAATTGCAAATAAATAAGATTGTTATATGTTTGAATTACTATATGATACAGTTACATGTTGATCTCACCTGGTTGATATGTGGTTGCCATGTTTAGGCAAACTTGTCAACCTAGTAGTTTATCATATTAAATGGTAAAATGAGGTAAGTTGTTGTTTAATGCCTATGAACTTATTAAGTATTCAAAATGCTTATCCCGTTGTTTCATTTTCTCTGTAGATTGCCAACTTGCGAAACGTGTCAAGTGGATCATTGAGAAGTTCAAACTATCTTGTTATTGATTTGATAGTCTTTTAGTCATTTTTTGAGGCTCGATTATGTGATATGTACATAGGTGTGCTTATATTAACTTGGTATTGATAGCTTTGGTTGAATCCTCAATAATGTTTGATTTTAGGGAGGTGAATGTTCTTATTTATGTGTGTATATTTTGGTGATTGTTCTTATTTATGTGTGTATATTTTGGTGAAATGTTAAGCTATATGTATGGCATTAGAAATGGCATGGTTGAGTATGAATTAACATGGTTAAAGTTGTAACAGTCTGAATTTGGCCTTAATCGAAACAGTGGTTTCGGGACCACGAACCCACGTCAGAAAAACATTTTTATATTATTTTCTGTGTTAGTTATATATGAGTGAGCATGGATGAAAGTTTCATTGGGTAATTTGCTTGTTTGTATGATTAATTTAAGAAAAGGACTAAATTGCATAAGTGACAAAAGTGGCTAAATTGATGTGTCTTTTGATAAGGAGGATTCATGTTGCAAAATCCCCTTTTTATAATTTAAGTGGACGGCAATATGCATGAATATTAGGTAAATTTTATGTTATTATAATATGTTAGTATAAGTAATAAGGAAATGATTATTTCTTTTATTTTAAGTCATAAAATAATGAAACAAAGTGGAAAGAAAGAGAACATGCATATGTTTATCTTCTTGGCCGAATGTGAGAAGGAAAGAAACACCATTTTTGAAGCTTAAGTTTCGGCATTAGGAGAGCTCAATTTGGGTATGTACTTTGTTTAGTTTTTGATAATTTTTACATTTTTGAGTTCGTTGCTTTGAATGCTATACAACCCATGTTGAAATTTTTGAGTTTGAAGCATGTTGAGGATTCGACCATTGATGAATATTCATGATTTGTGATGTTTGATGGTAGATTATTAAGAGTATGTTTTAAATCAACATGTTTGGAATTAGAAATTTTGATGAAATTGAATGTTAGGGGTTAAATTGGAAAGAATAAATTCTTGAGGGACTAAAATATAAGACAAATGAAATGCATGGTCTTGTATGAAGCCTAGAAGCATTCGGCCCTTGAGGTGTGTGGCCAAATTTGGTGTATTTTGTGTTTTGAGCAAATAGGACTAAATTGTAAAAATGTGAAACATTAAGGGCAAAATAGTAATTTGACCATTTATGTGTTTTAGGATTAAATTGAATTTAAATGTGTTTGAATGAGCTTAATTTGAACATATTTAGATCAAGAGCAAAAGAAAAAGGACTTGGATCGGGGAAAAGCTAAAGTAATCGACTAGCCGGTTTTTGTCGTCCGACGATATCCGAGGTAAGTCTTTAAGCAATTTAATACCGTTAATATCGATTGTAACCTAGATTAACATGCTGAATTTGAACTTATAGATTGGAATTTGGCAAAGCCGAATGTGATATAGTGTTGTAATAATGAAATGTAGTTAAATTTATTTGAGTTTAATATGTGAAAACCATATGAATTATGTGCAATATATGTGATATTTGTAATATGTAATGAGTATGAGATGGCTCAATAATATTGATATTCGGGCTTCGAGCCTAGCAAGCCTTGTGCTGGTCAAATATATCAGGCTTATTGCCTAGCAGGCTAAATGTCGGTGATTAAATTTCAGACCTCGGGTCTAGCAGGCTTAGTGCCGGTGAGTAATTCAAGCTTATGCCTAGCAGGTGTTATACCGGTGATGAAATTCCAACTTATAAGTCATGAGCTTTTCTTAGTTATGCGATCATTGAGCAAGTAAATTGATAACACGAGTTATATATATATAATCGGCCATCCAGGTAAGTGCCTATGAGTTATATAATTGATTTTCTATATTCGATCAATAAGGTATGTATATATGTTAAGTTATCGAACGAGAATGATACTCGTGGTTCATGTATATTCGGTTTTATGTATATGTGGCCATATTGGGATTACTTTGATGCCATGTATATGAATGTATGAAATGTAAAATGGACACATGTGTGTATACATCTTTTTATGTGAAATTAATAAGTGCAAAGCATATATTTATTTGTATATACATATATATACGATCCTATTGAATTATGTGTATTGGAAATATGAGTAGCTGGAGAAGAGTTGTTAATTTATATATGAACCATATACCGAATTAATAATTTGATTGTTAAAAGCCAATTAGTTATGATGGTTGAGTTAAATGGGTTATTAGCATTCGGCATTAATAGACTATACATATATACATTAAGTAAAATATTATGTTTTAAGTATTTGTTTTAAAATGCTTGCATGATCATTTGTTTTTATATAATTGCTTAAGACTTACTAAGCTAGTTAGCTTACTCTGTGTGTTTTGTTTTCACTTTGTTTTTTTTTTAGATTTTGGTCAAGCTACGAGCTCAGGGGATCGTCATCGAAGCCATCCACACTATCGACTTATCTTGGTACCTAAAAAGTTGAATTTTTGAACTTAAGGCATGTATAGGCTAGCTTAATGTTCGAACAACATTTTTGTTGATGTATATAAGCTATGCGAAAATGGCTTGATTATGATGCTAGTGTGCTATATACATATTCGGTAATATTATAAGCTCATTTTGGTAACTATGTTAAATGGCATGTGATTATAGTGTTTTAGTTATATGGTTTGATTGGGAAGTGATATGAATAGCTTATGGTTAGCTCATTTTTCTGATAAACTTAATGCATGGTATGTTTTGTCTTTGAGTATGGTTTATAAATTAGCTTAGTAATGGGGTAAAATGAATGTTATATATATTCGATTGTGTATAGGTTACTTTGATTCGGTTGTAAAGGCAATGTATGCGCATGTAATATGCTTGGATGGTTTTCTAATTAGGAACGATTGGTGAAGGAAAAATAATGAATAAGTTATATGATTATTTTTGGTTCGATTATGTGCATGCAAATGAATTGAGTATACATTAGTTTGATTGAGTATATTGGGTCTATTTGGATTCGGTAGAGCAATGTAACATGTGATCTCACGTGTGTATTTAAATGACATGATTGTCATTCGGTTTAAAAACTAATTATGGGTATGAGTATATTTGGTTAAGGTGGCTTTAATGACTAAATAAATAAAAAGAATAAGATTTATGCCTAAAGTTGATTGATGATTTGATTATGTATTCATAATAAAGATACGGTAAATGAGACTTATGGTATTTGCATTGTCGTGTGGTTTGAATAAAAGGTATATAGCATTTTCGGCTTATGTTCTTTGATGATTATGCCGCATACGATTTGGGTTTAGTGATGTAAGTATGTTTCATGAAACAAAGTGTAATACATATATATGCATATGTGATCATTTTTAATCTATTTGTATTATTATATAAGTATGTTTTATGTAACGCCCCGAATTTGGGCTTAGTAGAATTGGACCTTGAGCGTAGAAGCGTTTTAAAAGTTTTGAGAATATGAGAACGGTATTATTGTAAATTAGACTTATTAGGTAAGTGATTTTGGAAGGTTACGGGATTTCTATTAAGTCTAGGGTTCAAGTTAGGCCATAGGAAGAATTTTCATTTTTTGGGCTCATTAGTGGAGAGGGCTACTGATAGTAGGACTTAAGTAAAATTGTATGTGTTTAAGAGACACAAGTGGAGTGTGTGGCTTAGTGCTTGGCGTCACAAGGGAGTATGGAAGGTGGAGTGGGTTCGAATCCCATATGTAGCATTTTGGAGAGTTCTTTTTGTGCTAGGAAGGGAAGGTGGTGGAGTTGAAGTTGGACTCTTCTAGGAAGAGTTTGAATTGGTCAAAAGAATACAAATGGTGGAGTAGGTGAAGGAGTGAATTGTGGAGAAAAAAAAAGAAAAAGGATACAAAAGGAATGATGGAGAGTGATTTGTGGAAAAATTTGGCCAAAAATTTGGAATGTGCATGGAGTGAATATACGGCTAAGGGTGTGTGAGGTGCAGATTGGGTTTCATAAAAGTAGAGTGCCGAAATTTCTCCTTGGCATTTTTAGCATTTGGTCAATTTTCCTTCCTAAATATTTTGTTTCTTTTGGTTGCATTTCCTATTTGCCGAAACTTCAATTTGCCTATTGACTTCTACTCTTTTCTTTTCAAACATTCTTTATTCTACACCATAACTGAAACATCAACTTCATCTCATAGCCAAAACTTGGTTCTTATGGTTGCCGAAACTTCTTTGCCTTCTCGGGTTTTCGGTGGTTTCAAGGCTGAATCTATTCCCTGCTACTTCCATCCTCTTGGTTCTCTTGGTGTGGACTGAATCGGTAGAGTGTTAGCTTACACTCTCGTCATCTTTCTAGCCTTTGGCTTTCAGAAGAGGGTTGGTAAGTAGAGTCTCGAAGTACTTTATCAGAGGGCCAACCGAACACCTATCCCTCTTAATAAGAGACTCGGATTGTTGGTAAGTGATATAGATTGTTAATCAATCGCAATACTTGGTTGAAGTTGTAAATTGGGCTTTAGACTAATTGTTGACCGATTGTACCTTTAGGTGCCGCGGAGAGTATCGCGTTACGGATTTCGAATAAGGTGTGTAATCTCATACCCTTCTGTATACATATCTGAAATGTGTGTAATCTCACACTTCTCTGAAAGTTTGTATGAAATATGTTGCTAATTGGTCAAAATACCGAAGAAAACTAAAAACCGACATCCGTGATCACTCGGGTGTGCGTATGTTCGTAGTGGTAACCATATTTTGCAATGAAATAGTTTTGGTTAGCAGCAGTGACGTGATTTTGAAAAATCACCGAAAATAGTGGAAATTGAATTAGAAAGTGAAGAAGATATAGATTGAAAGCTAATTGAGTCTATTTTCTAATAAAAGAAATAGAGCAAGCAAAAGAGTAGTATATTTTGAGATTTTTAAATTTTTGTAAGACTGGTTCAGAATGATTATGTGATCCCCTGTTCTAACTTGGAAAAATCATTATAAATTGTAAAAAAATAATTATGGTACATGGTTTATATTCTTTGAATCCTTAGTGAGTCTATTTTTATTTGGAGCAATCAAAAACATTATTTGAGTTCTGTACAATGAGATATCTGAGATTTTGTGAAGAGAGGGCAGAACTGTCAAACAGTGAAACAAGGGATACTTTAATGAATAAACTGTACTAAATGGCTAAGCCAAAAATTCTGGGAAAATTATAGTAAGAAGATATATGAGTCTAGTTTTAAGAAAAATTTACGAATCTAAATTTCGAGTTTCCTAACTCGAGTTATAGTCAATTTAGTCAATATGACGCAGATAAACAGTTTCAATTTTTATGCCCCAAATTACTAGTTCGGAGTTGCGAAATTACCCCGTTTGGGCCTAAAATGGATTTTTGACCCAATAGTTCCGTAGAGACCCAAATAGAGTTCTGTGTCACTCGAGGCGATAGTAGGCTTTCGTAAACACCGTTAAATATGAAATTACCGAATTACCCTTGGAAGGTAAATTACCGAAATACCTTTGGAAGGTAAATTACTGAAATACCCCTGGGTTGTGAAAATTACCAAAATACCCTTGGAAGGTAAACTACTTGCGAAAATTACCGAAATACCCTTGGAAGGTAAATTACTGAAATATCCCTAGGTTGCAAGATTACCAAAATACCCTTGGGTTATGAAATTATTGAATTACCTTTGGTGGGTAAAATTACCGTTATACCCCTATGGGTTGATTAGCATGATTGTGTGTATTCTATTTATCTGGTTATGACGGTAATCTATTTCATACATCATTATGAAATGTGCTTTGCATACATGACATACTGCATGGGTTGGGTTATGTAATTGGAGGAAGTGATTGATCTGTTGGGGTCGCACGGGTCGCCCGAGACGAATGTGGACTCATCGATTTGATTTTTAGGGTCATACGGGTCACCCGAGATGACTGTGGACTCACCGATTTAATTTTTAGGGTCGCACGGGTCGCCCGGGACGATTGTGAACTCACCGATTTAATTTTTAGGGTCGCACGGGTCGCCCGAGACGACTGTGGACTCACGGATTTGATTTTCAGGGTCACACGGGTCACTCGAGATGACAGTGGACTCACCGATTTAATTTTTAGGGTCACACGGGTCGTCCGAGACGACTGTGGACTCACCGATTTGATTTTTAGGGTCACACAGGTCACCCGAGATGACTGTGGACTCACCGATTTGATTTTTAGGGTCGCACGGGTCGTCCGAGGCGACTGTGGACTCACTGATTTGATTTTTAGGGTCGCACGGGTCGCCCGAGGCGACTGTGGACTCACCGATTTTATTTTTAGGGTCGCACGGGTCGCCCGAGACGACTGTGGACTTATCGATTTGATTTTTGGGGTCGCACGAGTCGCCCAAGACGACTGTGGACTTACTGATTTAATTTTTAGGGCCGCACGGGTCACCCGAGACGACTGTGTGTAAGAGTATGCCCAAAGATCAATCATGAGATGGTTGTAATAACATACTTAATTTACCATGTTTATTAATATAAAGCGTTGTCATTATTATTTCAGTTTTTCTTTCTGTGTGTATAGATAAACTGTTTTATAATAATGTCCTGAGAATAATATGATTATTCTTAAAAGATCCTTAGTCGAGTATTATTGTTGACAAGGACAATAATAATGCATTAAGACTAACATGTAGTTGATTGATGATAAAGAGTTGTCATTGATATGGAGTGTCAAAATCAACGCATGAATATGTGTGTTAGAGAACAACATATTGGATTGACCCGCTATGAGTATGTTTCTTGGATTATTATGTAATTGTCACAACATTACTCATAGTGATTAATATGTATATGATCCTCAGACTTGAGATCATTATTATCCCAGCATCGTGAGTTGTATATTTTGATACAGTCAAACGTACACTGTAACAGGTTGTTCTATAAAGGCTGATGTTGGATATACCACAATCTATGTAGAGGGATATGGTTGATCAATAAAGGATAAGTCCCTCCTACATAATAGGAGTAATATCTTAGGCCACTTGATTGAGTGAGACTAGAAATGCATGGCCATGCTCAAATAAGTTGATATGAGATGTCATACTAATTTGTATATCATAGTCTACTCAAGATATCAAGAAACATGGGATGGATTATGCAAGTGTGACTATCCCATGACTTGTATCCGTTCCAGAGATAAAGGACTTAAGGATTAATGCATGAAAGGTTAATCACGAAAGGTTATGTCGAATCATGACTTCTTGTAACTTAGGTAGCAATGATGCATTGCTAGATGCCACTCATTGTCTGTGACAATAGAATCGTTCTAGTATTACTGCTAACGTTGCAAGAACCTACAGGGTCACACCCTATGGTTGAAATGAACGGAATAAAATATAGTTGGTATTGTGCTTGGTTGTCACATAAATTAAATTAATTAAAGAATTAATTTAATTGGGCAATCAAATATTGAACATATTATATGTACAAGAATGTTGTACACATAATGATAACATAATTTTATTAATATATGAATTTGATTCATATATAAATTTAAATAAATATAGTTTACCGGAATCCTTATTATAATTAATGTAATTGTAATTTTCAGATATAATTAATGTAATTATAATTTTCGGTTAAAAACTTTATTGTATTTATTTAATCTTGTAATACATTCAAGACATACCAATTATAAAAGGCCCAATTAAGAGGATACCTATTATAAAAGGCCCAATGAGAAAGGCACCCATTATAAAAGGTATTAAAAGGAGACAAAACCAAAAAGATGAAAACCCTAAGTGATTGCTTGTTAGGTCTAGCAGCCGTCAAGCAAATAAGCCTCCAAAACAGTTTTGGAGATTTCTTCTGTTCATAGTCAAACCGGGTGGATTACGTAGAGGCCGACATCGGAAAAGGTTGAGGCTTGATTCGACAGTAGATCAAAACTCTTGTTGCCAAGGCGTCGCTGTCTACTCAGATTGAAGTTTTGGTAATTTCGAAACCTTTATTTCACCCAGATTCGTTCCTCACACATGGATCCATGATTTGGATCGCCGGATCTAATTTTATTCTGCTGCGCCATGGGGTACCGACGTTCCATCACTGTGGACTCACCGATTTGATTTTTAGGGTCGCACGGGTTGCCCGAGACTACTGTGGACTCATCGATTTGATTTTTAGGGTCGCACGGGTTGCCTGAGACGACTCTGGACTCACCAATTTGATTTTTAGGGTCGCACGGGTAGCCCGAGACGACTGTGGACCTACCGACAGCTCTAAGCCGCTTATAGTCTGGAAGCTTGGCTGCATTCTTGGTGTGTAGGGTTGGTACGGGGATGTGTTTGGTTGGATTGGGTTGGGTTGCATTACATTATCTGCATTATCATTTTTATATGGGCTTCGGCCCAGATCATTTCTATATAGGCTTCGGCCTAGTTTGTTTCTGTATGGGTTTTGGCCCAGTTAATGACCGATTAGGGGATTACACACTGAGTTCTTGTAACTCACCCCCTTTCTTAACCCTTGCAGGTGATGCTCATTGATATGGACTTGGGCCATGGATGACTCGGTGGAGGCCATACTTCAGAAATGGTGTTTTGAACTTTAGATTTCTATTTTCGTTCACTTACTATTTTGGTTTTTTTTTATGTTGTAATAAGGCCTCTGGTTTATTCTATATTACTTTATGTCTGACGTATTTATGTTTTGCTCAAATTACTTTAAATGGGATTTTTCTAAAAACTTAAACAAAGTTTTCAGAAATGATAGTAATAATGTTTTTGCAAGGGAATGATTTTTAATAAAATACATTTGAAAATAAGCAAACAAAATTTGAGGTTTTGAATAGCAAAAAGTTTTAAATTCTTTAAGAAGAGTTTCTAATGAAAACATGGTTTTCGAAAAACTCTTCAATGTGACATGCCAGATTCGGGCCTAACTTCTAGGTCGGGTTTGGGGTGTTACATTTTATTATGACTTAAGTGATTGAATTAAAGTTGTGACTTAACCAGTAATGCCCCGTAACCCTAATCTGGCGATGGATACGGGTTAGGGGTGCTACAAAAGTGATGATATTGAATGTTATATGCAATGTTGAATTGAGATGTGTTTATGGAAAATGAAATGGTATAAATGAATGTGTTTTGGCATGTTTAAAGAAACTTGATATAGGTAAATGATTGGCAATTGTCAAATGGTTAAGTTTGAATGATATAATATTGAAATGTTATATTTAATGGTTGAATTGATAGCATAGGTTGATGTAAAGATGATTGTAGATGTTTATACATGTATTAGTATGTGTTTGGAACATTTTTTGTGCAGGAAAGATTGTGCAAATATACGCCAAATGGTAAGTTTGATAGATGGAGTTGAAATAAGTACCAAATGGCCTAATTTGTACCAAAACAGAGTCCACATCATGCTGTTAGATGATGGTCATCACGACGAGGTCTAGACTTCAAGCCACGGTGTGATGAGGAAGCCCATCATCACAACAAGGCCAAGCTAGTATGTCACGTCACGACGAGGAACTCCCTTACGTCGCAACGTTATTTTGAAATTTTGAAATGTTGCAAATTGGTCATTGTTCCATCTCGAGTTAACTTTAGAGCTTATGTAGACTCGCATAAGACTCGAGAAAAGTTGTATATCATGTCTTGGTTTGAAATGTTTATGTTTGCATGTGTAATGTTGTGATTTGCATGTTAAATGATTGCAGTAGCTTTAGCAACGGATGTGGCATCCTGTAGCTTGAATCCGACGATCGGGTTGGGTGAAATGATTGAATATAGTGTTAATAAATTGTTGATTCTAGGTTAATAAATTGTCATATGGTGTCACGCCCTAAAAATAAAGGGTTAACTAAAATGATTAACCAAGAAAATGTATAGGGTTGAATGGTTAAGTGTTTAGGGTCTTTCCTAGATATCCTAGGTTTGAGCTACCTTCTTTCCATTTCTTTCCATTTAATTTTCAACAACCTAAGATAAAATCCACAACAAAATATATACGATTTGGAATAGAGATTAAACAAGAAATAGGCTTCAAGCTTAATGGTTAAAACGCTCGAGCCCCTCAAGTCACTCGAGTTTGAGCCACGCATCTCCCTTCCATTTCCTTTTAAATTCGACCAAAAATAGGGGAATTTACAAATTGTCTCCCATTGCTCCTAGTTTGGGAAATTTGCATGTGCAGCCCATAGGGTTTACATACCCTAAGAATTTACCCAATTCCTTCCTAATTAGAATTCATAACTTGTCTCTTCTTAAAATTCCAATAGAACTAGATTTCCACCATCTTTTTCTCTTCTTTTCCTAATTAGATTTTCATATTGTCTCTTTTCAAATCCTAATAGAATTTGTTCTCCATCTTTATATTTATTCTCTTTTTATTTTCTTTCCCTTTTCACCATATTTTCATCCTAATTTATTTTATTATTTTTGTTTTTCCGAATCAAAATTAACCACCGTTCAAATCGCTTTCTTTACCGGATTCGTAATTTCCATCAATAACATCTCGATCTTTGCCAAAAATCAGTAAGTATATCTCGTTTCTGATGTTTAGATCCTAATTTTTTTGTAATATTACTATCCAACGCTAATCTTAAGTTCAATTAATCAATATTTTTCGGTTCTTGACAAATCATTCAATAATCTTGTCAAATCTTGAAATCAACCATTAATTCGTGTGTAAATGCCGTCTGAATGATTGGATTTAAGTGAGTCGAATCAAAATCAATCGTGAGGAGCGTTAATCGAAATCGCAATGAAAGGTCTGTGTTCTTTAATAAGCAAATTGGGACAAACCATTCCTAGGATTAGGGCCACACGGTCTGCCACACGGGCGTGTGAACCACATGGCCCCTCACATGATCTTATACCTCTGAAACCCAAGGATAGTTAGAATCTCAAATCACCAGGAACCCACCACACAATCGTGTCTCCCTTGTAGGTTAATTTTTGTGTTTGCCACACGACCATAGCCTGTTACACGGCCGTGTGACCCCTGATTTTCAAATTTTACAGCTTTACCCTGAAATTTATCATAACAGCCCGTTTTTAGTGGCGTCAGAAACAGTGGTTTTGGAACCATGATTCCGACGGGTAAGTTAGTATTTTAATGTTTATTTAATGTCTATAGGGTTGTATTAAATTTTTGTTAAGATATTTTAAAGTTTAAACGGTTAATTAGGTAAAAAGGACTAAATTGAAAAAGGTGCAAAAGTTGAATTGTATTAGTTTTGTTAAGTGATTTTTAAGTTTAGGGATTAATTTTTTAAAAGAGTAAAGTTCATTGGTAAAAATGTGAAATTTTGATAAATATGGGCTGTTAGGGGACCATATGAAAATCAGTTAGCATGAGATTTTGTCAATTTTGGTTAAATTGCAAGTTTCGATTTTAGGGGCTAAATTTCATAAAAGTTAAAATGTTAGGGGTAATTTCTTAATTTTACATTAAAATGGGTTATAAGTTAGAATTAATGATGTTAAGCTACTTAAATTATTTAATTGAATAAAATTATTATTTAGATTAAGAAAAGAATCAACCGGACTTGAACTGAGGAAAGAGAAAGTCTCGGATTAGTTTTCGACTTTGCTGTAACAACCGTTGTGATTGAGGTAAGTTCGTATGAGTTATAAAATTATTAATTGTTGTTTGGATTGTATGTTATTTGATGTTGTGTTAGTTATAATTTAAGTTGGTAATATCACAAAGCTTTGGATATTTGACAGTTTAATAGTCCCATATGAACCTTGAGAATACTTAAGATACAAATGGCATGTCAGTAGGGATTATATGGTTTTGAGTGCTAGTCTTGAATGTCCTACCGATGTCTAAGATCTTGCATTTGTTGCGGATTCTCTACAGCTCATGTGAGCAACATAGTGTAGCTAACATCCCAACCCACAGCTCGTGTGAGCACTATGAAAAGGTTATAGTTACATGAATAGACACACTTTGTGTGAGCATTCCTGAGTATCCGCTATTATTCTGTATGGTTCAACGGGTAAGTGAATTTTAATGGAAAGGCATGTATATAAAATTATTGGTGTTAATGATCATATGAAATGGAAATTTTAGTATGTGCAAATGAATTGAAAAGGAAATTAATTAAACATGTGATGAATGAGAGATGTATGGAATTCATTACATAATGTATGCCATGTTTCATAGATATTATATTTTTAAGTTATCTACTAACTATGTGGATTGTTGTGAATAGGAAAATAAAATGTCTAAATGATTTAATGAGCATGGTTGAATGTGTAACAACCTGAAAGTTAGGGGTGTCGGGAAACGTACTTTTGGGACCTTGTTTCTGTGAATCGTGTTTATAAATATTTTTATTAAATATTTTTAGAGATGCCTAAGAAGGGAATTGAATGATAAAAGTAGGAATTAAGTATGTGATAAAATTTGATAAAGGGACTTAATAAAGAAATAGACCATTAATCATATGAGTTTTGATAGTGGAAATTTATGAAAGTATGACATATGTTATATATATATATATATATATATATATGTATATAAATTATATGTTAACCTTTAAGTTAGTATATTATGTTAGAATAAAATAAAAAATTAAATTAAATTAAACAAAGGAGACAAATAGCTTAGCGGAGAGGGGAAATAAGTTTTGAAGCGTTACTTCTTTGCATGCCGAGTGGGTGAAGAGAGAAAGCATATTTGTCCATGGTTGTTTAGTTTGAAGCTCAAATTATTTGGTATGTTTTATAGTTTATATTTTTGGAACCTAAGGATCATGAACTCACTTACCCATGTTGGAATTTTAAGAATTAGTGAAGTTTGTGAAGATTGTCATTGTAGGGAAACTAAGTTTTTGGTGTTATTTTGTTGGATACTATTATTGGTAATTAAATGGACATTTTTGGTTAAATGATTTTAGCTAGTATTAGTTTCCAAAGATTAAAATGTTGAATTGAAATTGAAATTGTTAAATCATTTTGGTTAAATGATTTTAGCAATTTTTGGTTAAATTGAAATTGTATTCTGAATTCCTACTCAATTCTAATTTATTTTATGAGTCGTTATTTTATATGATTTGTCTACCATTTGCACTGGTTTTATTGTGATTGAACTCACACTGAGCTTTATAAGCTCATCCCCTTTTAGTTTCCATCTTTACAGATTAACCACCAGGTTAAGGTACGGACACGGCATGCGGAGGGCTCGACTCGAATTAATTTCTATTAAGAAGTATTTTAGATTTACTATATCAAATTTCTATTATTTTGGGAACTATATCGCTTTATTTGAATTATGGCATGGAACTTAGGTTTTAAGTTTATTTAGCATGCATGGTATTCAATTTGAATTTAGGATGATGGAACATAAATATAGAATTAATTATGCATAAAATAATTCTGATTTTACTTAATTAAAACTAAGTTGAATATTACTTTTTTGCTGCTAGATTATCAATAAATTTTGAGGAATAAATAAACTAGAAATTAATTAAATTTTCAAAAGTAGTCATCGTTACAAGGAAAATGTTTTACTTAATCAGTTCTTTGTTAACCCTTGAGCTTTTCTGAAAATGGGCTAAGGTTTCTTCTAAGAAAAAAAAAATGTTTTAAAATGACTGTTTTAAAAATTCCGATAGCTTACTGGGTCATTTCGGTGGCCAATATAATCTCCAGAATTCAAGTCTAATATCTAGGCCAAGTTGAGGACGTTACATACGGTCACAGCATTGCTGCAGCATCGCTACCGGTAGTTGCATGTTAGGTGGAAATAAATATTCCAACTCTTCATTTCATTATTATTAGTTTGTGTTACTGCTTTTTAAAATTGTTTTGCATATTTCTTTGCATTCAATCAGATTTTAATTTACTTTCGAAGTTGCCATTTGTTAATTTTATAATTTATGTCTTAAAATTAGTCTCTGTGGAGACGACGACTTTAATATTCACTACTATATTATTTGCTAGCAACTGTGTACACTAGTACATCATAAGAAAATTCACGACAGTAAAGTATATAATTTAATATTTATTTTTTATTATTGTTATGAATTATGAAACTAATATCACAATTTAAAAAATTTCAAATCTGAAAATGAAGATGCTCAAGGTTGACTAAATGCATTTATTATTATTATTATACTTTATTACTTAGATTTATTCAATTTTTTGTGTTACATGTTGAAATTATTACTTGAATTGTCTCAATTCTTATATTTTCATGATATGTTTCGCAGTTGGGCTTCAATTACTATAATAGTTTTATAAAATTTAGTATGTAAAACTAATCTTAATAATTAATTAATTAATAATTAAAATAAGAAAAAAAGTTTACAAATTAAAATTAAATGAGATAAATCTTAAAATTACACATGATTTTTTATTCAATGTATAATTTGATGCAATCATACACGAAACTTTAATTATAATTTAGATGCATATATGAATTTTTGATTTGATTTATTCAATTGTATACCATTAAAGAAATAAATATATCAATTTATTTACTTATAATATTTTATTTTTAATAAAAATAATTAAAAATATTAAAATAAATACCTATCTCACTGACAATTTACTATCACCATCACCATTACCATCACCTACCCTAATTATCTTTCAGTATATCTGTATCTCTACCATCATTATCACATATTTATGATGAAAAAAGAAAAAACAAACAAGGCCTCCTTAATTCTTATGGCAGTGTAGAGTAGAGTTATTGTGGGATTTTATTATTCTTTTTCTCTACTACTTTTGTTTTACATTATATGATTAGTTGTTTTCTTGATGTTTTGGGGATTGCTGCTGTTTATTCAGTAATGCTCAAAAACTTTACATTTTCTTTTGCTTTTAATGTATCTCAATTATTTGTAAAAGTATTTTGAGGTTTTAAAAGTTATATTATAAGTTTTTATTTAAATATTTGTATATTTGATCAAAGGGTAAATTAATTTTTCTATTAAAAATCAGTTTATTTTATATATGTTAGAATGAGGTATATGTAGCATGACACGTTGAACTGTCCGGTTATTAATTGTAAAAATGAATGATTTTATTAGTAATACCTCTGTTCATTCTTAAATATAAAATTATGTTTATAAAAATTATTAATATAAATAATAATATTTTCATTATCAATGTAATAGTTATTATCACTTTATCTGACTAATAATGTAAGGATTCAATTGCTTAATTTCTTTTGAGAGGGAGTAAATTGTTTTAGACACTGTAGTACAGGGACCTTCTAAGAAATTATTCCAAAATAATAATCCATATCCCAGGGATCTCATGGAAAAAGATAAAGAAAGAGATGAGCATTCAGCAGCAGAAGAGTAATCAGAGAGCAGTGCAGAGATAAATAAATGAATAATGCAAGATAAATAGAAGAGAAAGTAAACTGCAACTGCAAAATCCTCTCTGCCATGAAATTAAAACCACATTGCAGCAATTCCATTCTTAACTCTTTTTCCCTCTCACTCAAATTTCTTTTATAAAATATTCATTCAATTATTCGACTTATTCGACAGGTCACTCGATCTTTTTTTTTTTGAAATTTTATTGAATTACTAACGAGAAGATAACTTGACAGCTTCTAAAATTGGAATTATAAAAACTTTAACCCTCAACATTTATACATTGTGTCAATTTAGTTTTGATTCAAAAAAATTAATCCTCAACATGACAATATTTACACATTGTGTAATTTAGGTTTTTTTTTTTTAATTTGTGACATCTAAAGTTAATTTTAAAAGATTTGGAAAAGATAAAAATTGTTATCTTGGATTTTTGGTATATATATATTTCAAATTAGATGATGGGTTTGTTTTTTTAACTTTTTAGGTGGACACAAAGAAAAGCAAAATTGATAAAGAAAAACTAAGTTACATAATGTGTAAACGTTGAGGGTTAAATTTTTTAGAATCAAAGCTAAATTGACATAATGTATAAATATTGAGTGTTAAAGTTACTATTATGCCAACTTTTAAAGTTGTCTTGTAATTTTTTTGTTAGCCATTCAACAACTTATGACCAAAAAAAGAAAAAATTCAAATAATTGAGTGATCATTTTGTAACTTTTCATAGTTGAATGATAAAAAATAACTTTCCAATAATTGAGTGATTGCAAAGTGTATTTAACACTTTTCTTTTTTATATTGATTAATTTACTTCTTGCATTGCTCTCCCTTTTTCAATCTAAAGAGAAAAAAGAGTTTTTTTTTTAATGAAAAATATTTAATATAAAATACACTTACTCCTATAATTACACAATTATCCTTCATAGGTTTAAAATCTATTGAAATGACTAAAATTGATTAATTATGATCATTTAAAAGTTTTTAATGAAAAATATAAAAAAATAATTCATATCAAACTTCTTTTATATATAATTATATTTAAATATTTAACATATATTTATATAAAATTTATTAAAAAAGAAACAAAATGTAAGAAGAAAAATATAATTATGGATTAAAAGTTTTTAAAAAATAAATTTATAGTCAATGCGGATTAAGGTATTCAAATTTTAAGCTATTAGATTTGAGTATCACGATATCTAAATTATGTGTGGGTTTTTAATCCATATTTCTTATAGCTTATGTTCAACCATGTGTGATACCTATATATATTTATTCTGGTATAAGTCTAAATCTATTATGGTTATCAATCCAATCGTATTTTATAATAATTGATTCTAGTTATAGTTATTCGAACATATTATAATCAAAATTGTGATTTTACTTATAATTTTTTTAAAAATTATATTAGAATAAAATGCAATTTATAATTTAATTTAACAATTAAAATATTTTTATAATTAATTATTTATTATTATTATTTTTAGATTAATACCGATTGGACTTTTATTATATAAAGCAATGAAATCATCATAAACAAAAAATGGGACTCAGAAAAAGGCCCAAGGCGCAATCGCCAAGGCCCAAAGAAAAACCAAAAGAAAAACCCAAACAAAATAAAATGAAAAGTCTAGAAAAATAAAAAGAAAAGTCTAGAAAATAAAGGATAAATGAAACGTCTCATCAAACGTTAAATCCAATCGATGGCTTCTTAGCTGGCTCCCACTTAATTTCTGACTTTCCTATTTCCTATGCCAGCTATCCAATTGATAGCACTAACCAAGACATTTTGAAATCGGCTATCTCTTCTTCTCTAAACTTCTGTATTCTTCCTTCAATCCGGATTGCACATACCATTTTCCTTTCTTCTACGCTGGCAACTCCAGAAATACCCTTCTTCCAGGTAAATTTCCTCACATGTTCTTAAAGCTTCCGTCGCTACTGTGTGGGCTTCGTTGTTATTTCGTCTACGAAAAGATCGGCTATGGTTTTGAATGTCTCTGATAACTGCTCCCAGAACTGACTTGTCTCTTCCTGTTGTATTGCACTTATTTATGACTGTTTTAGAGTCTCCTAGTATGGTTATAGATTGAAACCCCAATGTAATCCCTAATTTTACTGCTTGCAAACTTGCATGTGCTTCCGCCATAAACAGTGATGCTATGGTGGAGCGGAGGATCGACTTCGAGACAAGCCACTCATTCCTAACTCCCTTCACCACCAAACCCGTTGCTGAAGTTGTGTTTTTGCAATCAAATACTGCATCAAAGAAAATGGTCGCATCTATCCCTCTTATTTGTTGCCCCCTGATGAACATTATCAACGCAGGTATGCTTTCCTTCACACGATCTGTCAATTTCTGCAATATAGCTATGGATCTTTGTTGACAAGTCCCTTCCTGTTATTATTTTCCTCTCATAAATGAACTGATTCCTAGAGCTCCACATGAACCACATAGCACAGCAAAAGACTCGACATTACATGCTGCTACCTCTTTCAAATACCCAAGTAAGCCAGTCTCATAGATCAATAATGGTAGAATTAATGACCCATGAAAGATTAAGGATATGCCACGTTTCTGTCGTTACAGGATACTGTCTAAAGACATGATTACAGTCCTCTTCTGCATTCCGGCACCGAGGACAGGAGCTATCACTAACCACTCTTCGCAGGCTCAAGTTCTTGAAATTTGGGATAAGGTTCCATGAAATACGCCAGATAGTGATTAAGATTTTTGATGGAAGTTGTAAATTCCATAATTTTCTGTAGAATTTTTTTGTTTTGGCCTATAATAATAATTCATTAAGATTCAGAGTGGTCTCCTGTAATAGTTAGTAGGCACTTCTTACTGTGAACTCACCAGTATGTTCTCCACGCCAAACCTGAAAATCCTCATATACCTCCTCTGCCAATGGGATTTGCAAAATCTTCTGTGCAGTATGTTTTGGAAAGGTATTCTCGATTAACTCTCTTTTCCATCTACGCGCTATTGCTTCAATTAGATCTGCTACTAATTTAATCTCTGCATTTTCATCGACATTGCTGCTGCTAATAATTGTACCGCCTGGGATCCATTTGTCCTCCCAAACAGAAATCTGGTCCCCTTTACCAACACTCCAACATAGTCCATTTGCTAGTAGTCCTTTTGCGGCCCAAACACTCCTCCAGGTAAGAGAAGGTAAGTTTCCCAACTGTGCATGGATGAAATCCGAATTAGGAAAATATTTCGCCTTTAAAACCTGTGCTAATAATGAATTGGGATAATTAATAAGTCGCCAGCCCTATTTGGCTAACAAAGCAATATTAAATTGGTCGAGTTTACGAAATCCCAAACCCCCTTGTTCTTTTGAAACGCAAAGCTTATTCCACGTGCACCAATGAATACCCATTTGACTATGACCTTTCTGCCACCAAAATTTTGCAATTATTTTTTCGAGATCGGAGCAAAATGACTTAGGAAGTAGAAAACAAGCCATTGAATACGTCGGAATGGTTTGAAGAACAGATTTTATAAAAACTTCCATTCTCACTTGTGATAGATGCCGTGTACTCCAGTTGTCAATTCTCTGTTTGAATCTATCATTTAAATTTTGAAACGCCTTATTTTTCCTCCTGCCCACCATGTTTGGTAATCCCAAATAGCGTTCGGGGTCATTTGAACAACGTACACCTAACATTCGGGAAACAATTCTCTTATCCTTACTTCTTGTAATAGAGCTAAAGAAAACTGTTGATTTCTCAAAATTAACTATCTGCCCTGAGCAGTTTCTATATTCCCGTAAAATCCTTTTTAAAAGACCAGCTCCCCTTTCTGTCGCCTCTCCAAAGATTATGCAATCATCTGCAAATAATAAATGTGATATTTGAGGACCTCTTCTGCTTGCTTTAACTCCTTTAAAGTTTTCTTCTTGCTGTGCCAATCTCATTAGATTAGATAAACCCTCTTCGCAAATCAGAAATAGAAACGGACTCAAGGGATCACCTTGTCGTAGACCTCTTGTTGGCGAAAAGATACTTCCAGCATGATTATTGAGAACCACTGAGTAAGAAACAGTAGATACGCATTTTATGATCAAAAGAATCCATCTAGGGTCGAAACCCATTTTTCTCATCATTTCCTTTAGAAAACCCCACTCAACCCTGTCATATGCTTTGCTCATATCCAGTTTTACTGCCATCAGTCACTTTTTTCTCAATCTTTTCCTTCTCAAAGTATGAAGAATTTTGTAAGCAACTAAGACATTGTCTGAGATTAATCTTCCTGGAACAAAAGCACTTTGTGCTTTGTCAATACATTTTTCCAAAACCCCTCTAAATCTATTCGCTATAGCCTTGGCCATTATTTTATAAATTACATTACAAAGGCTTATAGGGCGAAAATGAGAAAGATTGGTTGGATTTATTTTCTTAGGAATGAGAACTATATGTGTGGTATTGATTTGACTAACCTCCATATCACCGTTGAGCTGTTGAAGACAATAAGTTGATACCTCATCCCCCACTATATGCCAAAATTTTTGAAAGAAAAGTGCCGGAAATCCATCTTCACCTGGAGCTTTTGTAGCTCCCATGTTTGCTAGAGCGCCCTAAATCTCCTCCTGCATGAATGGCTTCATTAGACTTCTATTGTCCTCTTCAGAAATACATTACTCAACACCATTTAGGAGATGTTCATGATAACCTCTTGTCCCAGCCTTGAATAAATCTTGGAAATATGCCCTCGCAAATTCTTCCATTTCTTGCGGATCCCCCGCTTCTCTACCGTCAGTGTTTTGTAGCTTTTGGATGATATTTTTTCGTCGCCTCTGTGTTGCCATACTATGGAAAAAAGCTGTGTTTCTGTCCCCAAGCTTTAGCCAGTTTACTCTAGCCCTTTGCTCCCAATAGCTCTCATCTTTATCAATCTCAAAATTCAGTTGTATCTTTGTATCAATCAGCTCTGCTAAATTCTCATCGGTTCTTTCTGCTTCCAGTAAATTAGACAACTTCAAAGTCAATACCTCATTTTTTCGTTTTCTAACTCTCCCAATCTTTGTAGCCCTTCATCTCAACCCCTGTTGAAGATACTCAAATTTCTGCATTAAATCACCTGTATTTGACTCCCATAAACGCTTAACTCCTGCTTCAAACGTTTCTTCAAGAACCCACCATGCTTCGAATTTGAAAATATTCGGTCTCTTCATGTATTTTTCTTTAATTGTAGTGATTAGAAGCGGACAATGATCAGACGTCGAATGCACCAAATGTTTAATATTAGCCTCCGGGAACATGGACATCCAATTTGCATTAGCATTCCTCTCTCAAGGCGTTCTCGAATATTTGTCTCTGGCAAATTTCCCCTTTCCCAAGTAAACCATTTTCCCATATAGCCTACATCGATTAATTGACAGTCCTGTAACGTGTTACGAAAATCTTCCATTCTTTTTTCCTCCCTGGGCAGACCACTTTTCTTTTCGAATTCATACATAATTTCATTAAAGTCACCGCAAACAAGCCAAGATTGCCCCTCATCACACCTCAAACTTTTTAGTAGCTGCCAAGATACCTCTCTTTCTCGTGCATAAGGAGAGCCATAAAAACCCGTAAACCTCCACTTCTGAACATTGTTCTGGTCAACAACTAAAGCATCAATATGCATTCTCGAATAACTCTGAACCAAGATAGAAACATCTTCTTTCCATGTCAAGCATAACCCACCTTTTGAACCACCAGGATCCACTTCCAAACCATTAAGGAAACCATAACTTCTACGCACTCGCTCCATCTGTTTTTTATTAATCTTTGTCTCCATAAAGAAGACCAGTTGGGGATTATGTGTCTTCAGCGTTTGCCGAAGCCTTCGGATAGTCCGCAGGTTCCCCAAACCTCGGACATTCCAACTTAAGATTTTCATTGTGACCAGTCGGCTTGCCATTTGGCAACCGCCGATAATAAAAGATCATATCCCACTAAACTCCTCCTCTGTACTACTCATTTATTGTTGTTATCTCTTGTTGTTTGTGCCACATTTTCTCCACGTTGTCTTTTTTTCCCCTCCTCCCCAATAATGACACTGTCCTTTAGATCCTGCTCTATTGCTGTAAAAGACTGTTCAGCTAATAAATTCCTCCCTTGTTGTGATGAATTAGGGAAAGGACCTTCCAAATTAAATCCCAAAACTAGATCAATTGAGGCTTCAAATTTCGACATATTGCTGACTTCCCACGTCTTTTTTTTTTGCAAATTGTCTATTCCTTCCACTCACATTTTGTCCGTTGTCTCCATCTTCACGTAACCATATGCTACTCATGGCCATCGCTCTATTTGATTGTGCTTTTAAAGACAGATCCCATCCCATATTATCCACTTCCACACCCAGTAACATTTTAGCTTCACAATACGAATCACTATGACCTAGACGGCCATAGTAAAAATAGAAAAGAGTTAAACGTTCGTATTTAAATCTTATGTAAGAACAGATTCCTGCAAAAGACACCTACTTTTTCCTTTTTAATGGCTTCCTTACATCCAATTTTACTCTAATTCTCATGAAATTCCTCCACCCTTTCCCCAGATCTGAACTATCATATTCAATCAATTCCCCCAAAAAATCCCCTATTTGCCTTGCCAGATTTTCAGAGAAAAACCCCACTGGAATATCGTGAATCTGTACCCATAAAGGCGTAAATATTAGGGGGACCTTTAAAGGATCCTCCCCTTTTAAATCTTATGAAGAATCAGAAGATGATTGTTGAATGTCCATGGTGCCCCTTTTAAAACACGATTCATATCCATAATACGATAAAATTGAAACATAAACTGTTTTTCCCCAAGATCTCTAATATAAACACCTCTTATCAGATGCCATAAGTTTGCCAAAGTACTCTTCATTGCTGGAAATTGAATGATACTTGCCGTTAAAAAACATCCCACCAAACTAAAGTTCTGTTCTTCTGCTTCCAGATTCGTCTCAGATTGAAATTGTAGTACTGCTTCTTCTTCTTCTTCTATTGTTAAATCAGCGAAGTCTCTTTCCATTATTGTAGGATCTGGTTGGTTTTTGCCCTGCTTGTGTGGATTGATCTTTTGGATTGATGCTTCTACACAGATTGTCGCCGTCCAGATTCAGTATAACTTTAACGTACTGCTGAATAGTTGAAAAAACCCTAATTTCATGTCAGAGTGATAGACAATTTCATGCCAAAGCGGTAGACATGTTAGTATTTACCTTTATACACTTTAAGGATTTGGAATATTTTTATTATTTTTAATTGAAAAAGAAATAGATATAAAAATCGAATATAATAAAAATAAATTAATAAAGATTAAAATAATCATTTTATTTAAAGTTTATTTAATAAATAAAACTTTAAAGAGATTAGTAAATTTTTTAAATAAAATTTTAGGGATGGATTAAATGGGCATTTTTTAAGTAAGTAAATTTTTGTCAAACATAAGAGGAATTTAAATATTTTTCCCTAATGCGTGAGTTGTTTTAGTTTTAATAATTAAAGTGACAGATTGATTGAGTCTTAACTCAATTGATATGAGTATTGTTTTCAATGCAGGAGAATATGGATTTGAGTGCATTGAAACGTATTATCCTCCTATTTATAGGTTGAAGAGGGGCTATAAATAGTTTTAAGTATTGTATAAAAAAGAAAACAAATATAATCAGAACATATAATAAGATTACAAATTAAAATCTAAAATAACATTCCGTTAACTAAACATGTGTCTCATTTAGAATATATGCACTGGTTAAGGGCATTCGCCCAATCGTCAAAATGTGAGATCAAATTGCGGCATAGCTTAGATGATAGTTTAGTAGTATGCTTGTGTGGTTGTTGAAACCATTTTTTCCTTTGAAAAACGGGGTCGACTTTAAAGACGAAAATGGAGTCGCCACTAATATTTTTTTGAGATGTGATTGGGTCACATTGAGATTGATCGTTAAAATATTTTGATTTATTAAAACAATGATTTTAGCCTACAAAATTCGAGAAAACGGGTTCGGGAGTCGGTTACGCACGAGGAAGGATTAGCACCCTCGTAACGCCCAAAATTGGTACCGAATTGATTTATTAACGTCTTAATGTCGAAAATTTGAAAAGATTTAAAATACAATCCTCTTCGTTTTAAAAAAACTTGAATAAATTAAACTGGATGCCGAGACCCGCTTATTTCGAAGGAATAAAATATCATACCCAGTGAGTTAGGATACGACATTTCGAATCCTCGAAACTAAGCTTGCCTTTTGACATTTAAAACTCGCTCGTTTAAATTTAAGAAGGATATTCGGTTATTTGGGTCAAATGAAAAATCGAAACCCAGTAAGTTAGGGCACAATTTCTCAATATTCCAAATACAGAATATTGCCTTTATTTTTTAAAAATCCTTACCTCGAGATAACAAAATGTCACATCCAGTGAGTTAGGACACAACATTTTTGAATTCCCGAAAATAAGTTTTTATTTAACCTATGTGCTTTGATTTTAAAAGGAAAATAATAGGTTCTTTAGATTCGATGAGAAAAATCGAAACCCAGTAAATTAGGGTACGATTTCTTTCGAACCTTAGAAGGCGAAGTGTTTGCTTATTTCAAAACGAAAATTTTAATGCATATAATAAAAGGTGATATGATCGTAGTAAAATGGAAGAAGAATTATGGTACACATGCATAATAGAATAAAAACAAGGGTAACAATGTAAATAACAAAAATAAAGGCAAAAATAAAATACAATAAAATAAAATTTAAAACCAACAATCTATATGAAATAATAGGAAAAAGAAAAAATAAATAAAAGAAAAAATAATAACAAAAATAAAAGCTAATGGTAAATCAATAAATAAATACTATATACAATAATTTAAAAATAATAAAATAATAATAATAATAACAAAATACAACAACAATAATAATAAATTATAATGAAAATATGTTAATAAACAAATAATAATAGTAAAAATAAATAAATAAAAGTAATAACAATAATCATAAGAATAATAATAATAGTATTTTAAATAATAATAATAGTACTAGTAAAATAAAGATAATATTAGTAATAATAAAAATAATAGTAATAGTAATAATATCAAGAATAATAATATCAAAATTGATAGTAATAGTGATAATAACAATAATTATAATAATGTTCACAATAATATTAAAAATAATCAATAATAATAATATTATTATTAAAATAATGACAAAATAGCAAAAATAATAAAAGAAAATAAAAAAGGACTAAATTAAAATTAAAACAAACATTTGGGGCGAATCTAAAAAAATAAAAAGGAAGGGACCTATACGAACGCGCGAATAACAAGGAGGGACTAAAGGGGAAAATATCTCCTCCCCCAAAACGCGGCGTTTTACGCGGGACCAAATTAAAATCAAAATAAAATTTAAGGGCAAAATTAAAAATAAAAGAAAAATTAATTGTAGAACCAATTAAAAGCGGAAGGACCAATTTGGCAATAAGACCAACATGAAAAAAAACGTGTGGATCCTCTGGCAGGTCGGGTGTCGCATGCGGATTAGGAGGGAAACGATGTTGTTTTAAGCCTGAAATATTAAGCCAAAACGGCGTCGTATCAGCGGGCTATATAAGCCTATGTTTTCAGAAAAAAATATTTGATCCTTCCCATTTAAAAAAAAAAATTGGAAATTCTCTGAAGTCCTCCCCCTCTGGCGATTTTCGATCACCAGCCCACCGTCGATCCGCCAGCGACGACCACCGTACAAGGTGGTCGGAGCCCCGAAACCCCTTTTTTTCAAGCGAATCAAGGTATCGATTCTTTCCTTCCCTTTTATTTTTTTTATATATTGGCGTATATAAGGCTAAATAAAAAGAAACAAATTAGAAAAAAACGAAATAACCTTTTTTCAATTTGGTTTCTCTATTTTTGATTCGTATTCGTAAAGATTGTAGGAGGAATACAACGATTTTCCTTTCGGTTTTTATAGCCGATTTAGAAATAAGTAAAATGAAAAAGAAAATACAAAAATCCTTAGATTTTCTGTTATCTTTGCTGACCATTTCCTTTTGTTACT
This sequence comes from Gossypium australe, assembly GCA_005393395.2. NCBI lineage: Eukaryota > Viridiplantae > Streptophyta > Magnoliopsida > Malvales > Malvaceae > Gossypium > Gossypium australe. Next base: position 96,639,984 of record CM016622.1, on the reverse strand, counting down.
GTTTTGTTTCTGTTTGCAGGTAAAACCACCATGGAGGCACGCGTGAGGGGTGACGTGGAGCGGTTGCGGCGTGTGTGGGGGAGGCTATGGCGCTGGAAAGCTCCAGAAACCTCTCGGGTTTCTTTTTGATTTTTTTTGTTTTGGGCTAGTTTGGTATTTGGGCTTTTGGGTCCCTTTTTTTGGGCCTTGTAAAAAAAAGACTTGTTAATTTTGGACTTTTTATTGGTTTTTTTATTACTTGATTTTTAATGTAATCTGGTTAATTTGGTTAATGGACTGGACTTATTATTTTTTGTTTTTTATTATTTTATTTTTTTGTTAAAATGTTTAATTGAGCCCGGGCAAATTGGGCCAATTACAGTGGTTTTACACACAAATTATTTTATAATATCTATTTTTTAATTAGATATATTATAACAGGTAAATTTTTTTTGTAATATACATCTTTGCCATAATTTTAGATTTTTTTAGGTTTTAAATAATATAATTTTTGATAACTTTATAAAATACACATAAGTTATTTTTATAATATAATTTTAAGAAATTTTAATCATAACTATCCCAAACATTCATACATATTCATGCTTAGAATATAATTTTTATAACGTAAACTTGTATAAAAAAATATTTTTTTAAAGTCAAATCATGTATGAGTGTTTGGAATTATAGGGTAATTGGATTTGGGTGCAGAATATTTTTTTATCGAGAACCCAACCATTCAAAAACTGCAGAAGCCCCAATTGCTACTTGATTTCCACCTAATCCGAAAGAACCAAAACATACCCTTTTCAAAAAACTAACTATGAACGAGAGGAAGAGGCAAAACAATTACTTACCGAATCAAGTGGATTCACTCGTCAAACAAGGTGGAAGCGCGAAAGAAATCAAAAGAGAGGAGGAAGAAAACAATGAAAATTCGACAGAGGAAGGGTGAAAATATCAGAATGATGGAAGAAGTTTGGGGAAGAGAGAACATAATTTTCTTTTGGATGAACCGAAATTAGCAAAAAGATTTTGATAGAATCCCGAAACCCCTTAATTTCCTCTCTCAACTTCCACTATGCATCCACTACGCTCCAGCACAACTCTAGCTGAATCTTTAAGCAAAAATAATGCCTACGCTCCAATATGGATTCAAACTTAAGACCTCATGCAATCCAACACCCCACCTAACCACTAAATCAGCAAGCCCATTCTGTTATTTAATTACCAACTATTAAACTTAAGCCATTTAGGCCAAGTTAAGGCTTTATTCATAACAAGACCAAAATTTGTCCAAGTCAAGGCTTAAACTTGGGACCTCACACACACATCCAAAACACATAACCACTGAAGCAAAAACTCATTCATGTCAAAGTTACAAAAGCCGAAATTAATGAAAAACTGGGGCGTTACATGATATGAGTATTGTTTTCAATGTAATTCGAGTGCACTGAAACGTTATCCTCCTATTTATAGGTTGAGGAGGGGCTGTAAATAGTTTTAAGTATTGTCTAAAAAACAACAAAAAATAAATATAATCAGAACCTATAATAAGATTACAGATTAAAATCTAAAATAACATTCCATTAACTAAACATGTGTCTCATTTAGAATATATGTACTGGTTAAGGGCATTCGCCCAATCTTCAAAATGTGAGATCAATTTGCGGCATAGCTTAGATGATAGTTTAGTAGTATGCTTGTGTGGTTTTACACACAAATTATTTTTTATAATATCTATTTTTTAATTAGATATATTATAACAGGTAATTTTTTTTGTAATATACATCGTTGCCATAATTTTAGATTTTTTTTTAGGTTTTAAATAATATAATTTTTGTGATAACTTTATAAAATACACATAAGTTATTTTTATAATATAATATTAAGAAATTTTAATCATAATTATCCCAAACATTCATACATGTTCATGCTTAGAATATAATTTTTATAACGTAAACTTGTATAAAAATTATTTTTTTAAAGTCAAATCATGTATGAGTGTTTGGAATTATAGGGTAATTGGATTTGGGTGTAATTACACCGAGTAATTACTTCAGTTCTCATCTTCTCCTAAAATTTGGAAAATGTAATTGGGTGCTCCAATTACACCCAACTCAGTAAGACCTACCAATTACAATGATTACTCAAACATGCCACTCCTGAGTGATTACAAGCAACTACACTCAAATCTAATTATTAAGTGGCTTTCCAAACATCACCTAAATAATGTTATCTTACTATAATCAAATTTTAATCTTTTTAGTCATTTCAAAATTGAATTGGTGTCATTTCAAAAAAACTTGTTTACACAGTTCAAAATGTTCTACGTTTGTGGTGCATTGCTTGGAGAGTTAACCCACTATACTTCAATAAGTATAAGTTGTGATTTAAGTCTCACTCATTTACCAAGTAGTAAATTACTCTTATACTATAACTAATATCATTCTCCCTCTAATTCTTTCCTCTTGAAAATTTAGGCTACTTTTGTTTAACTGAAAATGATTTCCGGAGAATGATTTCTGGAAAATGATTTACTTTTCTGGAAAAGCTAATATTTTCTGGTGTTTGAAGGAATCTATGTAAAATATTTTATGTTTGTTTGGTAGATTTCTTAAAAATATTTCATAAAAGTTGTGTTCAATTAAACAAACATGCATTTGAGATTTTCTTATTTTTTCATTGTTTAATTGAATTTATTTTTATCTATAATTTTATATTTTACATTGTTTTTGCATATATTTAAAATATTATGTTAAATCCAAATTCATCACAACGTCATTTTTTAATTACATGACTACTAAGTGAGTATTTTTTATTTAACAATATGACATCAACAAAATTGACAAAAAAATTTAACGATGTCAACAATTGGACTTGATTTTCAAATTTGAAAAGTAAAGGGACTAAATTCTTGAAAATAAAAGTACAAAGACTTAATTACAAATCTGTGAAGTGTACATAGACTTATGACATATTTTAACCTTTATACTACAAAACATTTATTATTAATATATTTATAATTGTAATAAATATTTATTATTAAAATATTAATATTGAATATTTTCAATAATATGCGAATAAATATTATTTAAAAATATTATTTTTAAAATTTATTAAAATAAATTGAAATATTAAATAATTTATTAAATGACTAAATATAAATAATTAAATATGTATGTTTAATAATATTGAAAAATATAATATTTTAAGTATTTTTAAAAATAAAAATAAAATTTATTATCAATATAATAATATTAAGCTTGATTTAAGTTAATTTTTATATAAAAATAAAATTATCAATAGATGGGCTCTTTTTCGGAAAATGACTTACGTTTTTCAAAATGGTAAGTCATTTTACAGGAAAAAGAGCTTATTTTACCTTGACCTGTAGGTCATTTTCCGTTGACTAAACTATTTTCTGTGAAACAAACACAGGAAAATGCAGAAAATATTTTCCGTAAAAATTTTTACATGTAAACAAAGGAACCCTTAGATGTAAACTAAGTCATTTCAGTGTATTTACCATTTTGCATAGAATGAAACAATTCCTATATGAAAAAAAAAAAACCCAAAGTGCTTTCTCAATCTAATGTGCAAATTGATATCAAACCGTCACTTGATGGATTGATAAAGTGCAATCAATATGAATCGCTATCTCTTCAAAAATAACCTTCAAGAAGGAATAAAGTGGTTGAGAAATTTCTTTTCTTTTTTTAGTCTTCTAAGGGAAAACAAATGTCTTTACAAGGAAACATGATTACATTGCATGTCTTCGAAAGAGTCAGTGTTTTACTTTAACTTATTCAAAATTTTATTCAAAATTAATCTCTTTTAATTAAGGTGAGTAGATCATACTAGTACTCTTGAAAATTAACTTTACTTGTTTCGATCTCTTCTCTAATTATAATATTGAGATTTGTAGCTCAAAATTCTTAAAAATATATAAATAAATAATCAAGAAACGTTGGTCAAACATGCCAAAATAAAATAAGGCAAAGTTATAACGTTATATGAGCTTTTCCTTAAGTTGCCACTAGCATTGTAGTTGATACTTGATAGTTATACATGACTCACACCAACACTTGTGATATCAAACTTGGTAAAAAAAAAAGAGATTGTTTGTGTTTAAATATATACTATTATGGCACACCATGATGTCGGAGAAAATTTCTTATGTAACAAATGTATTTATAAAAAAATTATACAAAAAATAAATGGGGTTTTTAGTTGAAATGATAAAGTTAAAATATCAAAAGTAATGGTATCTTGGGTCCAAATCTTATCATGAATATATTTTTCTAGATTTTATATAAATATATAAAAATAAAAAATACACTCAAAATAATATTTATTACTTTGTAAAATGATTGAGTATTTGGTATGCATACTATATTGGTTTGTGACACTAACTCAGATGTGAAATTATCAAAAAAAAATTATTATTTTTTAAAGCAACAACTATTATTTTGATGGTATTTTTGTCTTTGTATATGATTTCTAGAAAAAAAAAATGCAATTTTACCCCAAGATATCAAAATCTTCATTGTCTCAACTTTATTATTTAAATTGAACCCGCATTTGGTTTTTATGTCAATTTCTTTTATAAATTTGATAATAATTTTTTTAACAAATATATTTATTTAAAATTCATATAAAAATAAAATGATGCTTTGATTGCAATGGTAAAATTAAAAAGATTAGTATACATGTTTTTATTGGTTCAATTCTTATTATGGTTAAACTTTTATTGATTTATAAAATATAAAAAGACAAAAACATCCTCATAATAATATAACTTTCTTTAAAAAATGTATGGTCTTTTGGGTCATTTTTCAATTGAGTTGGGACCCGATTAATGTGTGACACTAACTCAATCAACCATTTAATATGATACAAGAAATTATGTCACACGTATATGCATATGAAAACTACGTATTTAAAACAAACACGCATGTTTAATAATAACATACAAGAAATAATAAAATGTACAGTTTGAAACTAACTAATAATAACACATGCAATATGTTTGATACTGTGAATAAAATAAAATTTAAACACGTAAATGTATCAAATTAATAATATTTAATGCACAACAATTTTTTATCATGGTGTTGTTGTAATACTCCAAACATGTTTCCGTCGCCAGATTAGGGTTACGGAGTACTACAACACAATTCAGAACATTTTAATTCAAATAGAATCAATTATACAAATTATCTAATGTCATTCAATAACTCATTTAAATCAAGTAAGAAATACATTGATGGACCTTAAATCGAGCCTTTGGAACCCTAAAAATAATTTGGAAACAATTTGGGATCATTTTGAAACCAAACAAAAAAATCTAGAAAGATTTGAAAATAGGGGTCACACGACTGTGTGGCCAGGCCGTGGTTTCAATTTGGGTTAGAATCAAATAGGAAATCCTAATTGTGTTAGTAAGTGGTTTATTAGCTGGACTTTGGAAAAAAATAAGGGTTGCTTGGCAATAAACCATTTTGGGCCGGAATCAAGGGAAAATTTGAAGGAAATGAAGTGAAACCAACGTGACTTGAACCTTTACTAAAAGGGATGGAAAGAATGAAGCTTGGCCATTGGGCTAATGCCCATTCTATGGCCATTAGCAATTATGCGAAAATCACTGGTCGAGCAGATAAACTGTCGACTACTTCCTCCGTTCCAATCATCCCACCCTATGCAATGCAACATGACATGCTATAACAGATCAGTACGACAGCAATAATATGCTTATAACAAATACATTGAAACACCCCACACCCGGCCCACGAGCCTGAACCGGATCTGGTATGTTCCTTGAGTAAACCGGTTTCAAAATTCTTTGTTACTTAGAAAAAAATTTATGTAATTTTAGAAAAATATCGTTTTGGGTTGGGCTTAGATCGAAAACCCACTTATTTTACTTAGAAATCATTTAATTACGGAGATAAAACAATTTGGGGTTTATTTTTAAAGAAAAACTTTTAATTGAACTTTAATCAAAAATAGTTCGTAACATAGTAAAGTAAAAAATTAAACAGAAATAAAGAAATCCAACTTGGGCCTTATGGCCTTATTACATCAATCAAAACCCAAAATAAAATTAAAGTACTGAGTAAAATAAAAGTCCAAATCTTTAAATTTTTCCTTGCGATGCATGGCCACCTTTAGCTCCTGCCGACCCGGTCCATTACTGCTCATCACCTGAAAAAAATATTTCCCCAACGGGGTGAGTCAACCAGACTCAATGTGTACGTGGCACTAAATCGTAATAGAATCGGGCATACAATACATTCAATCATAAAATACAAGTTATGATGCATTCCCAAACCCAAACCTAATTGTCCATCCGCTACACACCCCCGTACCTGCCAGTCACACCGTGGGGACTACTAAGTCGACCCTCCTTCCGCTACACACCAATTTGCGGGCTTAAGGCTCCGCATCTGTGGTTTTAGGAAACTACTTTTCAGATTACTGTGGTCTTAGATCACCACTTTTCAGATTACTGTGGTCGTAAGTCACCACTTTTCAGATTACTGTGGTCTTAAATCACCACTTTTCACTTCCCCTTTCAATATACAACCAAATGCCCCATTAATATGCATAATATACCATAGTTCAAATTCTTATCATATTCTCATGTTACGAATAACATTTTTCATATTCCTAGTAGAAGTAGGAAACGTACCTGAGTACTTAGTACCATATAATGGCACTTTAGCCATGCTCATATTTCTATTAACATATATTTTAATACATGTAACCATAATTCATATTACAAAGTAGTGTGGGGTACACACCTGATTCGCTTAATGAAGTCCTCGAAAATCCCGAAGAGAACCGATTACAGATTTAGATCTCAAATCCTACATAAGTTAATCACTTACTATTTAAAAGACCATTCGGCCATTTTTCCAAATACAACTAGGATTTGTATTACTTACCTTGTAACTGAATTGATTTTAAGAATCAAGGGCCGGATCTTTGTATTCCTCCCTTGTGAATTCGGCTAAACACTATATTACTCCACAGGTTAGTTTTCGGCTTCTGATAATAAATCTAAATATTTAAAATAGCCTTGGCCGAATATCTTAAACACATACCTTGTGATTTCAAATCCCGAAAAGTAACCCTTGGTTGTGGAGATGTTGAAATCCCTACACACATATGTTAGATCTGATTTCCATATCACTTAATAATCTTAAATCAATTGGCCTCTGGCCTAAACCATGCTTTTCTTACCTTAAATCCTTAGATCTGAAATCCCGGAATTCCTCCTTTAATATTCGGCCAAATGACAACCAAAAGAATCAGTTCCCAAATCTTGGTTGAAAGAGAATAAACAACAAGAATCCATTATTCTTATCTTATCACCACAGTCGACGGCACCCTTGATTGAAGCCACAGATATTCGGCTATGGAGACTCAAACAGGAATCAAAGAGGTTTCGGCTTGACAGTAGAAGAGAAAAGAAGAAGAAAAGAGGAGAAGAAAATTCGGCAGAGAGGGAGAGAGCTAGGGAATTTTCGGCAGAGCAGAGAAAGAACCAAACTGATGAGTAGCCCTCCTTCCTTCCCTTTTATAGACAGAGTTATCAGCTAAGGAGTCCCTTTCTTGGCCACCACTCTTTTATCTGATAACCTTATCTTTTAATTATCACAAATAAAAGAGTTTAATCCAAATAAAAATCCTTTATTATCTCTTCGAAATAATCGAAATGAAAATCCTTTATTATCCCTTGAAGATAATCCAATTAAAAATCCTTTATTTGTCACCTTATTAATCACATATTTATCAAAATAAAACACCTCCTTTTCTAGAAACATGTGCCGTCCACCTCAGCCTTCTGGAAGCCAAAATAAAACCTTATTTATTTGCTTCCCAAGTGACTCGAACCCAGGCCCATTCCTCTTGCATATGGCGCCATTTCCATAGGCCCTAAGTGGCATCTTCAGGCCACTTTTCCAAGCCTGTTTGTATGTCAAATTTTACCAACTTTTTCTTTTAAGGCCTCCTTGCCCTAATTTCCTATTTTAAACTTTAAAATTCGACATTTCTAGGTCATTTCTAAGTTTCCTAAAATTTTCGATCGGCTCTGTATACTTGCCATTTTCTTACATTTCCAAGTTTCCAAAAATGTTCACTTTCCATTTTTGAATCATTTCCTTACATTTCCAGGTTTCCAAAAATGTTCATGTCCAATGCATTTCCAGGTTTCCAAAAATGTTCATTTCCATTTTCATTTTCATGCATTTCCAGGTTTCCAAAAATGTTAAAAATTTATTTATAATACTTAAAACTTGTCATTTCGTACCATTAAACCGAAAATCCATAGGCCCTTTCCAGGATGTTACAGTTCTACCCTCCTTAAAAATAATTTCGTCCTCGAAATTACTTATTAACAGTCGTACAATCCTTCTCATCGCACTATGCTTACGCTGCGCACTCTGATCTTAATAGAACCATCATACTTTCTAGGCACAATCTCTAAGTTCACGTCCCTTAGAACTCATTTTCTAACGTCGCGATTTAATCTGATTAAAAAGTTTTATGCATTAGTACTTGTTTCACTTGATTACCCGCGAAGAAGTTTTATGAAAAGAGATGTTTAAAAGTGGTTCATTCGATCAAACAAAGTTCTCAGCTCAAGTTCACTATTCAGAAAGTCACGTTCACATTCATCAACCAATTATGAACTTTCGTTCATTCAGAGAAATGTTGTAGTTTTCATTGTTGTTGTTTTTCCACTACCCAGGGGTATTTTCGTAATTTACCCTACAGGGGTATTTTCGTAATTTTTCAAAAGAAAAAGTTCCTTGGTGATTTTGTCAAAAAGTATTTTGGAATTTTTAAATTCCCGGGGTATTTTGGAAAATTTTGAAATCCGGGGGTATTTCGGTAATTTTGGATCTCGGGGGTATTTTGGTAATAAACCAGGGTAAATTTGTAAAGTTTAATATTTCCGGGGTATTTCCAAATTTTGCAAAACTTCGAGGGTTCTTTTTGAGAATTTTATTTTCCAAAACAGTGGTGTTGCAAAAATTTTGGAAATCAGGGTCATTTTAGAAATTTTGTAAGTTAGGGGCAATTTTGTAATTTTCCAAAATCAAGGTACTTTGGAAGTTTGCAAAAATAGGGTTTTTAGACACTTTTACAAAATAAGGAAATTTTGGAAAAACTGTTGGGTAGTTGAACATTTTATAAACCAAGGGCATTTTTGTAATTTTACCACTAGGGGTATTTTAGTAATTCTACAAATCGGAAATTTTTCGGAAAAATGTTGTAAAACAATAGTTCTCACAAATTAAAAAGAAATTTTAAGAGTTTTAAAACTAGGGTTTTTATGAAAATACGGCTAGTTCCCTTTCGGGTTTTAGTTAGGGTTTAACCCATGAATAAGTCCTCTTGGTTAGGGTGAACCGAAGCTACGCACCAGGTAGGATTTGAGTAGAGAGGAGGTGAGTCACGCGGACTGCTTAAATACCAAGCTCCCACCGAATACCAATCCTAGACATGCGCACAATGGTTGCCACACCCTAACTCGGCGACTTAGACATAGGTTTGTTTAATTAAACAATTAAATCTTATGTAGTAGTTGGGGTAGACTAGTCCTAGAGTTCAAGTACCTATCATTCTATTCTACGTTCCATTCCTTTTCTACCCTTCTATAAATCACATAATCACACAGATGGTTAGGGGTACTTACCTGGTGGACTGCGGGTCGGAGACTTAGGTGCCATGCCAGAAAAACCTGCTTATCTTCAAAAACTCATTTGGGCTCGATTTGAAAATGTTTTGGGCCTTAAACCCCAGGCCGAGGGTTTGAAACTGGGCTCTGATACCAAACTGAAACACCCCACACCCGGCCCACGAGCCTGAACCGGATCTGGTATGTTCCTTGAGTAAACCGGTTTCAAAATTCTTTGTTACTTAGAAAAAAATTTATGTAATTTTAGAAAAATATCGTTTTGGGTTGGGCTTAGATCGAAAATCCACTTATTTTACTTAGAAATCATTTAATTACAGAGATAAAACAATTTGGGGTTTATTTTTAAAGAAAAACTTTTAATTGAACTTTAATCAAAAATAGTTCGTAACATAGTAAAGTAAAAAATTAAACAGAAATAAAGAAATCCAACTTGGGCCTTATGGCCTTATTACATCAATCAAAACCCAAAATAAAATTAAAGTACTGAGTAAAATAAAAGTCCAAATCTTTAAATTTTTCCTTGCGATGCATGGCCACCTTTAGCTCCTGCCGACCCGGTCCATTACTGCTCATCACCTGAAAAAAATATTTCCCCAACGGGGTAAGTCAACCAGACTCAATGTGTACGTGGCACTAAATCGTAATAGAATCAGGCATACAATACATTCAATCATAAAATACAAGTTATGATGCATTCCCAAACCCAAACCTAATTGTCCATCCGCTACACACCCCCGTACCTGCCAGTCACACCGTGGGGACTACTAAGTCGACCCTCCTTCCGCTACACACCAATTTGCGGGCTTAAGGCTCCGCATCTGTGGTTTTAGGAAACCACTTTTCAGATTACTGTGGTCTTAGATCACCACTTTTCAGATTACTGTGGTCGTAAGTCACCACTTTTCAGATTACTGTGGTCTTAAATCACCACTTTTCACTTCCCCTTTCAATATACAACCAAATGCCCCATTAATATGCATAATATACCATAGTTCAAATTCTTATCATATTCTCATGTTACGAATAACATTTTTCATATTCCTAGTAGAAGTAGGAAACGTACCTGAGTACTTAGTACCATATCATGGTACTTTAGCTATGCTCATATTTCTATTAACATATATTTTAATACATGTAACCATAATTCATATTACAAAGTAGTGTGGGGTACACACCTGATTCGCTTAATGAAGTCCTCGAAAATCCCGAAGAGAACCGATTACAGATTTAGATCTCAAATCCTACATAAGTTAATCACTTACTATTTAAAAGACCATTCAGCCATTTTTCCAAATACAACTAGGATTTGTATTACTTACCTTGTAACTGAATTGATTTTAAGAATCAAGAGCCGGATCTTTGTATTCCTCCCTTGTGAATTCGGCTAAACACTATATTACTCCACAGGTTAGTTTTCGGCTTCTGATAATAAATCTAAATATTTAAAATAGCCTTGGCCGAATATCTTAAACACATACCTTGTGATTTCAAATCCCGAAAAGTAACCCTTGGCTATGGAGATGTTGAAATCCCTACACACATATGTTAGATCTGATTTCCATATCACTTAATAATCTTAAATCAATTGGCCTCTGGCCTAAACCATGCTTTTCTTACCTTAAATCCTTAGATCTGAAATCCCGGAATTCCTCCTTTAATATTCGGCCAAAAGACAACCAAAAGAATCAGTTCCCAAATCTTGGTTGAAAGAGAATAAACAACAAGAATCCATTATTCTTACCTTATCACCACAGTCGACGGCACCCTTGATTGAAGCCACAGAGATTCGGCTATGGAGACTCAAACAGGAATCAAAGAGGTTTCGGCTTGACAGTAGAAGAGAAAAGAAGAAGAAAAGAGGAGAAGAAAATTCGGCAGAGAGGGAGAGAGCCAGGGAATTTTCGACAGAGCAGAGAAAGAACCAAACTGATGAGTAGCCCTCATTCCTTCCCTTTTATAGACAGAGTTATCAGCTAAGGAGTCCCTTTCTTGGCCACCACTCCTTTATCTGATAACCTTATCTTTTAATTATCACAAATAAAAGAGTTTAATCCAAATAAAAATCCTTTATTATCTCTTCGAAATAATCCAAATAAAAATCCTTTATTATCCCTTGAAGATAATCCAATTAAAAATCCTTTATTTATCACCTTATTAATCACATATTTATCAAAATAAAACACCTCCTTTTCTAGAAACATGTGCCGTCCACCTCAGCCTTCTGGAAGCCAAAATAAAACCTTATTTATTTGCTTCCCAAGTGACTCGAACCCAGGCCCATTCCTCTTGCATATGGCGCCATTTCCATAGGCCCTAAGTGGCATCTTCAGGCCACTTTTCCAAGCCTGTTTGTATGTCAAATTTTACCAACTTTTTCTTTTAAGGCCTCCTTGCCCTAATTTCCTATTTTAAACTTTAAAATTCGACATTTCTAGGTCATTTCTAAGTTTCCTAAAATTTTCGATCGGCTCTGTATACTTGCCATTTTCTTACATTTCCAAGTTTCCAAAAATGTTCACTTTCCATTTTTGAATCATTTCCTTACATTTCCAGGTTTCCAAAAATGTTCATGTCCAATGCATTTCCAGGTTTCCAAAAATTTTCATTTCCATTTTCATTTTCATGCATTTCCAGGTTTCCAAAAATGTTAAAAATTTATTTATAATACTTAAAACTTGTCATTTCGTACCATTAAACCGAAAATGCATAGGCCCTTTCCAGGATGTTACATACATATACAGTAGCAACTATCATGCTTTGTAATAGATCTTTATAGTAGCATTAAACTTGCTTTTAACATGTATTTAGTTTAGTGGTAGCAATAGACATGCCTAACATATATTCAATCAACAGAAGTAGTATTCATATGTAATATGCACTCAGTGGAGCAAAAGCAATAATAAGAGTATCAATTTTTCAGAATTACAGTGACAATAAATATGCAACCATTCACACATCCTATATTATCACAGTAATAATTCAATCATTGAATCCCAAATTCCAGCATATTCATAACATCAAAGACTTAATTGAGTGAATAAAGCTTCTAGAAACCATTCGGGAACTATTCAGGGACTAAATTGAAAACATCATAAATCTCTGAGCAAAACTAAAAATTTTTAAAATAGAGGTAATACGGTTGTGTAGCCAGACCGTGTAACAGGTTGTGGCCTTGTGGCAAATGCAAAAATAACCTACAGAGGAGACACGACCATGCGAAAGGGTTTAGGCCGTGTGGTTCATGAACTAAACTAGGGTTTCTAGGGCACATGACAGTGTGGTGGGTCGTGTGGTCCACACGCCAATGTGGCTTTAATCCTAGGCACTGTTTGTCCCGATTCGCTTGTAAAAGAACACACACATTTCGTCAGAGGTCCTATCGATGTTCCTTACGCTCAGTTCTGGTTCATTCACCTAAATTAGGTCCTCCAAACGACATTTACACATGAGTTAATGATTGATTTCAAGATTTAACAAGATTATCAAGAGATTTGTCAAGAACCGAAAAACATTGCTTAATTGGGTTGAAAGATTTCGTCGAATAGAAATATTACAAAAATTCAAGATTTATTCATCGGGATTGTAACGCCCCTAACCCATATCCGTCACCGAAACAGAGTTACAGAGCATTACTGGAATTTACAGATCAAAAACAGACATTTAATATCATTTGTCAATCATATTAGAAATCAATCATATATTTTCATATTGTCCCTTATTTAAACCTTCAAGGCTCAAAACATACAATAGAAACAGGTCGGGACTAGACCGGGTACTCAGAGAATTTTTCGGTGCAGAATACACACACCCATGTGATCAGGCCGTGTGGCTCACACGGCCAATAGACACGCCTGTGTCACAGGTCGTGTAGGCATTAAAAATAGGGCACACGGTCGTGTCCTAACCTATGTTATTACCCGTGTAACTCTCTGACTTGGGCCACACAGCCAAGTCACACGCCCATGTGCTAGGTCGTGTGTAAGTGCAGAGGTCACACAGTCAAGCCACACGCTCGTGTCCCAGGCCGTGTGATCAATTCTGAGCATTTTGTTTTGAAATTTTTAAGATGCAGGGGACACACGGCTAAACCACACGCTTGTGTCTTTGCCCGTGTGGACGAAACAATGCCATTTCCAAGCCATATTTCTCACCCAAACTTGCCTTCCACCTACATAAAACTTAAATATGTTTTCAAGTTAATACAAGACATTCAAATCCAACCATCAACATGTTTATAAATTATCCATCATTCAACCATACTAGCACACATTAAACATGATAAAACCTTTTACATACATATCAAAATATGATCATCATAAGCCATTCCAATGGCTATTTACAACCAAAATCATTTTCATATTAACATTGGCTAGTTAACTTATACATACCATTATAACCAAAAGTAATTTACTATTTATACTAAAATAAGCTGAGGGATAGTGTGATGATGCTCCGACCAACCTCCAACCTTTACGACCTTCCGAGTACTATAAAACAGGGAAAATAAAATAGAGTAAGCATATAACGCTTAGTAAGTTCGTATAACAGGAAATTAACTTACCATTTATTTCACATTAAGATAAGCTAACTAAACATGCTGAAACCAATTTGGCCAATTGCCTAAACATGTATCCTCATCAAGCATGTTAGTCATGCAATTCACTTAAATACCAAGAAACATGAATGAGCTCATCAATATTCAATTTCCACATACATGTATTTGTCACTTCAAGTATACGTGAACATGTACATATCATATCTTTGTACTTCAAGTATTTTTTATAGTAATTCATCTTGAATTCATTTCATCTCATATCAAAACTTTACCCGTTGAATCATTTAAAATATCGATGGATACAAGGGTAGTACACATGAAGTGTACGAGTCTGAAATCCGTCAATTCATATTCGTGGATACTCATTAGAAGACATAATCGGGAAGCCCTCTCTCGAGCCATATAACAGGAAGCTCATGTGAGCCGTGTAACGGGAAGCTTATCCGGGCTGTATAACAAGAAGCTCATAAGAGCCATAATTAAGAAGCTCATGTGAGCCAATAACGGGTAGCTCCAAAGAGCCATTAATCAGGAAGCTCCAGATAGTCATATATCGGGAAGTTCAAGCGAGCCATAATCAGTGTCCCGATTTGCTTGTAAAAGAACACACACCTTTTGCCATAGGTTCGATCGATGTTCCTTACGCTCGGTTCTAGTTCGTTCACCTAAATCAGGTCATTCAAACGACATTTACACACGAGTTAATGATTGATTTCAAGATTTATCAAGATTATCAAGAGATTTGTCAAGAACCGAAAAAGATTGCTTAATTGGGTTTGAAAGGTTATCGTCGAATAGAAATATTACAAAAATTCGAGATTTATTCATCGGGATCGAGATGTACTTATCGATTTTTGGCAAAAGTTCAAGCCGATAGAGAAAATGCTAGAATAGTGAACAGTTTGATTTAAAAGAGAAAAATAGTTTTCACAATTTAGATGGAAAATTTGATGTAAAGAAAAGGGGAAAGAAAAGAAAAAAAAAAGAAATATAAAGAGAGGATGGAAAGGAATTTGACTATAATTTGAAAAGAAGTAAATCTAATTCTAATAGAAAAATGATGGCTAAATGGTTAGGGTTTGAAACCCTAGAGACGATAAGGGTAAATAACCTATAATTTTGGGGTTGAAAATTAAAAGAAAAAATAAAGAAATAGTTTGAGAGTGAAATGGCTCAAACTTGGGCAAACAATAACATAGGAGTGGCATGTTAACCATTAAGCCTAAGACCTATTTCTTGTTTAATTTTTACTCCAAATAATATTTGTTTTAGTGTGGTTTTTTTATCCTAAGTTGCTGAAAATTAAAACAAAAAAAATGGGAGGAAAAAAGTTTAAACATAAGATCTCTATAATAGGGAAATAACACTTAACTATCAAGCCTAAGGCTCATTTCTTATCTATTTATTACGATTAACGCACTATATTTTGAGGCGTGACAAGTGTGCATAATAAAATTAAAATATACAAAACATTTCAAAACTTCATATCAGAGTTCAAGTAAATGATTCAATAATATATATAAGGGGGAGAGAGAGCACTTAATTCCTTTACCAGTTTAGATTAAAAGTAGTAAAGGAAAAGAAAGAAAAGAAAGGAAAGGATTATGCATTACCTTGTTTGGGTTGTTAAAATTACTTTTTAAAATTAATGAAAGGGAAGTAATTTTAACAATCTTTTTTTGGCAAGTCAATGGAAAGAAGAGTAAATGATTCATTAAATAATTTTGTTATTATTATAACTTTTTTCATACAATAACTTATAAAAAACAAAGGACAAAAATGACATTGTACATCTTAATTAATTTTTTATTTTGCTTTCCCTAGCTTTCTCCCCAAATTAAGGGTAAATAAAAAATTAAGCCTTTTAAGAGAAAATAATTGGGTACTTAATTTTCCCTTCTTTCTCTTGTTTGAATAAAAAAAAAATATCCAAACAAAGAAAAGGATAATCATTTTCATTACTTCACTTTACTTTCCCTCTACCCACTGCAATCCAGACAATGGGTTAGTAAAAGGAAAACCAAAGAGGATAAGGTTAAATTTTCCTAATAAAAAAATAGAAAGGAGAAGATTTCATCATTTTCTATATAATAATTTATTTTTCAATCATTTGCTTTATGTAAGCAATATATATTTTAATGTAGGGATGAGTGTTCGATCGAATCAAGTAAAAAAAATTCAAGTTAATTGAATTGACGAGTCCTATTTATTGTCCTAACTTGATTTGAATTTTTTTTAAATCGAATCGAATCGAGTGAATTTGTTTGAGTTAAATTTAAAAAATTAAACATGTCAAATTAAAATCTTGTTACAATATAACCAATTTCATATTAGAGCACATACATTTGAAAACTTTTCCAAAATAAACTAAGGAAAAAAATAAGATACTTTATTATGATATATTTAGGTCCCAAGTTTATTGTTTTAGAAAAAATTTTATAATTTAACTTTCTTTATATATTATTTAGTTTTTTAAAATTTTTTATAATTCTCTAAAAAATATATAAAATTTAGAATTTTTATAAATATGTTGAATTTAAAAAAAAAACAATTTAAATTCTTTTTGTAATTTTTGTTGAGAGATAGACCAATTTACTCATTTTCAAAATTGACAAAGATCAAAAGGATATTTACACTAATCTATTATTTGAATTATTCAAATTATTCGAACTATAAAATTTAACTCAACCCGAATGACTTATTCGAGTTGACTCGAACAACTTAAATTTTGAATTTTTTCAAATTAACTTGAATTTTGTTTATTCAAGAACCCAGATTAACTGTATAGAAAAAGGAAATAAACAAAGGGGGAAAAAACCCTCGAAGTTGTATTGTTTTCATACTACTCTTTTCTTTTCTTCCTTCTAAAGGGTTAGAAACAAAATCAATCTTTGCCTCATTCTTTGTGTAGCCCTAGGGTTTCAAAGTAGAAAACTAGCTAACTTCTTATAATCCATGTTACTTTTGGAAATGAATATTCAATTTTTCTTAAATTTCCATGTCCTTCAAATTTTATATCTTTAATGTTAATACACTTTGGGGCCCGAATTTGATAATTATTCTCACATTAGAAATTGAATATTTTTGTGTCTAAGTTAGTCCTTGAACTTGATAATTATTCTCATGTTGAAGCCATAAGGTATTTTTCTTTTAATTTAAGTTAATCTCTGAATTTGACAATTATTCCTACATTGAGGCTTGAACTTTTTCTTTGTCCCAGTCCCTAATATTTTCTTAAATTAAAAATCTTAAAATTCAAGTTTCAATATAACGGTAATTCTATAATTGTCAAGTTCACGATTTAACCTATATCTTTATATCTATGTGTGAAAATATTCGTGGCAAAATATGCATTAGAAACATATAAATGGATTGATAGTTTTTAAGACCTAATCATTAGAATGAATGAAAAACTTTTTCTTTTCTCTTTGTTTTTTCTTTTTCTTTCCAAGATAAGCAAACAAAGTTGCCTACTACACTCTTCCCTCTCATTTTTTTCAATGAACTTAGATGAAATAAGTGCTAAAGAACTACATTTCAGAGCTTTATTCCTTTTCTTTTTTTTCCCCCTCAACTGTTAGGTTCACAAACACTTCAACTTGTGGTCTCTTGTGTGGTCCTGTTTTTAATTCTGCTGGATGTTTCAAAAGAAGATGTAGAGATTGGTCCCAACCCTATATGATAGTATTGTTAATGGCTCAAGTAACTATCAACTTGATAATTCCCTTTAACACTATACAACCCAAAATTCTATACCATTGTACCACCCTATTCAAAAGACTGGTCTTTGGTAGATTGAGGACTATTAACTAATTCTACTCCCATTTTATGTATTCTATTTTATTTCAACATAACCTAGGTTTTGGTTTTGGATCATTGAAGTAGTATGAGTCAGATTGCATTTTGCCTCTTCTACTAAAAAAATAGACAAATTAGTCCATATATGTTAGGTCAAAGAGCAAATTGATATTTTTGTTAAAATTTACATTCATTTATACTGTTAAAAACTGATATAACTAACAAAATAACTAGACAGTGACACATGACGTGCTACATGTATCATATTTGTTATTTTTTTTTTATCGCCTTTGGTCTTACATTGGGTTGGACCTCTCAAATAGGTTTAGATTAGATGTAGTGTTGAACTTGTGTTGTTCTTGCATATTTACTTCTACATGTTATACCCCTTTGGAATTTTGTTATGTGACAGACTTCTTAAATATAAATGAGGTTATCTATCTTATTCCCTACTAGATTACATTGTATGTAGGAACAAAGCAATAAAATCTAACAAAAATTTGTGTTACAAGAACATCTTAGTACTAACAAGGCGTGCATTGATCAACCCCATGTGATAGGGATTCACCTCACAAAGGCCTTTTGTAGTTGTCGATAAAGCATGCCTCATCACTTTTTTAAATGTGCAGCATATGCATGGTCCCCATCTCTATTTACATTTTACATTTGGTTTTTGGGTTAAATGAATGAGAGATTACATCTTTTTATCTCTTTTATCTATATTCAGAAGGATATGATGAAATAAGGATAAATATTAAAATTATGTTTAAATTTTGATAAATTTTATAATGTTATATATCAATTTAATTTGATATATTTATATTCATCACACTTCAATTTTGGCTCAATTTTCACATTTTACTAACCCGTTATCTACGTGGCACAATTTACCCATTTTACTAACCTGTTATCTACGTGGCACAATTTTTTATTAACTCATGTGTAAATTGCTAACACCACATTGTATTAGGTTAAAAAACAAACAAATTTAATGAGAAAAATAGGAAACTCTTTTCCCAAGTGTGTTTATTTTTTAAGTTTAGGTGCAAATAATTTAAATTCATTGTTTGCTTTTTAACCTAATAAAATGTCATATGAGCAATTTACATATCACTTAACGAAAAATCATGCCACATAGATAATGAGGTTACTGAAATGTAAAAATTAAAATAAAATTAAAGTTTAATATATACAAATACATTGAATTAGAATGGATGTATAATATTACAAATTGTATCGAAGTTCATGTAAAATACGGAACATGTCATATAAGTATAACATAGTATTTCATTTTTTTTAAAGAACTTTTTTCTTGTAACTAAATCAAATTAAGCCTCTAATCATCGTATCGTTGAGATAAATAATGTTTATAATAGTCGATTATGTCTTAACTCGATTGGCATTGTTGCCGGTGCAAGAAGATATAGGTTCGAGTGTACTGAAACATATTATCCTTTTATTTAAGGGAGAAGGGTTAGAGAAAGGTTATACAAATATGATAATAACATATAACAAGATTAGTGTTAAAAAAATTGTTTATAATGATGTTAAAGAGAGTAAATGATAAGATTATCTAGTAGCATAAATATTTATTTAACAGATGGGAGATATGCACGACGTGGAAGCCCTACAGCCATTGCTTTTCTTCATTATTATTTTTTCTCACTTCAATCCTTCAATGGACTATGGTCGGTAGAATTCCAGCATTTTTCTTTTCACAGATGGATGAACTTCACCAGTAAGTTCTATCTCTCTTACAAGTAAAACCAAAAAATTTGATCTCCCAATACATATCATCTATATACACACACACACGTATATATATATATATATAAACAGGTTTGTGTAACTCCATATCTAAGTTTCAAGGTTTGTTCATTCAAGTGTTTGATATATTTGTAAGTTCTTCACTTTTTTTGCAAATTTTCTTTGGAATACCTAATGATTTTCTGCTTTATTTCACAGGGTCTTTCTGTGAAAACCTAGATCTTTTTTAAGTATTACTATGAGATCTGAATTACATCTTCATAGTTTGAGCTTTATTTAGCTTTTCTAAAAGGGCATGAAAAAATCTAGGGTTTGTTCATCTTCTTCTTCTTCTTTTCAAGTTTAGGGCATATGTAGTTATAGTTCAACAAAATTCTCATCATTTCTTTAGAAACTTTCTTTGTTTTTAAAGGGAAAAAATTGGGATTTGTTTATTTTTTTATCATTAATCAATCAATTTTATGTGTTTGCTGTTTTTTCTTCATGCAATTTCGCAAATTTCAACTGGTTTTTTTCAGCTTCTGATGCTTCAATAATGAGTCACATAAGATGATTTCAAGTTCAAAAAACACAGATTTTCCGACAAGACAAGACGAAGATGATGACAAAAGAAACGAAACCAACAAAGGTCCATCGAGTTCTTCTTCTTCTTCGCAATGGTTAAGGTTAAAAGATCCGAGAATCGTACGTGTTTCAAGGGCCTTCGGGGGCAAAGACAGGCACAGCAAAGTTTACACCATACGAGGATTAAGAGACCGAAGGGTAAGGCTGTCGGTTCCTACTGCCATTCAATTGTATGATCTTCAAGACAGGCTTGGTCTTAATCAACCTAGCAAAGTCGTTGACTGGTTGCTTAATGCTGCTAAACATGAAATCGATGAACTCCCACCTCTGTCGATGCCCCCACCACCGGCGAACTTTCCGATTTCCGATGCATTTTGGAGGACTAAATCGAAAGAAGTTACGAGGGATGTAATCGATGATAAAGATGATAAACATAGAAGAAATGAAGGTGGTGATGATGATGATCATGGGACACAACTTGTATCATCTGGTTCATATTATCAGTTCCAACCTTCTAATTTCCCTTTATCATCAAATTTAGCAAGCCATGGATTTGCAGTGCATGCGCCCCAGGTTGATAATTTCAACGTTGTGGCAGCACCATTGCCATCGGCATTCTCACTATGTCCATTACCACCGCCGCAGCCAGGAGGCGGAGCACCACCTTTGTTACCGCCTCATGTGGTGGATCCTAGACAACAAGTTAACCATTTTCAGATGCTGAGTTCAGGTGCACAACAGAACCTCTTGCTTAATTCTCTCAACTTTCCACCGATAACCCAATCTTTTAGACCCTTCCAATTGATGCCTCCTAGGTTTCCCAATAATCAACCAGATAAATGACCAAAAAGAAAATCAAATATCATATGGGGAAAAATATACTGTTAATTTGAATCTATTTACATAATTGCAAGGCATTATGGGGGAGATGATGAAATTCAAGTGTGTTTTAGATTATCATGATGGGCTAATATTACCAAAATTCCCTTGTATAGGTTATAATTTCAACACACATTCAGCCAGAAATGTAAGTTTTGTACCACTTTTCTTAGGGCTTTGTGTTTGGTTTTTACTTCATTTTGGGTGGTTTGGAAAAATAAGAACTTTCATACATTTCAATGGGATGCTGCTGAAATAATTGAAATACATATTTGATGTTGTATGAATGGCTTCATACTGTGAATTAATTTTTATATATTTCTTCACAATTTATAAAACTATTTATTAAGTTGACGTGAATCATCAACTGAGTCTCAACTCAATTAAAAAAATTATTTTAATATCCATTTATATTTAAAATAAATCATATTGTTTTAGGATACTTTAGATTTTTTTTATTAAAAAAAACCAATAAAAATATGCATATAATAGGATCTAAACCCGTGCCAATTGGGTTAACAAATCTTTGAATTTACCACTTAACCAAAGTTTTATTTTGATATTTTTATACATTTTAATTTTATTATGCACACTTTATTATCTCTATCAATTGTATATATTAACAATGTTGTTGATTGGGATGGTGTCACAAATTCACTCAACACCAATTTAGGATTGATGACAACATCATGATAAATAATTGTTTTCATTTAGTAATCTTAATGATGTATTCATGTGTTTAAATTTTGTTTTACTTACATTTTAATCTAATTTTTTTATTTTAATATCGTAAATATTTTGTAACACCCCAAACCCAGCCAACGAGTCTTGACCGGATCTGGTTTGTCACTGCGGAAAAACGTTTAAAATATTTTAACCTTAAAATAAAACATGGAAATTTGTGTTTATTTATAAAACATTGTTTATTTAAAATGCTAAGTAAAAATTTGATGTCATAAAGTATCTAGATTTGAAAACTTTAATATATATATAATTTAAGAAAATAATATCATTTGCAAATAACATTTCATCGTCAATCCATAATAAAACATAATAATAAACTTCAAATGCTTAAGTGGCCTTATTACAATAATACTTATCGAAATACTGAAATTATAAAATATGAAAACAAATAAAATTAACTTCTGCATGGGCCACCTCGTATTCACTCCAACCCGGTCCGATCACTTAAAATCATCTGCGATGTTTGATAAAAATTGGGTGAGTCATATAGACTCAGTGTGTAATTAGACCACTGAATTCCATCCACATGTCAAACCATATAAT
The DNA here is from genome assembly GCA_005393395.2 of Gossypium australe. Classification (NCBI taxonomy): domain Eukaryota; kingdom Viridiplantae; phylum Streptophyta; class Magnoliopsida; order Malvales; family Malvaceae; genus Gossypium; species Gossypium australe. The sequence goes on along the minus strand of CM016622.1, from coordinate 96,617,440 downwards.
AACCCATATAACAGATATTAAGATAATTTAATCACATGCTTTCACTTATTGGGCTTGGCCCACAACCACATCACATTCTTATAATAGTGTAATCAACCACATGTTTCCACATACTGGGCTTGGCCCATTTCCACATTAATTCACATAGCAGACAGATTTATGCAAAATGCACCCAACCCAGCCTAGGGTCCATCCTTTACACCTACCTTGGCAGACCCCCTGCCCAAGGCCGTGGCTAATCCACCGATCACATAGTGATCCACATATCTTACCTTGGCAGACTTGCTGCTCAAGGCCGTGGCTAGGCCACCGATCACATAAGTGATCCCACATATCAATCAATCTACGGTGATGCACACAGCTATCAACCGCCGAGATGTGGCACCTAGCCAACACCTCTCTTGATGAAGCACATAGCTAACATCAAGCGCTAATGTAGCACAAGGCTAACATTAGACCACGTACATAATGTACACCCTTTCTTCTTTCACATTTAGATCCCATCCCATGCACATGCAACATATGATAATGTCATAACATAATAAAATGATGCATGCACATGCTATTCGGCATACAAACATATTCTCATTGGCATATTCACATTCTTAATATTTAACACTGACCTGATTTTCGATATACCACTTAAGGGTATCCATTCATAATTGTCACTGCACGCATTAGCATTTACACCACACATACAATATAACATAAACCCGGAACAGTGGGTTAATCACACACCTTACTATTTAGCGAAATCCTTAGCTACTTGAATTTAACACGATCCCGGAACTTCCTTATGCCTGTCGATTTACCCTTAAAAACCAAAATACACAATCGGTCACCACTTATACCAAATATGGCCTATGTAGCAAATATAACATTTGGCCCATATAGCAATTATAACATTTTGGCCCATAAAGGGTATTTTCGTAGTTTGGCCCATAGGGACATTTCGTAATTCGGCCCATTAGGGCATTTTCGTAATTCAGTAATCGTACCCACTAAGGGTAATTCGATAATTTACTCTCTAAGGGTAATTCGGTAATTTCATATTTAACGGTGTTTTCGAAGATTCACTATCGCCTCGAGTGATACAGAACTCTATTTGGGTCTCTACGGAACTATTGGGTCAAAAATCCATTTTAAGCCCAAACGGGGTAATTTCGCAACTAAAACTTAACTAGTAATTTGGGGCATACAAATTTAAACTGTCCATTTGCGTCATACTGACTAAATTCCATATAACTCGAGTTAGAAAACTCGAAATCTAGATCTGTAAAATTTACTTGAAACTAGACTCATGTATCTTCTTACTGAAATTTTTTCAGAATTTTTGGCCTAGCCATTTAGTACAGTTTATTCCTTAAAGTTTCCCTTGTTTCACTGTCCAATGATTCTGACCTCTCTTGACTCAATTTCAAATATCTCACTGTACGGTTTTCATATACTGTTACAACTTATTTCTCTTGAAAATATACTCACTAAGGAATCCATACATGTAAATTATAACCCATAATTCATTTTGTACAATTTTATATGATTTTTCCAAAACAGATCAGTGAACCCCGAAGTTAATCAGAACCAGTCTCACTAAAATCAAGATATCTCAGAATATAAAATTCCTTTTCCTTCTCCGTTTCTTCCATATTAAAATAGACACAGTAAGCTTTAATTTGATATCTTATTCACTTTCTAATTCCTTTTCTCCTATTTTTAGTGATTTTTCAAAAACACGTCACTGCTTCTAACCGAAACTGTTTTATTACAAAACATGATTATCACTACCATCAAACGCACGTCCGAGTGATCACGGATACCGGTTATCAATTTTCTTCGATATTTCTACCGAATCACAGAATATTTCATGTAAACTTTCAGAGAGATGTGAGATTTTCTCACCATTTCAAACATATATTCGGAAGAGTATGAGATTACACACCTTATTCGGAATCCGTAACGCGATGCTCTCCGCGGCACCAAAAATCCGAGTCACTTATAAAGAGGGATAGGTTTTCGATTGAACCTTTGATAAAGTACTTCGAGACCTTGCAACCAGCATAAACTCTCTCATGGCAAGTCCCTAGACTCTCAACCATATTACAAATTAGTCCCCTCATTAGCTAGCTTAAGCTTTGGGGGCTCCAAAAATACAAAAAAATTATCAACTAAAGTCATCAAAATCACTTACTTGCTAAAGGATTTGTTTGCTGAAATTTTTGAGCTCTCCAACCCTTGTTTGCTACCAATTCTAGGTGGTGATGAAGAGAAGAAAAGATGATACTTCTCTTTTCTTTATTTTCATAACCTTTTTTTTTTATCTCTTCTTTCTTTCTTTCTTTCTTTTTTTATCTCTTTTTTTTTATCCACCTACTCCACTCTACAAATTCTTTTATTCCTTTTTCATCCACCTACTCCACTCCTCAAATTCTTTTATTTCTTTTTCATCCACCTACTCCACTCTCCAAATTCTTTTATTCCTTTTATTTCCTTTTTTTTTCTTTTTCCTTATTTTCCTCCTTACCATACTTTTCCACAATTTAATAAGTCCACCTTACCATAATTTAAAAATTCAATTTTGCCATATTTACAAGCTTGGCCGAAATTTAGGGAAATAGTACAAAAATAATAGTCAAAATTTGCACACAATGGGATTGAACCTCTTCCCTCAAGGTACTTCACTTGATGCCATAACCTCCTTGCCATATGCTCATTTATGCTAGTAATTTACTCTTTTATTTCCATAAGCCTTGATGCCACTTACTATCTCTCCTTATTAGGCTTAAACACAAAATTTTACTAAGGCCCAACTTGAACTCGAAACTTCATAGAATCCGGTAACTTTCTAAAATCATCTTCTTAATAAGTCCAACTTGAAAAAAATGTCATTCTCTTGTTCTCAAAAATTTTAAACACTCCTATGCCCAAGGCCCATTGGGCCCATTCCTACTAGGCCCAATTTCGGGATGTTACATATTTCATGTGTTATTATTAATTAGTTTCAAATCATACATTTCATTATATAATTATGTTATTTTTAAACACAAATTTGTATTCTAAATACATGATTTCCACACGCATACGCGTGTGATAGAGTTTCTAGTATTGTTTGTGTGGAGTTAAAATTCTCCACCATCGGTGTATAAAATAATATGTATATATATATATATATATATATATTGCTTAATAGTGTATAACTTTTTAAAAACATAATGATAAATTTAGCTTTTGTTAAATAAGTCTTTTTTATATACTAAATTTAGCCATCAACTTTTTTTAAAGAGAGTTGAGTTTGACCATGGACCTTTTAAAAAGAGTCAATCTGATTTTTTTAACGAAAATATTTACTAAAATATTAATTTTTTAAACATGAAAGCCCGCATTATAATTTACATGCATTTCATGCTTTCTTTTTAATTTTATGAACTTTTTTATATTTTTTGAAAATTTGAATGTTTTTACTTTGAGTATTTTTATAATTTTTAATTATTTATTGACGTGATATATAAGATAAAGGTTATTAATTAAATTTTCCTCCAAAAAGAGAATAAGAGTCAAATTGATAATAAATTTGTCATTATATCTTTTTTAAGCTAAATAAACCTAAATTATAAAAAATATAAAAATAAAAAATTTAAAATATTAACCCTTTTCTAAAATAATTAGATTTTGAAAAATAATAATACTTAAAAAATACAAAGGTAACTTTTTTGGTGAATGTTTATTTCTAGGTGTAGTTATTTGTAAAAAAATTTAAAAAATCTTAAATACCCATAATTATTCTATGTTAATGTACTTTTGATTTTTTTTTAATTTGTATAATTGGATTCATCTATTTAACTTGTAAAATTAAATTTAGGGTGTGTTTAATAAACCATTAAAATTTTTCAACATTTAATATATAATTTTGATAATCATAATAAATTTTCACTTAATTCAAAATTTTCAATAAAAAAAGTGTTGAATAAAATAAACAGGTAGATAGTTGCTCATCATTTAATGTTGAAAAGATTAAGTAGATCTTATTTTTTTAAAATCTAAACTCAAAATAAATTATTTCTTTACATTGTTAAAAAAATTAAATATTCAAATTATTATATTTAATTTTATTAAAAACCAAAATAATATATTAAAAAGATTAAAATTATAAATATGTAATTTTTTAAATTTATTATTATCAAGTATTTAGTACTTAATTTTTATTAACATAACAAATAGTTCTATCATGTAAATTCAACACTTATAAAGTTCTACACTAAAAATTTTGTATTTAATTTTTCCACTTTTGTTTATCAAACAACACTTTAGGTAGAGAAATTATATTAGTACTAGATTATGACATTCACAATGTGTGTGAAAAACAAAATTATGTAATAAATATATTTATAAAAAATTTGATATAAAAAATAAATTAGGCTTTTATTGAAATGATAAAGCAAAGATATTTAAAATTATAGTGTTTTAGACTCAAATCTCATATGTGTGTATTTTTCTATTTTTATATAAATGATGTAAAATGAAAAAATTACCATCAAAATAATATAATTTACTTTGTAAAATAATAGTGTTTTAGTCATTATCCAACTGAGTTGGTGCCCAGATGACTTGAGACACCAACCCAGTCAAAGGCTTAATATATAGTATAGATAGATAGATTTTTCAACTGTATTGGGTCATTATACAAAACTACTAATAAAAATAATTAGATTATCGCACGCACTAGTGTAGGTATAACAATTTATACAATAAATTTATAATAAAGAACTTGATATAAAAATGTCACTTGGGTTGAAATGGCAAAGTTGGGGCAACGAAGATCATGATATATTAAGTTCAAATATTATGATTCTCATTGTTTGTATGAATTTTTCTAGATTTACCATCAAAATATTTTCTTTTTTTGCTCTGTGAAAGGAATGGATTTTTGCTAATTTAAAATATAAGTTGAGACCTAGTTGAGGGTAGATACTAACTCAGTCAAAAGTTTTATGTTTAGTATAGAAATTTATAAAAATATATATTTATGACACAAATATATTTATGAAAAAAGTAATTAATAAGAAAACACATGGAGTTTGTTTTTTTTATTTAAATTGTAAAGTGAAGATGTTTAAAGCCATTATGTTTTAGGTAAAAATCCCATTATGCATGTAATTTTTTTTAGATAAAACATGTAAAAAGAAAAAAATATTTTTAAAATATTATAATTTACATTGTATATAATAGTATTTTAGTTATTACTTAATTGAGTTTGTGTCACAAATAACTCCAAAGTTCGATAGCTAAAATATTAGTCGTACAAAAAGATATAAAAAGATGTAAAGTGTAATGGATTGCTCTATTGAATATTTTATTTGAATTAAGCAAATAATTATACATTTTAATGTACTTTATATGCATGATCTATGTAATCAAATAGTAAAAATAAAAGATGAAAACATGTAATACTAATAAATATTATAAATACCAATAAGTACTGGGTGCAATGGTAAGATATATTGTATTCTCAAAAGAGACACAGATTCAAATCTTGGAGACGATATTGTTGGGAGAAGCAGCTACCGTAAAACAGACACGAAGAATAAAGAAAAAAAAAGTTATAAATGCAAAGTAGAAGAAGAATAGTACTGCAACTCTTCTGCAGAAGATCCAACAGGATAATGAGTAGCAGGTTAAAAAGGACCTAACATCGAAAGTTTATCTGATGAAATGAAAAGATGGTCTGTGGTCCTAAAACCTAAATACATTGAAGGAGAGAAAGAAGAAAACAAAAAAAGGTTAAAAGCTTTTGGTTTCAGAAGTTAATTTATCATCTCTGGTCCTTCCTTTACGGAAAAGAAGATAAAAAAGCCCCCACCAATACCATGTCTGATATGGATATTTCTTCTGCTTATGAGATCTCCTACTTATTATCTTCATGTATATAGTATATTACAATGTACAGTGTCTCTACATTTTCATATTTTCACATTTAGTCCAACTAATGAATGGGACGTCTACATTTTCTTATTTCCACTCAAATGCCCTTTATTTTTACTTGTTATTATGATTTTAAAAATCATAAAAAAGAGCCCCTATGCTTTACATTGGATTAATTATTTTTTATTATATTATAAAGTCAAATTTGAAGGTTAAAATATACTTTTAAGTCTATGTACTCGTCATGCATTTAGATGTTAGCTTTCATACTTTTATTTTTAAGAATTTAGTTTCTCTAATTTTCAAATTTAAAATTTTAGTTCCATTGTTAGCACCATTGAATTCTTTTGTTAAATTTGTCGAGTGTTTTGAAATTTTTAAAAAATTACTTACACGGTAACCATGTAACAAAAAAAATTTGCAATTAACGTGAACTTAATTGATAATTTTAATGATGTTAACAACTCTTAAAAATTATATCCTCATTTTAATCAAATTAAGTTTTTTTGGGGCTAACCAGTGACATTGAAAATGTTGAGGTACCAAATTATGTCAAAAAGTTGAAATGTAAAGATTAAATCTTCAATTTGAGTGTAGTACAATGACCAAAATTAAAATTTGATCGTTATTATATAATTTATAAAAAAAAAAATTTAAAACTTGGTCCAACTCATCATGCAAAAATAAATTTTTTGTTAGTATATTATTTATTAAAAAATAATCCACATCAAAAATTTAATCAGAGTAGTCAACAATGTTACCAATTTGTACTCAAGATTAAAAAAAAATAGGGCCAAATTATTGTAGAACTTAAGTATAAAAATTAAATCTTAATTTTAGACATAGTAGAGGGGCCAAAAGTGATATTTAACCATTTTCTTATGAAAGGCAAAATAAAAATACTTTTAAAAGATGTCATTCGTTTGATAAGAAATAAAAAATAAAAAATAAAATTTTAGTGGCTAAAGCGAAAGTAGCTACTTTCGAAGTAATAGAAAGAAAAGTAACAATTTGAGTGAAAAAGTCAAAATCAGAGTCGAAAAAGGATTCCTCACTTCTTTCTCTCATTCAAAATCGTACATAAGGCTTTTATCTTGCTCGGCTCCTAAGTGATAAAAATAAAGAAGAACTTTCTTTTTTTTATTAGCTTCCTCATGTATGTATAAGATCAAACCCATTCAATTTTTAAACTGGATTACTAATCCCTAACTTTTCAAAGAATTCTTCATCAGTGGTTGAGAATGATTGATTTTTTTTCAATTTTTTCAACCTTGATTTCGTAGGAGCAACTCAAAAAGATTGAGAAATAGAAACATTTGATTAATTTTATTGTTAAATTCATTGGGATGACATTTTGAAACTTTTTTAAAAAATATTCACACAGTAACCATGTAACCAAAAAAAGACATTGCAATGAATGTGAACTTAATAGATAATTTTAACGGTGTTAACTACTCTTAAAAATTACATAGTCATTTTAATCGAAATAAAATTTTTGGGATAACCAATGATATTGAAAATATGAGGTGCTAAATTATGTCAAAAAATTGAAATATAAAGATTAAATCTCAAATTTGAGTATAGTAATGAGATTAAAATTGAAATTTGACCATCATTATATATTTTATAAAAATTAAAAGAAAATTTTATTCCAATTCATCATGCAAAAATAATTTTTTTTAGTATGGTATTTAAAAAACACGTTAAAAATTTAATCATTGTCAACAATATTAATAATTTGGGCTTAATATTATAAAAAAATAAGGACCAAATTATCATATAATTTAAGTATTGTTAACCAGTAATGTGAACAAAGAAGGAAGACAGTGGATTGGGTGAAAATTAGGACGGGTATCCTTTTTTGTGGGAGAGTCTGAGAACTGAAAAAGGAGTGAGTACATGAGAGTGTATGAGTTGTTTGCATGGTCCTTTTATTGTGGGAGACAGATTTAGCTACGTGTCCTAAAACCACTGGCATGGAAGTTTGATTTGATATTTTTGGCAGTGACGGTGATGCTACGTCTGTAACACCCCGAATTTCGAGGTTAGAAGTTTTGAGATTTGTAGGTAGGGTCAGTGGCTAGATCGAACATTTTGGTTTGTTTTCACATTTTGATGTTAGAATGGGCCTGTTGGTCTGGTGGTTGGTTATGTGTTAGTGTACCTCTGGATTTTGGGTTTGAATCCTCATGTGCGTGTTTTGAGAAATTATTTTGTTCTTTATCTTAAATTTGTTTTAAGTTTTAAAACATTTTTATTTATTACTTTTATTTTTTTATTTTTTATCTAAAAAAAATACTCAATTACTTCAGGTTCTTTCCCTATTTTCAGTTATCTGTAAATTTTCTTGTGTTTTTTTCCTTCTTCTCTCTCTCTTCTTTCTTCCCCAAAAATCAATTTCTTTTAATTCTTTGCTTCTTCTGCTATTTGTTTTCTGACAAGGGAGTTTTGTCTACGTGTATTCATTTATTCAGAAGTGAAAAAGGTAGGTTTCGTTTTTGGGTATTGTTAGAATTTCTTTCGTTTTCTATTTACTGTTAAATTGAAATTCTTATAAATTGGTATGTTTAATTGAGGTTTCTGAATCGGCTTGGTGAAACAAGTCGAATGATTCTAGGTGCTCGATATTCCGTCTAAGGTGTGGGTTCGAAAACTCTTCCTTTTCATTATCGAAATTCTGATTTGGTTCTATGAAATTCGACATATATCGTGTGTTTCTGAAATTGACTAATCGATGTGTTGTTTTGCTATTGAATTGTATGAAAATCTATATGCTTTGGTATATCTCTGAATTACCAAAGGTTGAGCGTTGGTTTCATTGCCAAAAGCACGTTTTTCAGCCTGTTTCGATGTGGTTTCATGACCACACGGGTGGCCACACTGGAATGTGCCGCATATGGGCGGTTCACACGGCTGTGTGAAATTGGAAATTAAGGTTTTTGGGTAATTTTTGGTGCCACACGGTCGTGTGGCTACAATTTGGGGATTTTTTCGATTTTCACACGGGCGTGTGCTTTGGTCACACGGCTGTGTCCCTTAGCCACATAGGCGTGTAAGATTTCCACACAGTCATGTATACTCTGCACTTATTTTTGGTACTTTTGGACATTGAGTTACACGGGCTACACACACGGGCGTGTGTCCCCTCCACACGGGTGTGTGTAGCTTTCACATGGGCATGTAGGCTTCCACACTGCCTAGGCACTTCCACACAGCCGGGGCACACAACCGTATGGCCCTGTTTCAAAAATTTTTGTTCTGTGTAGATTATGAATTATTTGTGTTCATGTGTGTTCCGACCCTCGGCTAGACCTTGGTAAGGGTGGTTGGGACTCTGTTTTGGCTCGAACTTATGAGTTATTTGTAATCATTGCACTAATTTAATGATTTGATTAAAAGTTAAGTAATGTTACCTAGTAATTAAGTACTGTTATAACTGATTCTGAATTTGGTCGATTGAATATGTGAACCTCTAATCCCGTTTGACTGATGTATGACTGTTTGTAAGTTGAGTGCATTGTTTCTGTAAGTTTGTTATTGATCTATTTGCATACATACATCTGCATAAAAATTTGGGTTTGGTTGTGAAGAGAAGGAAGTCTGATCTGATTTGGCAGTTTTAACTGCAACTTAATTGTACAGTGGTTTATCGTAATGTACTATACATATGCCTGCTCAGCTGCATATTGTTACTTCAGTGACTTAGTTCTGTAACACCCCAAACCCGGCCCACAAGCCTTGACCGGATCTGGTATGTCACATAGTAAAAACAGTTTTGAAAGATTCGGGTTAACAGAGGAAATCTAAAAATATTGTTGAAGTTATAAACGGTGTTTGCTAAAACTCAGATGGATTGGTTTGATAAATACGATTGAGTTGAAAACTTTTCCTTTTACTTTGAAACCATTTGATCATTTAGATTTTTTTTGAAATGTCAGGGTTATTGATAACTTGGTAAAATTGGCTACCCGATGGTAACATCTTTGAAAACGCGTACGAGTACTTATTATGAAAACGTTACTTTTACCGATTTGCTTAACCGTTTATAAGTTCGTTAGAAATAAGGTAAAAACTACTACCTAAACATCCAAAATAATAAACGGCCATATTACAACCCAATCGAATTTAGCAAATAGTAAACTTTAATGGTACGAAATAAAACTTCAAAACCGAGGAACAAGCATGGCCACCTCGAGTCCTCTCCGGCTCCGTCTCCGCGATCGACTCACCTGAAAAGATAGGAAAAGGGGTGAGTCACCAAGACTCAGTACGTAATTAATACACATGTCCCCACATACGGGCTTAGCCCATATCCACAGAACAAACATATACATGAATATGCAATTATGAAGCCCAACCTAGCCATCCATACTCCTTTTTCTACCCCGTGTGGTACCAAACCACTGGTGGTGCCAAACCACTGGTGACTTAAAGTCACGATATCCGTCAATACGTGTGGTGCCAAACCACTGGTGACCCGAAGTCACAATCAAATGATGGGGCCAACCCATCGTGTGATACCAAATCACTGGCGTCGATCCCGTATCTCAAATGTGGGGCCAACCCACGGTGGTACTAAGCCACAGGGACGAGACGCTATGAGGTGCCAAACCTCTGGAGGTACCAAACCTCTGGTGACCGTAGTCACAATGTGTTACCAAAACACTGGTGTCCGTCGACACGAATATCACTGCCCCCTCCACTCATTTATCCCACATCATCATGCTCACATAACAAGTATCATGATCCCATATATCATGCATTTGTATATAACATAGCCTTTAACAGCATATAATGGCATACACAACATATATCATAGATCGAGTATTAGGGGACTTACCCGAAAACCAAGCTTATGCCCACAAGGCAAAGATACTACGTGATAAGTAATAAAATATCATTACAATAACAATTTATACCGATAAAGTGTGTAAGAGCTTACACACCTGATCGAACGATCACCCACCTTGGGTATCCAACATCTTAGCCCTTATTTCGGCTAACATGCACAACATGTATATTTACAATAACATAAATAAACCAACAAGAGAACAGTGCGATAACTACGCACCTGATTACTAGCAATGTTATGCCCTCAATCCTGAAGCTATCTTTAAGCGATACTACGGCTATTTGCCTACGTTGTTGCTCGGATGCTGGCCCACACCTCGGTGGCCAATCTCGCACCGCCGAGACAGATCGTTTCTTAAACTTCGGAATAGGGACCTTCTCTTTTCCCTCTTGACCGGCATCCATGTCCATTAATGATATCTTAATCAGAACCAAACGATTAACCGATAACATCAAAATTTAAAAACACCAAATCTAGATTATACTCACTAAATATTCTTACCCACGAGCCGAAATCTCGGAAGCTTCCTTTATACCTGATGATTTTGCCCCTAAAAGCCATAGATAGAATCGGTCAACCATTTGTACCCAAAATGGCCTAAGGCCGAACGCTATTTGCCACTTACCTCACTAAAACCCGAGAACTGATACTAGATCTTTGAGCAGTCGAAAACCCTACATATAACATATGTTAAAACAGTTTAATCAAATATCTAGATAAAGTGGCCCTTGGCCGAATCTACATTTACTTACTTATGTTGACTTGTCCCTAGGATCCATATTACACATTCGGTCATCACTTAAATACCCAATATGGCCTATGGCCGAATATCAATACTTCTTTACCTTGCTTACCAAATCTTGAAAGACTACTCCTTGCTCTTGAACTGTCAAAATCCCTTGAGTAAACAAATCCAATGGCTCCTTTAATGCTTCATTCCTTCAACTACTACACACAAAAGAATACGCTTGTTATGGCCATATGCACATTCGGCCATGCCTAAAACCAAGGTCAAAAACTGATTTTGGCGTGCTAGAGAATAAGAGCTCAACCGAATATATTGTTTTAAGGGAGGATTTACTTACCAAAAGATTCGGCTATGCCTTTGCATTCACTAGGCCGGCCATGCAAAAGAAAAAAAAAATATGTGGGGAGATAGAAAACAAAACAAGGAAATTTGGCACCCATTTCTAACTTGAAAAACCCACCAAAATAGCTCCTAGAGAGATTCAAACGGCCAAGACAAAAATTTAGAAACAAAGAAAAGGCCAAGCATGACATTCGGCTACCAAGGTTTTCAGATAAGGAAAGAGTATGGAGGGGAAAGAGTAGTAGTTTGGCTTACTTGAATGAAAAAGAAAAATGCATAGAAGGGAGCATTAGGCCACAAGCAGACAATCAAGAAGAACAAAGCAATTTCGGCAAGTAAAGGTGTTTGAGGTTTCGGTTTCAAGAAGCAAAAAAATGGCAAGACCCCGAAACAAGGAGCTTTGGTCAAGAGGATTTTAGAAATGAAGGGCAAAACCAATCAAGCACTCGGCTATACTTTGACACTCTCAAAGCTGTCCATGCTACTCTCCAAGCATGCATCAATATTTTCCCTCCTTTTCTTTCCTTTTTCTTTCGGTCAACAAGCAAGGAATGGAAAGACAAATTCCAAGCATGGAATTTGGCCATGCTTATCACAAGACCAAGGCCGGCCATAACTTGAAATTTCCAAAGCTGCACATGCTCTCTTTTCTTTGTAATATTGCTTATTAATAAATCTATCACCTTACCCATATCTTCATAAAATAATAAAGCAATAGAAAGGGTAAATGCTCATGCTTTCAAACGGCTATGCTTCCAAGACCAAGGACTGCCATACTTTTGCAGCTACAATGCTGCACGTTTTTCCTTCCCCAAAGCAAAACCATCCTTGCATACTAAAAATAATAATTATTATTATTATTATTCCACTATTCATCATTAAAAAAATATAATAAAAAATAATATATACTACCCAACATCCTCAAAATAATAAACTAAAACTAAAATAGTATCCATCCCAGCACAAAAATAATAATACTATATAAAAAATAAAAGCATAATGCTTTATGTTCTTAAAATAAAATAAAACAACAACAACAACTCTATGCTGGCATGCGTGCATGGGCCATGCACCCTTCCCCACGCTGCCACAAAAACAAAAACCCCAAATGTAGTCCCCAGGTCTCGAACCCGAGACCTGGAGAAGAGTCCTCATGCTTCCTGCCATTCGTTCCTTTGTGTATTTCGTGACAATAACCGCATATAATTTCTTTTAAACCTTATTTTCCTTGGCTCCTATGCTTAAGCGCTAGAAGCAAAAATAGAAGGTTTCAGGGCGAACTCCTGGACTCGAACGTGAGTCTCCTTAGTCGCTTCTCTCAAGCCGCGTCCTTAACCACTCGGCCACTATGCATTTTATGCTAACAGCTGCATTAAAAATCCTGTTAACCCTTCTTTCTTTGGCTCCCTTAGCCTAAATCGCCAAAACCCAAAATAAATTACCAGCGCGCCTCCACTAGGACTCGAACCCTCGACCTCTAGAGCCCTCCTGCTGCTAGCGTCCTCGCCAACTCGCCCAGGCGCCGTTTTGTGACATGGAACAACCCGATTTTCTTTTAAAGCCTCCTTAGCCTTGCTCCCTTTAAACGCCAAAAATAAAACCTCCAAAAGCGATTCCTACTGCTCGAACCTCCTCCCTCCAACGCTCCCCCCACGCCTTTATGCCTCTAAGCCAATTACTTCTTTGTGCCTTAAACCTCGCATAATTTCTTTTAAGGCCTCATCACCAAATTTTCACTTTTGACCCAAATTTTCAAAATTTCCAAAATAGTCCCTTTTTATCCCCGAGCTTTAATAACCCCTAAAACACATCAAAACAAATCTTAAGGCCTATTAACACCCAATATAAGCTTCAAACACACAACCCCTATTTTAGGATGTTACAAGTTCCACATATGTGGTGTGTAGGGTTGGAGAGGCCTTTCAAGGTCTTATGTGGTGTGCAGAGTTGGTTAGCTCATATGTGGTGTGCAGGGTTGGTTGGGCTTGATATAACTCATATGTGGTGTGTTGGGTGGTCGAAGTGATGTTCGGTTGGTTGGGCGGGATTTCTGATTATTGCATAGTTCACATTTCTGAGTCTATGTTTGTTTGTTTGATTAATTAACATCTTAATGAAATGCTCTGATTAATCCATATCTGTTTGGGTACATGTGTGCTTGGAATGACAACGCATATAAGTTAGGATTGTTAATGTTAACTCTCAGTTTATCAGATTGTCGTTTGAGCTATCCGTATGTGATTTGTAAGCATATGATTCGTTTCCTGAACCATCCGTTGGACTACCATCTTTTGTTTTCGTCTGTTCCGGACTCACACTGAGCTCCTGTAGCTCACCCCTTTAGTTTTCCCCTTTCAGGTACTCTCGTGTTCTGAAGCTGGACTTGGCATGCCGGAGGTCTCGGAGTAATATGTTTTTAAACAGGCTAATAAAGTATTTCTTTAATTTTGAGTTTAAATAAATGGTTTTGGACTGTAAGTACTGTTTTGAAAACTGTGGTATGAATTTTGTGTCATATACATGTGAGTATTATTTGTACTGAAGTTAGGAAATTGACGATTTTATTTTCAAACATGTTTCATCGTATTGTAATTATCGTTTTGATTTCAGCATATTTCTTTAAATGATTGAGCTCGATTAAAGCAACGGTTTTCTGACAAAGTATAAAATAACTCGTTTTGTAAAAACTTTGTACGATCATTTCGGTGATCAATGTAACCTCCGAGATTCGGTCTAAACTTCTAGGTCGGGTTTTGGGGCGTTACAACGTCCTAGGATGAGACGTCTTAGTACAACTGGAAATCAATGACTCTGTACTTCCATATGGTTCCCATGTAGTCTTAGTTGAGATGTACAATCCTAAGATTCACTGAGCTTAGACTCACTGGGCTAAGGTTCATAGATCGACTCAAGGTCCGTTAGTTGGTGAATTAGTTATGCTTGGTTCCTATGATGTTGACTTCATCACGAGACACGTTTTATTTTTTTTACTCAATTTCAGTTTTGTAAATTTGTGCTTTAATTGAATTAAATTAATTTCTAATTCTCTTTTAAATATTGTTCATATCATTCGTATTTTATATGTTATTTTTATTATTGACTAATCATAATGGAATCTACATAATGAAGTAAGAAATGAGTTATTCAAAGGAATCAAAGTATTAAGATTAAAATTTATTAATATATTTATTTTGCTTCGATCATATTAATGTACTAAGTTTATATTTTGTTTCAATAAAACTTTCTTATTCTAATTATTGTGTAATATAATGACTAAATTGATTATGGATACAAATTTATGTTGGTAATACTACAAAATATTAAGTTCATCTATTTAATTTAATTATTTACACTAAGTATAATCAAATTTACAATTTATATTTATACAAATTATTTAAACATGATTATATAAATGATAAATCACAACCATTAACATATTATTATTTTTTAGAACAACCATTAGCATATAATATCAAAATGGTAAGCTACAAAATCTTCAGAAATTGAACTGACGTGATTGGCCTGGTGACCAAAGGCTGTTCACTCATAGAATCCATTCGAATTTGAACCTTCGGGAAAGTAAATGGTAGGTCTTTATTTGGGCACTTTCGTGAGTATTAGCCATTTGATTGTAAATTACCAAAAATAAAATAAAATCTTCAAAAATTACAAATTGTAACACCTTAACTCGTCTCCGTCGCTGGAATAGGGTCACAGAGTGTCAAGATACAATTCAGAACAATTATTCAAAAATAATACTAACCTTCAATAACTCAAATTAATAATAGTGAAATACACTTATGGGCCTTAACTCGAGCCTATGGGGCCCTAAAAATAGTTTAGGAACGATCAATGTTCGATTTGATATGAAACAGTAAAAGTTGGAAAATTTTGGAAACAGGGGTCACACGTCAGTATGACAAAGGCCAACCCGTGTGGCCCCAAACATGGTCGTGTGGCTATCCCACTCGTCCGTGTGGCTACTCCACATGCCCGTGTGGCTACTCCGCGTGCCCATGTACTCAGACTATGTAACTCACTGACTTGGAACACACAGTTGTGTCTCAGACCATGTGACATATGGCCATGTGGCCAGGCCATGTGCAACATAAAAGTCCCTTAAACAAGCCATTTTCAACTCACATACTTTAGCACCAAGCCAAACCATGCCCATAAGAATTCATAAAACCCAAAAACATTCAAACACACTCCAAATCATACCAAAACAACCAATACTACTCACTTTCAAAAGGGTATGCATAAGAATTTAACATCACATATCTACACCATGTTTACAAAACATCCTCAAAAAGGGCAATAAAACATAAATAGACCTGGCACCTAATTAGAACAAACTAAGATAACATTTAAGCCCTATTACATGCCATTTATAACCTTAACCAAAGTAACCGAAAGCTACCAAAACGATGATTGGATAGTGCGATTGTGCTCTAATGAAATTCCAACCAACTAAGCTTTCTTATGATTTACAAGAAAAGAAGACAAATACATAAGCATATAATACTTAGTAACCTCGTATAAGACGTAAACAAGAACTTACCAAAAAGGCTCAATTTATAAAGTTAATGTATTATTCCATTATCGTGCTCATGTGTATCTCTAATTCCTATTTTCAATCACCATTCTCACAAGTTGGTGAACTTGTACATAACACGTTCAACATCTATCCAATGTAATATTTATACATCTCAAACTTTTGCTTAACACTTTAATACCCGTTGAATCAAACGAATCAACTTAGGATACACGGGACCATGCTCAGAAAAAGTGTGCCTGAACATGTAAGTATAATCGAATCCTGAAATGCTCACACGAGCCATGAATTGGGCCTGTTTACACGAGTTGTGGGCCGGGATGTTAGACTATACGATGCTGCTCACACGAGCTGTGGAGATTCCGTAACAAATGCAGGACCTCAGCCATCAGTAGGACATCCAAGACCAGCACCCAAAAGCGTATAATCCCTAATGACGTGTTATTTGTAACCTAAGTATTCATAAGGCTCAAACGGAGCATGTTTCCATATCATTCCATAATTCTCAACATTTTACACACATTATCTTAATTTACATAAACTTACACTATCATCTAAATAACAATTTAACAATTTATAATCAAAGAGATTATACAAAGCGCAACATAAATAAATTTTCCATCAAATTAAAAAATTAGTTAGTTTACCATTAAACGAACTTACCTCGACTACACGATTGCACAAAAAGGTACCGACGACTAGTCTGAAACTTTGGCCTTTCCACAATTCAAGTTCGGTTGTTGCTATCTTGATCTAAATATTAATTTTATTTAATTAAATCATTCAAAGTCAACTTAAAATAACTAATTCGAACTCATAACCCCTTTTAAGGTGATTTTACAAAATTATGCTCAACACTTTAACATTTGTACAATTAAGTCCTTAAATCGAAATTCACAATTTAACCACAATCCATGCAAAACCAAACTCGCCAATTTTTTTTTGCTTTCATTTCAGCCCAAATTTTATATCATTTCATATTTTTCACATTGCATTTTACTATACTTTCAAATAGGTCATTAAACTTAAAATCATCAAAAAATCATTTATTAAAATACTCGTACTTAACCTTCAAACTCAAGGATTTAACAACTAAGTTCACAAATACACTTATTACATTCATGGTAAGTCCCTAAACTTCTAACGATTTCACAAATCAACCCCCAGGTTAGCTAGACTAAGCTAAAATGAACTCAAAACATAAAAATCAATAGAAATAGACCTCAAAAACTCACCCAAGCAAGGAAGGAAGCTTGGCCAAAACTCTTCTTATTCAACAATGGTGTTTCACGTTTTTGGGAAGAAGGAGAAGTAAAACACTCAAATGTTTTCTTCTTTTTCTCACCTACTACCACTAATTACCATATTTTTTTAATTAAAAAAAATTTAACCGTTCAAATATCTAAAGTTGGGGACCCAACCGTCCACCATTCTTTGATATGGTGTAATCACCATTTTAGTCCACCTAATCCCTTTTCCTTGGTTGATAGATACAATTAGTTAATAGAACTCAACTTTTGTAGCTTTTACAATTTAGTCCTATTTGCTTAATTAACAATTCAAACATTTAAATTTCTTAACTAAAATTTAATATGACTTTACTAAATGTTCGTAAATATTAAATTAATAATATTTACTGACTCTCTTGTCAAAATTGTGGTCCCAAAACTACTGTTTTCGACACCACTAAAAATTGGGGGTTACAACTCTCCCCCCTTAAGGAATTTTCATCCTCAAAAATCTTACCAGAGAACAAGTGTGGGTATTGCAATTTCATGGCTTTTTTCGGTTCCCAAGTAGCTTCCTCAATCTCATAACGGTGCCAAAGAACCTTAACTAAAGCTATGCGTTTATTTCTCAACTCTTTGACTTCTCGGGCCAAAATTTTAACTGGTTCCTCGCTATATGACATATCGGGCCACACGGCCATGTGTCACACACGGATCTTGTACACGACCATGTGTCTCTGAAATATAGTATGTATAAATTGCACTTGGTATCAGATTGTTACACGGGTTGGCCACACACTCATGTGACTATTTGTTGGTATGCTTGTTTGGTTTCGCACAGCCTCAGTTTGTTACGCAGCCAATAGTGTAACAGCCCATTTTTCAGTAGTGTCAGAAACAGTAGTTTTGGGACCACAAATCCGACGAGTGTATTCGTATAATTAGTATTTAAATTATACAAGTCAATAATAATTTTATTTATTGATATTGAATTTTGATTTGATGAAATTTAAAACAATTGAATTAAAAGTTAGTATAAGTGGTTATTGAAAACGAGGTATCAGGACCTCGTTTCCGTAACATAAAGTCATAAATATTTTTATTAAATATTTACAGAGTCTTATTATATGTTAATTGAAGTTTGGTCCGATAATTTTGATGATTTATTGCTTAATTAAGGCAAAAGGATTTAATTGTAAAAGAGGCAAAAGTTAATCGCTATACATTTAAAATAGTAAAATGACCAAAATGGTAATTAAATCATGGTCAAAAAGTCCAAGCGGTGGTGGATATGATTAAATCCACTAACTTTTGGGTTATTTCTTCATTTAGTCCTAATTAGTTTAGGGTTAAATTGAAATTAAGTTTATTTAGTTGGAACTTAATTAAATTGAAGGACCAATTGTGCAATTAAATGTTCCTTAAATAGTAATTAAACCATATATTCATCAAATGGATAATTATGGATATGTTTAGTGATTTTATAAGTTTAATACAAAGGTTAATTTAGTAATTGGTTAAATGTAAATTAAATTAGATATGAAAAAATAACATCATCATCCTTTTCTTTCATTCTTTTGAACCAAAAAGCCATGGATGGATATGGAGAAGCTTCGGTCTAGTTAGGGTCATCCAATCCGATATGTGTTTGATTCTTGTTTTTAGTAATTTTTATGTTTTTGAGCCGTATTAGCTTAATCTAGCTAACCCGAAGACTAATTTGTAAAACTGCCAAATGTTTTGGATTATGTAATTGATTATTTTAATGCGTTCTTGAATTTTTTATGAGATATTGTTAAATTTGGTTGTTAAATAGGACAATTTTGTAAAGTGATTTTTGATGATTTTAATGTTTAGGGACTAAATTGTTAAAGTGGTAAATTAGCATGTGCTTGAGGTGAAATTATTGCAAATATGGACTGTTGGGAGGTCATAGATGATTCAGATGAATTGGGTTTTAAGAAAAAAATGGTTAAATTCCATGTTTGGGTCTTAAGGATTAAATTGAATAAAAGTGAAATATTGAGGGCAATTTCGTAAAATGTTAAAAAGGACTTAATTGCATATAATGAGTTAATTTTATATTTTAATTAGTTAATTGAATGAAAAATATTATTTTAGATCCTAAAAGAGTGGGAAGTCGAGGAAAAGAGAAAATTACCAAATAGCCCCTGTACTTTGTCGTCACTGCAGTTTAGTCTGGTAAGTTCATACGGTTTAAATTTAGTACATTTTTAAATGTATCATATGCACCTAATTTTATAATGTTTGGCTTATACTGATGTGTGTAATTGAAAATGAAAATAATGAATTGACACAATATCGATCACTGATTGAGCTATTTTGGACCATTACTGCAAATCAACCCTATAAGTTTGTTTGGTTTAATTCTAAGGTATTTAAATTCATATTAAATGAATTGAATTTTTTGGTTGAACATTATCATGATGCTATGTATATGAGTAATAAAGTAAGGGATTGTCATAGCGTTGAGCACTAACGAGGCACTTTGAGTTGATGAATGTTGGTTAATGAACTAATGAATGTATATGGAATATGAGATAGTGAATTATTCATATATTGTTTTGTGTTGAGATAATCTGAACCGATAAACGTAGGATAGAGTACGATTGGCATGCCAATAGGTTATTATGCGCGCGATACGAGATTGATCTGAGTAGTGAAGAGGATTTCTATATATTCTCTATTCACTGGATATGCCGAGGTCCTGCATTTGTTGTTGGATGGTACTGGCTCTTATGAACAATTGGTGTGCTAGATGGTATTGACTCTTACGAGCAATTGGTGTGTTGGATGGTACTGGCTCTTATAAGCATCTAGTGTGTTGGATGGTTAACAGTGTACTCGTATTTATATATCATTCATCGGGCATTATCTTTAATGATCATTGAATGTTATTGAAATATGGAAATTAATTTTCACTATTGTATTGAGCATTACTCGCCGGTTGTAAGCTATGATTGACAGGAACTCTGTTAAGAACCTTATCTCCAGGAACTCTGCTTAGGACTTTATTGTCAGAAACATTGTTTATAAATTTCATTAAATCGAATTATTATGCGTGATTTAGTAAGCTTTACCGTTTAATCGACAAACTTACTAAGCTTTATAAAAGCTTGCTCGTATTTTGTTGTGTTTCTTGTAGAGAACATTTTGTGGATCGAGAGATCGGATCAGTACGAAGGAATCACACTATTCGGGGATTCTTTTGGTAACCTTTGAATTTATATTGGTTTATATGGTATGTACTAAGGAAAATTCGATTATGTTTTGTAATGTTTCATAAGTACATATATTATGTTTGAAAGTGCATTTTGATGTTGTGGTATGTATGTTAAATTCCAAGTTAGAGTATAGTGAACAATCATGAAAATGGTAAGTGTGGTTTGAATTAGGTATGCTATAAGTGAATTGAAGGTAAGTTAAATTTGATCATGTTAATACTTGTGTAACGAAACTAAAGTAGTGAAATGTTGGGTAATTGAGATGATGTGTCATTATTGATCCCTCGGTTAGGTCTTAAATGGATTAAGTTGGCATGTATTGGATGTTTTTGTATGTGTTTGAAGCCTTGTGATCACATGTTTTGTATTGGTTTAGGTACCTATGCAATTGGGTGAAATTTGAGCTTGAAGTATGACATTTTTGGGCTCACACGGCTTGGGACACGAGCTGTCACATGGCTGTGAGAGGGTATTTCGATTGTTGCACGGGCAGGTACACGGCATGCACCACGACCGTGTGATCCAAATTAGAGAGTTACACAATCCATGCACATGGGCGTGTGAAGTTGCACACAAGCATGTAGGATAGCCACACGACTATATTTGGAGCTATACAGGCTGGGCTTTGTCACACGGCCGTGTGACCCCTGACTTGAAAATTTTCAATTTCTTCCTAAATGTTCTGATTTGTTCCGAATTGGTCCCTAAATGTTCGTAACTTGTTTTTAGAGCTTTGAAAGCTCGATTTAAGGCCAGAAACTGAATAACCTCTTTCAAATTGAATATTACTTGTGATTATGGACTTGAATTGATTAAAAAAATGTAAATCGTTATTAACCGTTCCAACTTGACTGGTAACATCTTGTATCCTATTTCAGAAACAAAAACAGGATATGGGTGTTACAAACGGCACAGCTATGTGACTAATATTGTATAATTGCATATTTGACCCATACAGCCACAGAGAGTTACACGGTCTGATTACACGGCCATGTGACTCCAACCCCACACACACGGCCATGTGACTCCAACCCCACACGACTATAGCCTTTCACACGGCCGTGTGACCCGTGTTTTACAGATTTGCTCATTTTTTGTAATAGTTTCAAAATGATCCTTGGTTGATGTCAGTTTAATTTTAGAGCTTTTGTAAGCTCGAATTAAACCCGATGTTGGTTGTATAGCATGATATATTTGAATATATATATATATATGTGTGTGTTAATTTAATGTTTAAATGAATTTCTGAATTATGGATTGTGTGTAACTATTTTGTAATCTTCTATAGCACCTTATCGCTCGAATCCGACGACCGGACCGAATGAGGAGTGTTATATTTAGTGGTATCAGAGTTATAGGTTTAGCCAATTCTCAAACTAAATCAAGCTTAGAAATAAGTCTAAAGTACATGCCAATGTTAAGTTAAGTCAGAGTCGGGATTTGGATGCTGACATAAAATTCATTTGTTTTTATAGCTAAAGATGTCTGGAGAATCCAGAAACGAGCCGGATAATGAGATGCTTAGCAGCGACCATTTCGCTGAAAATGAAAATAGAATTATACTTGATGCACCTAGTACAAGTTTAGTGGCTGCTAGTCAATCTAGATCAAGTAGGCACAGCCGTGAAAGGTAGGGTGACAAAAATTTACTCCAAGTTATTTTTTAGGCTCTTCAAATGATGACGGCTACTCAGGCGATGATACCAGTGCTCATAGCCCATCGAGCACCAATAAAAGAATTATGAAGATATGGTCCTACTGAATTTGCGGGAATTAAAGGGGTCGATCCTTCAACGACTGAGATGTGGCTAGAATCAACAAACCAAGTACTATAACAGATAGAGTGTAACTTCCTTGAGAGTGTTACTTACACCATTTATTTGTTGCAAAGTGAGGCTTATATCTAGTGGCAGACTATTACACATCACGTTCCTATTGACTTGATTGATTGGGAATTTTTTCGGTCAAAATTTCAAAAAAAGTATGTTAGGGATTTATATCTGGAAGATCGAAAATAGGAGTTTCTTCTGCTGAAACGGAGTGATTGAAGAAGCAAGCAGTAAACGTTTTCTGCGTGGGTTGCGTAATGAACCTAGAACTCAACTGGTTGCATTAAAGATAAAAGAATTTTCCGATTTGTTGGAATTGGCAAAGATGGTTGAACAATCAATGGGATTGGATAAGAAACCCAAATGTCTTCGTAATGCAGGAAAGCGAATCAATTAGTATTCAAAATAACCCATTATATATTCAAAATACGAAATTTATCAATCAATTTATAGATTAGGATTTCCTTAATTCGTTTTATATCAATCACTTACTTAATATCTCAACATTACGTTTGAACTTCTTTTACGTATTAGTAGAACCGTCATTTGCAGGAATTTTCTTAGCATTATAACTCTTCAATTGTTTTTCCCTCATCCTCCTCTCCATTTCCTCATCCTTATTGTACATATATAATATTCTTTAACTTTTAATATAACATGCTTTCATGTAACATTAATTATAATTACATGATTCACATGCATACTTTTAGTAAAATAGTCCATTCGAGTAATAGTCACTAAATTATTTTTATCTTTTTTCTATAGAACTCGAAATTAGAATCTGCTTGTTGTTTTTGAAATTAGACTCAATGAACCTTTTTACCATAAAAATTTTGGAATTTCCACATAAACCAATTAATACAGTTTATTCTTCAAATTTTCCCCTGTTCTGCTGCTTAATAGATTTGACCCTTCTTTACAAAAAAATAATTATCTTTTATTTTGGGATTCATATCATGTTACTGTTTGTTTAACTTGAAAATAGACTCATTACGATTTTTGAAATATAAATTTAATATCTTAAACATTTACATTTTTTTATGATTTTCCAAAGTCAGAATAGGGAACCCTAATCCATTCTGACATTGTCCTATAAAAACTAATATATCTCAACATATACAATTTCTTTGCTTACACTGCTTCTTCCATACAAAATTAGACTCAATAAGATTTAATTACAGATTTAATTCAGCCTTTAACTAAATTTCTATGATTTTTGGTGAATTTTCAAAGTTAAGCTACTACTACTATCCAATTTGTTTTAATGAAAAATTTTCTTTTCCATGGTTCTTTGCGCTATCATTCATTCTATCATACATAATCACCATAATTTTGATTACTATTCAGTTTAATCACTTATGTTTATATGTAGATTTCATATTCATTTCTTAATCTTAGTACTTTTCATAATACAAATCACATTCTCTCCTACTTTATCAAATACTTTCTATTTCTAGTATTTAGATTAAATTACATGTTTCATATATCTCATTCACGGCATATTTAACTCAATCTATTGAAATACAAGTAGGGTTAATATGAAACTTACCTCATTTGTCAAGAATTTCTTCATTTCTTCTTCGTTTCCATTCCTTTCTCATCTTGACCACTTTCCTTCCCTTTTCTTCTCACTTTTTTCACCTTCATCTGCTATTTTCTTACTTCTAAATTGATGAGCATATTCTCTAGAATCTCTACTTTATCTTTTGGTGTCTAAGGAAAATTTCAAGAATTTTGGATGAAAAGCTAGGTTTTCATGACAAAGGACCAATTTGTAAGAAAAATAAAACTTTCTCTTTTCTGGCTCTCTCTCACATTAGAGTATAGAAGGATGATGAGTTTTCTTCATCTTTCCTCCCTTTTTCTATTAACATTTTCATAATAAAATATTAATAAAAAATCTAATTAAAATATTAAAATTATAATATTTATCTAATTACATCATTATAGTCTAGAATTCTCTCTCATGCTAATTGACCATTTTGACCTTTGTAATAATTTAAAATTTCATCATTGAATTATCACTTAATTTAGTAGATTTGCAATTTAGTCCCTCATACTTTTACTCTTATTCAATTTGATCCTTATTCATCCATTTTCCTTATTTTCTAGATCATTCTACCCTTAATATATTTTCACTATTGGCCCTTCAACTTTTCCATATGTATGTTTTAACCCCTCAAATTCTAAGTATTTACACTTGGGCCACAAAATTTTTTTATTTTTACGATTTAGTCCTTGCTTTAAATTATTATATATCACAACATACCTCTTAAAATTTCTTTGACATTACTCAACGTTCTTTTTTTGTCACTTTTATGTCCTTATTTCACTTTATCTAGGAGAAATTCTCGATTTTTCGCTACTTTCGTACTATAGTGATTTTTAGGGTGTTTGACTAAATTCAATATATATTTAAGACATTTAAGAGGCCCATATGAAGGCCCAATAATACCCATTTTAGACTCTCCAGGAAGGCCCACGTATGTATTCATCAATTCATGTTGACATATTTTTTAAATTACATAAAGTCAAATCGTAATTTTAACAAAAATAAAATAAAATGATAGTGATTAAACGTGGAATTATCCTATATATATATATATATATATATATGAGATAAGATTTATCTCTATTTTAACTAATAATTAAATAGATTTTCAAAACGATTTTATAATAAACTAAAAGTCGAATTACTCGTATTCTAAAAATATGGTGAAAAGCTCGATTAAGTTTTAGCTTAATTGGTATGGATATTATTGTCAATACATGAAGATGTAGGTTTGAGTGCGTTGAAACGCATTATTATTATTTATGGGTTGGAGAGAGGATATGGATAGTTTTAGATATTGTGTCAAAAATAACATATATGATTAGAGCTTGTAACCAGATTATTAAAATTGAAACAAAATTAAAAGATTGAGATTATTTTAATTTTTATAATAAATATCAAGAATTCTTAAACCAATTTTAACTTATTAAATTTTTTAAAAAATCAAAGACATATATTTATTAATTACAAATTATTCCCAATAATAAAATTTTGCTAAATTATAATTATAATTTTTATACTATGTCTTTTATATTTTAATTTGACATAATTTGATATTCCTTAAAATGCTCGTAACGCTAACATGGATTTTTTTTGTTTTTGCTAGTAATTTTTTTTTCATGTTGAAAAGGTGTTTTAAAGAAAATCCATTGATTACATTTTATTCAAAACTATTAACAATATTAGTTATTTAGACAATGTCATGAATGTATCTATATTAAGAGTCAGATTATATTTTACCCTTTTTACTCAAAAAATGGGTAAATGATGGGCATCGAAACCCCCAAAAATAATCCCTACAATTAAAATAACTCTAAATAGTATTAAAGATTGGTGGTAGGGTCGAGTCTACAGGGATTGGTATTATAAAAAACTTTCGCGTTTAACTTGTGATCATGATTTCTATCGTGTCAATACTCGTGGCAATAGTCGTGTCCACGACTCCAAATGAATCTGCAGGAAAATAAACAAATAAATTAGGGGAGATTTGAAATGTTTAGAAATTAAATAATTGATACAGCATAAATAAACAATTAAATAAATTGGAAATAAATTCAGATTTTGTAAATAGAGATAATAAGCCTTAGCCCTAGACTCGGTGGATTTAGGATTTTGAATCGGTACTCGAAAATTAATTTTCTCCTCCAAACAATAAGCTGGTTATAGTAGTTAAGAACGTCCTAACCGTCAATTCTTCCTCTCGTAGCTGGTCTCAGTATGACCTGCAAACGAACCCTTATCGATTATCTAACCGAGATACACGCGTTTCCAATTCAAGATTCTGGCAGCCTTGCGTTCTGAAGAACCCAACTCCGATTAACGGCCTTAACCGCGCAGGACGTTTTACCCGATCACTTCTCATTTGATTTGTTCTCAGAGATTTGAATACAGCACAACAGACTCGTTTCTCCAACTGTTCGCAAACACGACTCCAACCCAACACGCTTTTTGATTTGAAGCCGAGTTAACTTTAAGGGATGAACTTGTCAATCCTGATACTTGGGAAAAATAGTAAATACTGATTGGAAGAATTTTTAGTACAGATACGTATCTCACAATTCTTAATTGAAAAGAATACCAGCCTAAAGCTAAGTTAGTATTTAGTGAAGCGTGAATTTAATCATACTTTAATTGACTATAAAATGGATTTGAATGAAAATAGTGGAATTTGGAAAGGGAAGGGACTTGGGAAGCAATTAAACAATTTTTGCAAGAAACAAGGAAAATGAAAATGGAGTAGTTGTATGCTACATACGCATGAAATTGGAAAGAAAAGGATAATTCTTATTTAATTTCAAGTGAAATCACGTGTATTTTCAAACTATCACAAAGGCGCTCTCTCTCTCTCTCTCTCTCTATATATATATATATATGATTTTCTAAATTTGACCTAACTATCCACTATCCATAATTAAAATTAAATATAAATAAAATTAAATTTTCTTCTAATTTTAGCTTTTATAAAGTCAAAAGAAATCTGATGAGTCATTGACTATTTTCAAGTTTCTGATTTGGCCCCATTATATTGATTGTGCTGTAAATTAGTCATTTTCTGCTCATTTTTTTAACTTATAGCATCCCAATTGCATTCCTGACAGGATTAAAACATAAAATTACTAATTTAGCAGGGACTAATTCAAGAATTAACTGATTTAGACACAAAAATCATGCAAATTTAACATATTATCAGTAAACTAATCCCTTTAAGTTAGATTAAGGAGCAAACTGATCATTTCTGTTATAAATTTTATACATTTCTACTGTTAAAATTTGACATGACTGACAAAATAATTAGACAGTTACACTTGACATGTTAAGTGTACCTTATGTTGACATATAAGGACCAATTTTTAATAGTAAAAATGGATGAAATTTTTAACAAAAAGATCGATTGCTCTTTAATCTAATGTATAAGGACTAATTTGCCCATTTTTTTTGTGTAGAAGGGGCAAATGCAATCTAACTCTTAGTACAAAGGCCTCTATAATACTTTTATCCTATTTAGACTGAGTAATGATATTATAGAAATAGAGGATAATTGCCAAATTAAGTATAGATATTAAAATTCAAATTTAAATATAGCAGAGGGACTAAAACTAGAATTTAACCAATAAAAAACACCTAACGTAGAAAACCTAATTACTCATTACGAGATAATTAATTTTAAATTAATTAAAATAAAAACCTAATCAGAAAACCACACAAACCGTATAGATAGAACCTGACGTAAAATACCTTTCACAGTTCATAGGTAGCTTTCACTTCTCGCTTCAGCCCTTCCCTTATTTTTCTTCTCCATTTTTTCCCTTTGTATTTTCTGCCTGCAACTAAAACCCAGAGTGCCACCAAACCTTCAAAAAGACTCATAGTTTCTTTAAACCTTCAACATTTCCCTTTTTTCAGGTACCCTTTTAGTCCTTTTTCTCCGATCTTTGTTTTTCCATAAATTTTTTACTTTTCCTATCCTTTCTCTAATATTCAAAGAAAAATATTTTTTTTTTCTTTTGGTTTTAATTGTGATGTTTGTTGAAGTTTTCTGGATTTTTTATTCAATACTTATTTCTTTGATCAGTCATTGTAAAATTTTTATTTATTTTTAATTAAAAACCTGTGTTTTAGTTATGGGGTTTTGATTTTTTTTTTCATTTATACCTTTAATGTTGCCTAAAAATGTTGGTTAGCACATTATAAGCTGTTTCTTTTCCTCAATGAGTATTTATCTTCTTTTTTTTTTAGGGTTTAGTTCTTTTTTGAGCTACTTGCTGGTTGGATCCAAGGAAAGATCTACTTATTTATTTATTTATTTCTTTTTATAGATGAATCTTGGCTTAATGCTTTTGATTTTAGGGTTTTCATGAGAATATTAGTACGGTGTTCTTATAGAATGTAGGAAAATAGTGTAAATTAAGACCTTTTAATTGTATTGTTCACTATACTTTAAAGTTTTAAAAACAATTGTTGATATTTTGCCTATTTTTTTAGCAATTTTGTAATGGCAATGCCTTTTAATTTGATTTTTTCTGTTCTGTTATTTCAACATTCATTAATATAGGTTATATAACCTAGATTTTGTAGTTTAAGAGGCAATTTTTTTTTTCATTTAAGCTTGAAGATATGTTTATGTTGATGGTTTATTTGTGGTGTTTTCTTCTAGCAGATGGCATTGGAAACAGCAACTCGACCGGCTACTCCGAGTGCCCAAGTTGTTGGAAATGCTTTTGTTGAACAGTATTACCACATTCTTTACAACTCTCCTGAATTGGCTCATAGATTCTATCATGATTCAAGTGTGATTAGCCGCCCAGATTCCAATGGTGTGATGACATCGGTGACAACCATGCAAGTAAGCTCATTGGATTGTTGTATTGCTTCTCAATGTTCGATGTTTTAGTCGGTTCATCTTTAAACAGTAAACATTGAATCCGTAACATGTTTTAAGTTATTTGTAACTTGCTCGATTCTTTATACAGTGTGCTTTTGCTTCTGTAAATGGTCTTTTCTTAGCTACCGCATTGATAGTAAAACCTCGATAAATGAATGTCTGGTAAATTAACAATATCCGTTAATCAATAAAATTAATAATATCGAGTGTATTAATAATAACCTTGTTAATGCATAAGTGGTAAAAGTACTATGGAGGCCCTTGTACTAGGAGTTAGATTGTATTTTGCCCCCTTTACTAGAAAAATGGGCAAATTAGTCCTTGTATCTTAGATCAAAGAGCAAACTCGTCCTTTCTGTTAAAAATTTCATCCATTTCTATTGTTAGAAACTAGCTTAGCCGATGGAATAATCAGACAGTTACACATGGCGTGCCATCTGTACCTCATGTTGACATGCAGGGACCAGTTTTTACTATTAGAAATGGACAAACTTTTTAACAGAAGACCAATTTGCTTAACCTATATGGACTAATTTCCCCATTTTTTGAGTAAAGGGGTAAAATGTAATCTGACTCCTAGTGCCTCCATGGTACTTTTACCTGCATAAGCTAATAATTTATATAATTCTTTAAAAGTTAGTAATCCCGAAAAGAAAATACATAACATTATATGATTAACAACTTTTGTTTTTCTCATTTAAGCTCTTTCTCTAAATATGCATCTAAGGTTTGTTTTTTCTTTGTAACTTAACCAAACTGAACATCTTTTAACTTCTTGCAATGTAGACACCAATTCGGTACATTGTTTCATGTGTAACAAATAGTCAACATTATATATCTAGTGTTTTTCATTTACATGTCATTCATCTATCTTAGTAAAATATAATAATATACACATATAAGTATTGTACAAAAAGGTTCTATTTTTATTAAAAAAAATCATTTATTGATAAATGAATAATTTATCCATTATTGATAATTAAACCTCCTCTTTAAAATCATATTTTGTTCTTATTCCAATAGTATTATTTTATAGGGATGATTTTTTTGTATGATGTTTATGGATTAAATAATCCCACAGTTGAACATTTGTGCTTGGGTCATTAGCTTTTTGTCAATAATTTGTTGCTGATTGTAAGTTAGAGTTTATGAATTATGTACTGAAAAATGTGTTGATTTTCTGGTTTCATAAGACTCTTCTCTGATTTATGACCTTGTTCATTATCTGGTAAACAAACAATGTGTAATTTTCTTGTGGTATAATTGCTATCAGTACCTTACAGTGCAAAGAAACTCCAATATTATTTTTTTCTTGAGCAGGGTATTAATGAGAAGATACTTTCCTTCGATTACACAAATCATAAGGCTGAGATTAATACCGCTGATGCTCAGAAATCTTATCAGGAAGGAGTAACTGTATTAGTAACTGGGTGTCTAACGGGCAAGGATAACATGAAGAGAAAATTTGCGCAATCTTTTTTCCTGGCTCCCCAAGACAATGGGTACTTTGTTCTAAATGATGTACTTAGGTATGTCGGAGACAGCGAACCCTTAGAGAAGCATAAAGTTAATGGTGTTAATGATGCTCCTAGAGTGCCTCCAACACCTGAACCTGGTAAAGCGACATTGTTTTCTTATTTTCTTTTCCTTATGTTTAAATCAATATTTGTTTTCGTTATTCATTTAATTTTGTTCCAGAGCCTACTCAAGTTTCGGAGCCTTCTGCACCGGATCCAGCTACTGCCCTTGTGGAAGAGAATCAAAATGTTGCTGAGAAAGTTTATGAGCCTTCAGACCAGGAAAAACAGTTGGTTGATGAAGATGAGGCGGTTGTGAAACCCCAGTCTAATTCAAACGGTGATGATATTACTGTAGTTGTTGAATCGGCTTCTTCTTCAGCCCAAGAGGATTCTGCAAAGAAATCCTATGCATCAATTGTGAGTTTATAAGTGGATATGTTCCATTTATAAGAATTTGCATCCATTCATTTGTTTAAGTTTAACAATTATTGTTGCAGGTAAAAGTACCAAAAGGAAGTCCGGGGCCAACAAGAGTCTATTTACCTTCTAATACTACAAAAGTGACACCCAAGAAAACTGAGAAGCAGCCTCCTATTTCTGCAGCACCTGCTACACCGGAAGCTTCTGCACCTTCTAGCGCTGATGCCCCTGAGAATGACAACATTCCGGAGGAAGGTATCTCAAATGTTTGTTTGTATTTTATGTTTACAAAAATAATTTGTTGGAGTATCTCTGGTAATGTGTGACGTTAAATGATCTTGTAATTCTTTTAGTACGAGTAACTGTTTATCAATTGTATTTAACTTGCAGTTGAAGGCCATTCCATTTACATTAGAAATTTGCCCTTCAATGTGACGGCTACACAGCTCGAGCAAGAGTTTAAGAAGTTTGGACCAATCAAGCAAGGGGGCGTCCAAGTTAGGAACAATAAGGTCGGTTGCTTATGCATTGAATGGATATGTTGTATTCTCTTTCACTTACATTCATTTCTTGACATTTCTATATTCTGTTTATTCAGCAACAAGGGTACTGTTTCGGTTTTGTGGAATTTCTGTCTTTGAACTCCATGAATGATGCAATTCAGGTACGGCCTTTGATATAAATTTATAGGATGTTTCGATTTTTACAATTTCACCGTCTTACGCTTTTTACTGCCCTTTAATACCAACTTTATATGGAATGAGTTTCATATCCTAAATCCTCTGGCCCTCACAACATAACTCTTTGGGACTGCAACTTTTCTGCCTTTTGGCACTAAATAGCTTCTCTGTTGGTCACCTACTGATTTGAATTCTGTTTAGGAACCATTGAGCAAGTGGTATATGAATTTGGAGCAAATCAACCTTTTTTTTATGTTTTTTTCCCTTTTCTCAAATTTCCTTGTTTTGGCAAAATATATGAGAAAAACCGATGCTCAAATAATTGATCAAAAGCCAGCTGCGTGATAAATATCAGTAACAGATCATTGTTTTGTGCATGTATTGCTTATACACCTAACTTGGTTATTCCCTATTTTCTTTGGTTGAGTCGTATTCATTTCTGAACTAAAATGCAAATGCTTTCGTGTTGTTTGAGTGTTGGCTTCGACATTTGTTCTCTGCCTCTTCCCAACCATCTGCCTAGTTATTTGCATGAATATATGATCTTTGCATTGAAGTTCACATAATTTGCATTTCAATCTATTTGGACCCAAGTAACCTATATCCGGGTTAGGGATGGATTTGGTTAGGAAGTTTCCCTCACAGATTCAGGCAGGGTATGGGTTTTTACCCCCTGAATACCTATACCGTAACCGGATTATTTTTAATTGGAAAAATATAATTTTGTTGTGTTTGAGAAAATTATATCTCATTTTGAAGTTCAAACATAAGAAAGCAACAAATTGGATGCTCATAAAGCCCTAAGTCTCACTCCGTAAATGATTCTCTTTTATGGAAAAGGGTAAACAATGTGAAGAAAACAACTAGCTGCTGCTTCTGCTTGATTCTTTGCTTCAGGTTTTAGATATTTTTATATTTTTATTGTTAGCATGAAAATAGTTTTATGATCTTTATTTCTCCTTTGTTAGCTTGAGAATACCCTTTTTTCCCCTGCCCTCACTTGTAATGAAAGTTTGATCAAAGAGATCAAGGAATTGTTTGCCTAGAAACAAGTAGAGGCTATCAAAGAGTGGCTTTTACTTGAAACCTTGAGGACAGGTTGCACCAATTGAATATCGATCTATGTCCCTTTCTATGTTGCTCTAAATCTTCATTCTTTAATATCCGTGCCCGACATCCATGTTCGATGCATATCTAGACATGGGTACAAGGATCATATGATCCTCCAAATATTGTCCAATTCATGTTGATAATGGTGTCAATAATGCTGTACTTAAAGTGTCATCTCTTTCATGGAACTTAAATTTGTACTGTTCTTTCATTTTTCTCAAGTACCACTAAACAATAGTGTCAATAATCTATACCAAGTTTACACTTTAGGCATTGGGTTTATTGAGTACAGTTTACTCTTACAGGCTTCACCAATTACGATCGGAGAGCGTCAAGCTGTTGTGGAGATTAAGAGAACTTCAACTAGAGGTATGTAGACAGTCTACAAACATGGTCTGCTCCTTATATATATAAACCTTTCAAAATGGTCAAATAAGAGCTTAACGTTTACAGAATTGCTCAAATAAAGACTTTTCATGCACTTCAGTCCAATTTGTAGAAAAAAATTAGGTAAATGTTGACAAATTCAGAATAAAACACATAACACCTGGATCTTGCTTGAATACAAAAGAAAGTAGTTAGAACATAATTTGGAACCTGATATACGACATGTGATAAGCCCTTATTTGAGCACTTTTGAAAAGTCTAGGCCCTTCTCTGACCATTTTGAAAAGTTTGGCCTTCATTTGAGCACTTTTATAAAAGTTAGGCTCTTATATGACCATCTTGAAAGGTTTGGTTCTTATATGAACAACCCCTAAAAAATCGGGCCCAATTTGAGCATTTAGCCTATCTTTTAAGACTTTGGAAAGAAATACTTAATTGTTTACTGTTAAAATAGATACTGCATGAACTATAATGGTCTGCCATATCTGATCTGATGATGCTGTTTCTTTGCAGTTGTTAGCGGAAGAGGTAGTTTCCCAGGACGAAGAGGAACATTTCGAAATGACAGCTTCAGGGGACGAAACTTTGGTGGAAATCGAAGCTTTGGAAGAAATGAATATGGAAACA
The DNA here is from genome assembly GCA_005393395.2 of Gossypium australe. Classification (NCBI taxonomy): domain Eukaryota; kingdom Viridiplantae; phylum Streptophyta; class Magnoliopsida; order Malvales; family Malvaceae; genus Gossypium; species Gossypium australe. The sequence goes on along the minus strand of CM016622.1, from coordinate 96,583,546 downwards.
GAGGTGAATATAGCAGTCGACCTAGGGGGGGTTCAACAGGTCGTGAAGGGAGAGGGAGAGGTAACCGATCAAGTCGACCAAACCAGAATATGGCTTCTACTTGAAAACCCCGTAGAGTAAGCTTATTATTTTTGTCGCGGAGAAATTATTATGATTATGATTATGATTATTTTTGATAGAGATAGTGATGGATAATTTGGATGAATGGGAGTTGGGGTAGGAATTCATCCGAGTTTGACAAAGGAATCAAAATGGTTGGATTGAATGTTAATATGAGAGAGGGCAGTGATTTTAGCTTTAGAGACTAGAGAATTTTGTGTAGGACCTCTTTTGTTACCATCTCAAACATTTAAGTCCTGATTTTAACATTGTTTTTCAAAATTGGATTTCACTGTTTGAGAAATGCTTTTCTTAACTTGGTATTTTGGTTTTTATTTTTATTTTAACTGAATCAAAAACTTGGTATGGTTGCATATTAAAATGTCAATTTTTACGGACCATGGAGGACTTTGTACTAGAGTTAGATTGCATTGTAGATCAGCCATGTCACTTTTTAATTATGTGTCACTTTTTAATTATTCTGTCAGTCATGTCAGTTTTTAATGGAAAAAATAGATGAAATTTTTAACAAAAATGATTGGTTTGCTCTTTTATCTAATGTACCAGGATTAGTTTGTTCGATTTTTGAGTAGGGTCAAAATGTAATTTCACATTAGTACAGGGGTTTTCATGGTATTTTTACCTGATAAGAACACTTGTCTAAACTAGCAAATCGATTAATTATGAAATATGAACACGATGGAATTCATTTCAAATTGCAGTTCTTTATAAGTCTAGTGATTAATGGATATGTTGCTAATTTTGATCATCAAATATGGGCCTTTTCAATCTCTGGACTCAAGTTAGAATCAATCTCTCGGTTAAACAACTTAATCGGAGTCCTCTCTTTTTCTTGATTTAGATATATGCATTTCAATTTAAACATTGATTTAACACTCTTGATGTTCGAATCTAGCAAAGCTGAGATGGCGGTGGAACTGGGGGGTTTACCTCGTTGGGTACAAGATGGAGAGCCATTGTTTAGGGTGTTCAGGGGGGGATGGTATTATAGTTAAAGTAAGGAGGTTGAAGGAGAGGAGAGAGATCTCCCTGTTTTTTGGTGTAGTTGAGGGTATTTATAATTTTAGCTGTGATCTTGTGTAGAGTCCTTATGGTGGGTCAGACACAAGTGGCTAAGTGGTCAGTTGTTATAGGTCTAGAAAGGGTGATGATTGGAGATGTTGAGCTTAGAGATGAGGAGTAGTGAAATGAATTCACACGGAGGAATGTGTAAATTGACAAATACAATTATCTAATTTCTCAAATTAACTTGGAACAACCATTAATATACAAATGAAAAAAAGTAAAGAATAGCATTCAACACTGATTTGTATAGAAATCCAAATTTAGCTTTCAGAAATTTCAATACAGATATATAAATCCAACTACAACTCAGAAATTACAAGATTCAAGAACAAAAGATTTGTATTTATACTAATCACCAAATTAACACTAAAACAAGTTAAATTCTAGTGTAATGTTTTTTTATTTATTTTAAAGAAAAAAATTAGTTTGACTTGAATGATTGTGTGTTTGTTGTGGATTGCAAATTAAAAATTAAAGGTAAAACAATTTGCAAAATGGGTCAAAGTTTGTTCTTTTCGACCATTCCCTTGAGAAATTTTACATGGCATTACAACATGTTTTTCTATTTTTCACATTGGATTTTGGTATCACTCCCTTCAAATGACCCCAAATCCTAACAATGAGATTGAACCAGTTTTGAAGCATCGCCTTCTTCATCTTTTTTTTTTTTTTTTTTAGAACTCGTTCATCAAGCTTTTAAGGTCCGTGCCATTAGCAACACCGCCTCTTTGAGATTCGTCGTTCCTTGCTCCTTGGCGAGAGGCGGAGCAAGAGAAACGGGGTGGGAGAGGATGAAAGACATGGCAAAAAAAGAGCATGGATGGTGCCTGTGCGGGGTATCTTGTGATGGTGCATATCTCCAGAATGCTTCCGGTGCCCATCGCTTCCAGCCCTTCTTGAAGTGGGTTGTCATTTTTGAATCGGTGTCGAACTTGGGAGGACCAAAGGTTAAGAGCGGATGAGAAGAATGTTAGGGTTTATTAGTGTGTGGCTTCATGGATTTAGCCTTAAGCCATACTCTGTATTTGCTTTAATGGGTTGGCATAAACTTTTTATCAGAACCGAATCATATAGGTCCAGAAAAGAGATTAAACCAATTTTATCTTCAAAAAAGAAAAGAGGTTTGAATCAGTTGTAAGGTAATTCACTAATTATGTTGGGTTCTTCATTTCTTGCTATTGATGATGATTGATCTTCTATTCGCCTCTTCCTTCTTGTGCCTTCCCACTCTGATTTCTCTTGCAGTCAAAAGAAGCTTTAACATTAGGGAATGTTCTCCAAAAGGATAGGGATTGATAAATAAAATTAAGGGTTACCGAAAATTTTTATTTTTTTAGATTGATCGTAAGCTAAATTGATATTTGAGTTTAATGTAATTAATTTTTTATTGACGTGACAACGCTAGGTGTTCACTTCTACCTCTTTTTCTTCCTTTTTCTTCTTATTTTTTTCTCTTTTTCTCCCCCTACTTCTGTTCTTCGCCTTTCTTCTTTTTCTTCTGTCAAAAATTTATGATTTCACATTCCTTTCTTTCTTCTGTTAAAAACTCTTACCTCAAAAATTTTCCTCACTTTCTCACCATCCAATCACCACCACTTCACCTCTATTTTCTCGCACTGCTTCTTCACTTCATCATCTTTCTTCTTGTACGGAAGCTCTTATAGACCTTTTGCAATCTTATCGCAGCCTCTATTTGTGCAGTAGAAAACTATTCATTTTTTTAGCATAGTAAGTTTCAAAAGAACCAAATACTCAACAATAACGTGAGCATTCTTTCCATAAGAGCATCAACAAATTGGGCTAAGTAAAACAAAATAAGATCAATAACAAAGGTGTGTTGTGTCAGAATATTAGCAGATTGCCATACCTCGACAACTTTATTTCATTCAAGGAAAATGTGGTTTACTATCTCTGCCTCGCCACAGCCTGAACAGTACGGGTCAATATTACACCCCTTTTCCAACAAACAGGTTCTACATGGAATAAAGATTGACTACAATGGTTCCATAACCTTTTGAACTCAACTATGACTCTCCTTATAGTGGATTTTAACCCCCAACATTTAAATTCTTATTGTACCTGGTTCCATTTAACCACCACCATCTCTTTTGTTGATCGAGATTTTGAAGACTCTCCCTCCTTTCCTAGAATTCTTTCCACACTATCAGAAGCCCCATTAATACTAATGTTTGGATTACAATTTCAACAATCACAACCACTTTAAAAGCATGTAAGGCCTTTTTGGGGGTTGGTTGATGGTGGCTAGAAAATGGGCTTTTTTTTAAATCTCTTTCATTTTTTTTTTCAGATTTTCAAACCTAAAAAACTTTCAATTTTTTAATCAAAAGCTTCTTCTCTGATTCTTCTTTCTGTTTAGTCAAAACCTTTTTCAATATATGTTTGGAAACGGGGGCATTTTGGGTTTATAGAAAATGAGGATAGGTTTGTTTTGGGCAAACATGGAACTTGTTTCAAAAAGGGTTTTGAAGATTTGAGTTGAATCATTGAGTGAGGATTGAGTTTGGATTTAGGGATTGTTGTAGGGTGCTGTAATGGAAGCTAATGGGGTGAATTTTGGGGGGGGGGGGTTGGTGTTGGGGTTTGAGGGTTTTGATGATGAGAGAAAAGAGATGTGAAGATCAACATCGGATTAACATAGACAATCAAGAGGAAGAAGGTATTATTGAAGAAATGGCAGATCCTTCATTGACTATGTATGATTATGCCGAGCCAACTCTGACTGAGGCTAAGTCTAATATCATTAGACCGAATATTGCTGTAAATAACTTTGAGATCAAACTGAATACAATTTAGATGGTGCAACACTGTATTCAGTTTGATGGGTTACAAGATGAAGATCTAAATGCTCATCTAGCAAATTTCTTATAGATTTATGATACTTTCAAGATCAATGGTGCTTCTGATGATGCCATATGCCTGAGGTTGTTCCCATTTTCTTTAAGGAATAGAGCAAAACAATGGTTGAATTCACTTCCTCGAGGTTCCATCAGTATATGGGCTCAGATGATAGAGAAGTTTTTATTAAAGTTTTTTCCGCCAGTCAAGACATCCAAGTTGAGGAATGATATCTTTTCTTTTGCCCAATTGGAGCCTGAGACACTTTATGACACATGGTAAAGATTTAAAGATCTTTTGAGAAGGTGCTATCATCATGGTTACCTTTATGGCCGCAAGTTCAAACCTTTTATAATGGTTTAAGTGTTGAAAAAAATCCGATTTGAAAATGATTTTTTGCATAGAGGAAAATAAAAATTTTAAAAATTGACTTGATTTGTTGCACTTGTGTTTTTGGATAGGCGGATTCTTTTCGTTCTCGACTTTCAACCAAACAGTCGTCTCTACTATTCTCGTACCAAGAACTACTTCGAGTGTGGACTCGAACGATTCGAATAAAAAAATAGAACTAGAAATAGTTTTTTTTCTTTTGGGGTGAAAATGAAAAATCTCTTCTCAAATAGAAACCGACAGAAATTTTATTTCAAAAAAAATAGATTTAATAGTTGAGAATAAATTCTCTCTATTTTTCGACAGAGTAACAATATCTTAAAGTTGTGTTAATAGCTCCACTGGTTCCATCTAGTTGTAAGGAGAGAAGGTAGAACACTTAATGTTGAATTGTAGAAGTTTATTTCAATTAGAAAAAGCAAACTCCTAGTCTAAATAAAAGTATAGGTGGCAACAACCCTAGTAAATATTACTAGGGTTTGCCGTCCACCATTTTTAGGGGCTTTTGGGCATTTCCTATATCGTGTCTAATTACAAGTACTTCTCGGACTTTTAACCCAATACTTTATAATTTGATCCAACCCAATATTTGTTTTTCTATTTCCCAAAATAAAATTTTCAATATATTTCCAATTAAATAATATTCTCAAGCCAATTCTAATTCTGTTAAAATTATGACGACTTTACCGTAAAAGAATCTATGATAAAATATATTTAATATTTTTCCATTCAACGATTCACTATGGCCAAATGATTTATTTCCATTTTCGAATTTCATTTAATTTGAAAAATATAAATTCATTTTCAGGTCATTTTCTTTATCATTTTGGAGAAAACCACATTCATTTCCAAATGATTCCATTTCTCCATTTTCATTTTGGAGAAAACCATAATCATTTCCAAATGATTCCATTTCTCCATTTTCATTTTGGAGAAAACCATAATAATTTCCAAATGATTTCATTTCTTCATTTCCATTTCCATTTTGGAGAAAATCATAATCATTTCCAAATATTTCCCATTTCTCTATTTTCACCATTTCTATTCATTTCTGGTTTCAACGAGTTAGCGGAGGGACCTATTGAACATATGCAATTGAGGCTGAAATGATTTATAATTAAGTTCCAACTTTTTGTCTATTATAAACTTATTTAGTCATGAAGGCATTCCACTATAGTATCGTGACTGAGCTCTCCCCAATGGCATACTATTACGAAAGCAACTAGATTAGTTCTCATCCAATGACCTTGTCATAAGTGTGTTACCCTCACAGGATATTATTAATCTCTTTAGGATAATATCCGTTCTCCTAATATGATCCTATTTTATCTCATGGTAAACAGTACATCTTTCTTCATGAAAAGTCAATTACTATCAAATAGTAATCAAGTCATTCACGTTTATTTTTCATCAACCATGTAATGCCAATGAGAGGATATCATTTACCCATGTCTCGAGCTATGAATTCCATTATTATGAATGACACTACATACTACAAAAGTCGTGTACCCAACGCACTAGCTTTCAGTTCCTTATCTATTTGAACTCAGACATTTACTTACATAAGTAGATCATGACCTTAAAATACCTTGATAATTGAGAACATGCGCAACCTATTATGTAAGCATCTAACGATGTAGAACTTCTCTAGCTCAACTAACGCAATCTCAACCTAAAATTGAATATAATCAAGTCACTTAATCTATAAGAGAAACATCTTACTTCTATTGTTCTCCAAAACAACATTGACATTTTTGCATGGTCTATTGCGAATATGTCAATAATAGACGCGAATGTCATTATTCACTTAATGTAGATCCCAAAGCAACACCAGTACGACCATAGAAACTTAAATTTCCCTTCAACAAATCTTTGCAGCTCGATAAAAAGTGGACAAACATATCACTACGATTTTCATTCACGATGTTTGTGTAACATGCTACGCTTGACCATAAAGACTATCGAATATATAGTGCCACATTCGTCAGCATATGACTCAAAATGGATGAATAACAATCAATAAAAAAATATTGAGTTTAAAACATATTAGCCAATGCAAATTACACAAATAATTATGGACTAAAAATGAACTTAAAAGGGTCGACAAATGATAAATCAGGGTCAAACATGGTAAAAAACAAGGCTAAGTTATGATTCTTGGGCTAAACTTGTAACACCCTCTACCTGACCTGAATCACCGAGTCTAGATACCGGATGTTACGACAAACAAGCATTAAACATAAATGTTAAGCAATCTCCGTATGGTCATTTTCAACATACATGATCTTATTAGTTTGCCACATGTTTTTTGAACAAAAGAAATAAAATAAAACATCCAAGAATATAACATACTATTAAAAATAATATGAGATATTACAACACAAAGTTTGTTAAAAGACAGACTCTTTAAGTCGTGGTATATTATACGCCAAACTCCTAAGATGTCCTCTACATTCATAATAACCCAAACTCGCCATATTCTTGCCGCATCCTTGGCTTGGTCACTCCTGGCGTACACACTTTCAAAGTAGAACCTGAAACATGAACAAACATTTGTAAGTTCACGCAAACTTAGTGAGTTTTATAATAAAATACCTTGGAGCCTTTCTAGTTGAATTCCTCATCTTGAAGATTTTGGATTCCCACTCTATCTTTAGCGGATACATTCATAATATCTGATACATACTTATATGCCAACTACCATACTTAACATATCAGCTCTTACTTCACTTTTTGGCCGACTTCATATCTTATCAGATGATGTGTATATCTTATTTTCTCTTAGAATCACGAAGGTACTTCTCAAAAGAATGTTTATACAGAGCCTACCATTGATGAAACCCCATTCAAATCAACATAGAATACCATAACTTCGAGCCCACTGAATTCTCAATTCTGGTGGAACCATAGCGGATTCATTTATCAGGTATCTGTAGAGAAACTATATCACACATTTCTTCAAACATAATTTCAAACCTTGCCTCGAAAATGAGTAACAGATATTCACCACTTAGGCAATACAAAATTTACCACAAAGGCACTTACAGAATACGCCACAAAGGCACAAAATATGCCACAAAGGCATCATAGATAACCTACCTAAAAAGGCTCTGTTTGGTTGCCACCAAGGCACCACATGAACTGCCGTGTTTACTATATGGATTTGCCTAAACTCACCATCGCATGAGGTTTGCCCATCATCGCCTTGGGACACGCAGAAACCCCGGTAGATAAATGAAAATCATCTACCATTTCTAGTATGTGCCATGGCCATGGTCTTTCCTAAGAATTCTCGTACCGAAATTTGTGTTTACTGTCTCGATGGACTTAGTCGAATACCACCGCGATGTCAAAATTAACATCCCATAATTTCCAGACATTCCATCAAACTCCTATTTTTTGACATTTTCAAACATGCATCTTACATCTAACATAAGTACACATCCATGTAGGCTATACTCATATTCATAACTGAATCATACTTCTTTACATGCTTAACCCACATCAACACGATTATGCATCATAGTATACGTTCTATAAACAGAGATACAATTGCTTCACAGGATCACATACATACATACCACGCATCACACACTTAACCTATATAGGTACCATACAACGATCACACATATACATTCAACAGTCACTCAAGGATTCATGCATCGCTATGGAATATTAACCATAAAAAGAATTTTCTAAAATGACTTGTAGGAGTCGAAATTAGGGACTCACCTGATACTCACCTATATTGTAGTTTGGAGTTCTAAACTCAAACATCCTTCTCAAACCAGCAACAACCACTGCTTAAAGAACATGGAACCCTATTAAAAACCTATTTACAGATGAACTGCTAACATCTCTATTATAGACAACCCCATGTAGGGATTAGAATTCATAACTTACTATTTATGTGTTTCTTAACAACCTAATTCTTTCAAAAACTTCACATGTAAGGCTATCAGACTTAACAGGAGGTTGAAATATCCACAAATTATCCCAAAATCCTTATCTTCTAGTGTAATGAAGAAGGAAAGAATGCTTAGGTTTAAGAAGAAGAACTTGAATATAGAACAGAAGGAAGAAAAGCAATCTCAAGGTTCCCTTCTTACCATATATATACCCAATTCTCCTTAATGGATCTTGACAAGTGTTGCATGCATACAAAAATTGACCATCAATTGGCCTATAAAAACCAAGAGAATTATAAAAGAGAATCTTGTGTCGATGCCAATTGACTAGTCAACTTAGTTAGCTCCTAACCAGCCAGCTCTCATTACAAACCTACTTTGCACAGTGTTTAAGCAACTAGGCGTATTATAACTTTCACGGTAAATCGCACAAGGCTTACTCTTCGCTTGTCGTACTCTTCTTTTGATTACAAAATATCCCAAGACGAAATCTTTAGATGCTTCTACAGGCGAATACTTTATGCACCAAATTTAGTTCGCCAAACGTTTGCAGATTAGCGAATTACACTACTATAGTGTGACAAAATAGATAACTTTCATCTCTACTCACCTTTATCTTGGATTCACCAAATTTGGGGTATTACAAAACTATCAAAACGCGACACCATGTCTCGAGGCAAACAAGCCATGCCTTAAGATTTTCCTCATCAGCTTCAAACTTTAACTTCGAAGTTCTATGTCTCGAGACATTAACCTCCAAGTCTCAAGACTTTAGCTTCAAAGTTTTATGTCTTGGGACTTGCCTCCTCATCTTCAAATTTTACCTTCAAAGTTCTATGTCTCGAGACTTTGGAGTTATGTCTTGACACTTTACCCTCTAAGTCTCAAGGCTTTAGCTTCAAAGTTTTATGTTCGGAGACAATGAAACCATGTCTTGATACATGCACTTGGAAATGAATGAATAAAAAAAATTTTGTTCTTACTAATTCATGACATGTTCATCTCTCAAAACATGAACCCAGAAATTGTAGCAATATCCTAAGTCATGCAAATGTGCCTCTAAGTGTCCCTAAACATGTCCAACATGAAACTTGTGCAAGTAAAATTTGTATACCAAAACAAGTTCAAAATATGAAATTTCATAATCAATAACTCATCCAATTAAAAAAATGACTAGATAAGTAAAATGAAAAGCATAAAACATAATTGCATTACCTCACTACTACTCTCCAAAATTTTTTTCTTAGCATATGCCTTCTCTAACTTAAACATCAAAAAAACATTTGAAAACCCAAGTTTTGACGTCCTCATGATTTATCTTTTGTTTTACTAATCTTTTGCTCTATTTAACTCGAGAATAGCCTAAACTCTAAACCCCAATTCCGTCTCAAGAAGATGTTAACAACTAACCTATTAAAATTTAAATATAAAAAATAAAATACTTTATTCGTGATTATTATATGCATACAACTTATGGTTTAAAACTAGACTTATTATTTTTCTTGAAAAATTAAAAGTATTTTATTTTTAATATTGGAGTTAAGTTAAAACTATTGTCTCAACTTGTGTCCTTCTAATCTTTTGGCCACCAAATTCTAGTTGCAAGTTGACAACTTGCAATTGCTGCGCATATGTTTCCTTGTCAAACGTAATCAATTATTAGTACTACTTGATATTATTTTAAATTTATTTATTAGCTATAATTTTGGACATATCTCACTTTAACCATCTCATTGGATAACACTCTTAATTAAATTAATGAAATTTATCACCATATTATAAGAAAAATGGAAAATTATCATATTATTTTAGGTGAATAATGAAACTTTATTTTTATTATTTTTTATTTTATACTTGTATTTTAATGATTTTTATATCACACTTTATCACAAATCAAATATTTTTAGGTAACATTATAATCAGGGATGGATTTAGGGGGCTGGAAAAATTTTCATTTAGGTCCTTTATAATTATAAAATTTTAAATTAATAACGGTAAAATTACTTTTTAACGTCCTAAAAATGATAAAAATTTGATTTAATCCTCCAAAAACTATAAAGATATAGACTATTAAAATGAAAAAAAATTACATTTTTACTATCACAAAATATATAATTTAATTTCGACCTCTTGAGTTTTTTTTCTTACTTCACCCCTGCCCTTAAGTTGTATTTTTAGATCTGTCACGGATTATAATGTTATATACCATGTATTTTTGTTTTTAAACTTGAAAAGAAATTATATTTCTTAATAACATTATCCATCAAAAATAAAATTTTCTAGAAAGTTCATATTTCTCCCTACCAAAAGTTGGTTGTAGACTTGCATGTGAGTGGCCACTCAGCCTTCGTACCGGTGTTGCTCACATCTCTACTCTCCACTTTGCTTTCCTTGTTATTATTATTTTTTTCTCTTATGCTTTTTGGCATGACGATTTAATATCCTACCTCATCTTTTCTTCGTCGGATTTAAGCCATTGCTAAGAGATTGGTTTGTCTTGGTGCCCTATGGGTTCACCCATGTTTTGGCCATCCTTTAGCTTGATTTGCTTTCGACAGACTTTGCTTGTTGTTTATATGATTGATGAAGCTCTTCTGCTTTTATGGTGTTGTGATGTTGGCGCCAATTAGGGTTTTGCTACGGATTATGGTGTCATCATACCAAATCTTACTTTTAGAGGTTGTTGTTGATACCTCGACTTCCTCCTCAATTGGTGTTGTAGTCAATTTTGTGGTGACTTCGAAGGTGTGCATGCCGTTGCGGCAACCTCTCGCTATGTCGTGTAATGATTGAGTTTTGTTGTTGTATCTTTTTGGACCTTAGGCTCATTATATTATAATTCAGATTTTTTAATGAATTAATTACTTATCATTTGAAGAAAAAATTAAGTTTTTTTATCCAAAATTAATTTGAATGTCCTAAGTAATATTCCATTTTTATTTAAAAATAACCAAAATCATTAATAAATAAAAATAAAATAACAAACAACAGTCCCTAAACTAAGATATATTTAATGTTTTTTTAAGAAAGTAATAATTTTTAAAAAATTGGCAACAAATCTTAAATAATAAAGAATTAATTTTTTTAAAAAAGTATTTTTTTAAAATAATTATAATTTGGATGAATTATTTCAATAGTCCCTAGACTTTGTTTAAATTTACGTTTCGACAACCCAACTTTCAAAAGCTACGTAATAGTTATTAGCATTATTGGTTCGTTACATTTTAGTCACCTGTCCGTTAACTTCGGTTACCCCTTAATAAATTGATGATGAGTAATGAAAATTAATGGATGATGATTAAAATGTAACAACGTAATAACGTCAGTAACTATTTGTTAAGTGGTAGTTTTTCATGAGTACTTTTTAAAGGGAAGAAAAAGTTTTTTATAAGGTACGGATGATTTTTTTAGAAGCAAGAACAAGTGACTAAGTTGAAGTCACTTAACTTGTAACGCTAGTTAAAACGACCCGATCGTTGGGTCTGAATACAGGATGCTACATTCGTTGTCAAAGCAACTATAGGCAATTTTACACTATTCATTCATCCAAACATGTAAACAAGTATTAATCACATTCACAACAAGTTATACAATCATTTTTGGGTCTCACACTAGCTTACAAAAGCTCTTTTGCTAACCAGAGTATGAATTAGGACCAAAATGTAAAGTTTTTAAAAGTCTCAGGTCGATGTCGCGACTTCATAACTTCCTCGTCGTGGCATCACCAAATCAGTGAGTCAATTTGTGACGACAAGTATAATCACGTCGTGACACCACTCACTGTCAGGCGAGGCTGCAACATCAAAGACTCCTTGTCGCAACGTTGCCCCTATTTTGGCAAAATACACATTTAGTACCTAATTCAATTAACTTCAAACCATTTCCCAAGTGCTTCATTCAACCTTACACAAAATGTACCAAGCCAATGGACAACCAATTTAAGCATTCAATCATTCAAACCAGCCATTCTATAACATACCATTCAACCATTCAACATTTAAATAAATTCAACTCCATTTAACCTATCCATGAGAAATTCTTCCAATTTCAAACTCAAAGCATATTCATTACACTAATTTGGAAACTAAACAAAACAATGAGATTAGCATAGATCAATCTAAGCATACTCTAAGCCAATAAGCATGTTTAACATTTAACTTACCCTTTCCAAATCATCAACTCAATTCAATCAATTTATATAGATTAGATGATAGCCTAAACATACCAAACAATTCAAGAGAAACATCATCAATCACTTAGCATCAAGCTTAATCAAAATATGCACTATAAGTTTTATACCAACTGGTATATTCATAATCAAACATCACCACAACTTACATAAAACTATTGACCGCCTTTAGACGTACCAACGTTTAGAGTAGAAATCCTACATAAAAGATGGAAAAGCGGTAACCACAAGTATACGGGTCAGGTTGTAATATAGTTATAGCGGAGTAGGTAAGTACTCCGAGGATCATACCTAAGGGAGGCGAGTACTAAATTAATTCTAACCTAAACATTAATAAATTTAATTAGTACTTTAATCGAATTATAGTACGAAGAATTAAAAGAAAGGTTTTTTATAAACTATACGAAAAATAATAAGAAAAGAAATAAAGAAAATTAAATAAATGAAAAACAAGAAATCAAATAATCGAATATGTTTCAAATCTGGGCATGGGTGATTAGCTTGTTTTGGTAGTCATAATCAACTATCATCACGGGCTCTCTTGTTTAATCAACTAGTCAATACCCTAGTAGGATCTTCCGATACGTCTCCTAAAATACTGAGTCGGCAAGAACTACTTATCTTCCGACCTCACAGTTCAGACCAGTTCAGGGTTAAGGTGTTCACGGATAGGCCATACCAAATCTGGGTTAATTCCCACCTTGATGACTTCCTAAGGTTGTCATGCCTAGGGTTTAGATTCTTCCTTTCCTGAACAGCTGATCCGTTAAGAAATCCCTACCTCCACTCGCTAATCCCTCACAGGAGGATTAGTTCCTCATGGATCTAATAAACGATATAAACTTGAATGAAAGAACAAACATAAAGAACAATTCAAGAATAGTGCTTAGAAGAAGCCTGATTTGTATTAAGTGCAGAATCCTCGCAGAGTTTGATAGTAATTCTAGAATCTGATTTCTCCACAAAAGTAAATAACAAGAACAAAAATATAAAACCTAAGAAAAAGGAAAACTAAAGACTAAATCTAAAGAGAAAATTATACAATATGAAAAGGTGTCTTTAGAGGGATGTTGCGACATCCTCAGGCCGTGTCACAACATTGAAGGCAGTCTTGGAATTCTATTATGCTATCTTGGAATTGAAGAACGATATAAGCTTTTCTACTTCTGTGACTTTGTCACATTTTTTTTGCTTTTTCTTTTTCAATACATCTGTAACACCCCTAACCCATATCCGTCGTGGGATTAGGGTTATGAGGCATTAGTTAATTAGAAACACTTTTTCGAACAACAACACATAAATGTAAGTTACATTCAAATAAATAAAGCATAAATTCCATTAAATAATAAAAAAGATTCCGATAATCATAATATAATGTACAGATCATATTAAAACATTTTAATATTATCCGTATGCTAAGAAGAAATCAACCAAATTTTAACTCACTTTACATTAGCATATCATTAACACTTAAAAATGTTTGCATAATATTTTATCCAATAGCATATATATACCATGTTATCAACTTTACTCAATGATCATATATTTAATAATATAATTAGAAACTCTCACCAATCTCGTACATGAATAACATCTTTTGCACATACTCAAAATATAACCAATCAAAACTTATTACATAACTTAATAAGCAATTACACATTCAACCTAATATATAATGACATGTTCGAATATGCTATTATAGATTAGATACATATTGCATACTTGCTATAGATTTCAAGGCTACACTTAACAATTGAATTTATACCAATAATAGACTAAAACCATAATGGAACATTTTCCTAACTCATTTCCTTGCATATCTGAATCTCATTAATTAATAAACATACACATCCAAATTTTATATCATGGAACAAAAGCAAAATTACAAATTATAATGAAATCAAACATAAATCTTTCATACCACGTTATAAACTTATTAAAACATATTTATATCAAATTCGAATATAACAAAACAACCTTAGATACCAAACCTCTTACAACGCATTGGCTAAATATAATCACCTAATATACTTATACTTTTATCCGTACATATCATAACTGAACCGGCCACACAAAATCAACCCAAACATTAACCTTTTTCCAAAACATATAATGCCTATCTCAAACATCATTCACTTTTAGCATATAACATTATAAATAAGCACACATGTAACCAAAACTAAGCATAATTACTAAGCCATTTTCGTATGGCTTTATACAAAGACAAAGTTCATCTATTCAAAACATAATCCAGTCTATACATGCCACAAGTTTAAACATAGACTTTTTAAAGTATCTGTAACACCCCTTACCCGAGACCGTTGCCGGAGTCGAACACGAGGCGTTACTAGACTTAACTTACTAGTTCGGGGCATAAAAATTGAAACTGTCCATCTGCTTCATGTTCACTAAATTAATTATAACTTGAGTTACGAAACTCGAAATTTAGATCCGTAAATTTTCCTTAAAACTAGACTCATATATCTTCTTACTGTAGTTTTTCCAGAATTTTTGGTGTGGTAAATTAGTACAGTTTATTAGTTAAAGTCTCCCCTATTACACAGTTTGACAGTTCTGACCTCTCTTCACTAAAAATAAATTATCTCATAATATATAACTCTTTTTCCTACGCCGTTTTCTTTATATAAAAATAGACTCAATAAGATTTAATTCTATATCTCATGCACAACATAATTCAATTTCTACTATTTTTGGTGATTTTTCAAAATCACGTCACTGCTGCTGTCCAACTATTCCCCTGCATATAATTACATAATTTCTTTAAAATAACTATCAACTAGGCATTTCATAACATCCAAAACATGTTCTTAATTAACCATTTTAATGGCTAATCATTACCAAGCATTTACAAGCCAATATTAAGCCATATCATAAGGTCATACGCACAAAATGGCTAAGTCCCTATACATGCCATAACTTAAAACGTTCGAGTCACAAAATACCAATATAATCCTTTGATAGTGTGTAAGGATCTCCGACGTCCTTTCGATCCCCGAGTTGGCTTGTAATACTATATAAAAAAAATAAAGAATGGGAATAAGCATAAAGCTTAGTAAGTTTACATGTAAATAGATGACAACATTCTTAATGAATTATCTTATGTTTTTCTTATCAAGATCACTTAAGCTTTTAACTCAATATACTTAAACTTGTATTCTTACCTGTACCTTTTAACATGAATTTGTCTTACCTTACCTTTTTAGCTTGAACCTGTCTTACCTTTACTTTGGTATACTCTTTGAATTTTCCCGTTGAACCACTTGGAATACTTAAGGATACGCGGGTATCTTTCCTTATGAAACTTAACCATTGTCATGTCTTGACATGGTCTTACGTGGTATCCTTGCCTTATGAACTCACCAATGTCATGCCTTGGCATGGTCTTACATGAGACCTTTGCCTTATAGTAACTTATCAATGCCATGTCTTGACATGGTCTTACATGATTTCCTTAAACCCTAATATCATGACATTTGTATCCTACACATTCCTAAGGTTCAACCGGAACTTTCTGAGATAGCTTTTCCATCAATTCATACTTGAGTCTTTAAATAATAAATTTACAGAATAAATATGTAAACGCTGGAATTTAATAGTATTAAATGTAAAATAATAGAATATTGCATTTATTTACTGCAAACTTACCTCGAAACCAAAATATGATAAACTATATCGATTTAGTCCACTATCTTTTTCTTTCCCCGATCTAACTCCGGATTTCATTCTTCTTGATCTATAATAGCAAATTTAGCTTATTTAATACTCACATTTACTAAAACAGTCCTTAACTCTAACTTTGGCAAAATTACATTTTTGCCCCTAAACTTTTACATATTTACGATTTTGCCCCTAGGCTCGAAAATTAAGCTTCAGCCCTTATTCTTATGTTTTATAACATGCTGAACATTTTTCCCTTCTATAGCAACTTCAAATTCTTACTATAACACATACTCATGAACAATAACAACTTTTACCAATTAGCTCGTTTTACTTGTTTTCACCGAAAATCACTTAGTAAAAATCATTCCTCTACTCATAAACATACATAATCTACCATCAATCATCAAAATACACAAGCTTTCAACAATGGCATAATTCAAAATATTCATCAAAATTCAAAATTCAAACATGGGTTTTGTAGCACTCGAAGCAACGATCTCAAAAACGTAAAAATTATCAAAAACCAAACTCAATTACTAACCTTAATATAACATGTAATGGCCGAATGGTTTGAAGCTAAGTTTCTTCTTCTCTCTGTTTGTTTCGTGAATATGATGATGAAAATGGGAAAATAAAACATGTTTCTTTTTGTATAATATTAATATATTTCATATCATTCCACTATCTTATAATAATATATATAAAATATACTTTAACCATAATTTAAGGTCTATGCAGTCCACTACTACTTATTTAAAGTTGGGAAAATTACAACTTTAATACTTCTATTTAAAAAGACATCAACAATTTAGCCATTACACATTAAACTATCAAATTTTCAATTCACGCAATTAAGCCCTTTTTAATAATTCAGCACCCAAACAATAAAATTAAATCACGAAAATTTCACACATAATAATTCACACATAATTAACACGGAAAATAATATTTAAAATATTTTTCCAACTCGGATTCGTGGTCTCGAAACCACTGTTCCGACTAGGCCCTAATTCGGGATGTTACAGTATCGAAGGTTGACGATAGTGTGGATGACTTCGATGACGATCCCCGAGCTCGTAACTTACAACCAAAATCTATAAAACAGAATAACAAAACACACAGAGTAAGCTAAATTAGCTTAGTAAGTCATAAGCAATTATCAACTCAATAATATTATAAATATATCAACTTCTTAAAAATCCAAATATCATTATAAATTCAAATAAACTTCCACACCTTTATACCAGCTCATAAAACCAAATTTAACTTCATATACCATCATCACACTTATTCATTTGACCAATATGTAAGATCAAATATATTATTACGCATATACACACCTATTTGACCGAATATTCAAGGTCAATTATAACACCACATAAATACTTACTTGTATGGCCGAATACACAAGGTTCATTATATCATCACATATGTCCGAATATATACAAGTTCTATATATATATATCATCATATATGACCGAATATACAAGTTCTATAAAACATCACATGTAGCCGAATATATACAAAGTCATTTATCTCAAATTTAGCTCAATTTCCACATCCACTTGAAATCTTATAAGCATAGGCTTGAAAATAAATCACCGGTATAAAACCTGCTAGGCATAAGCTTGAATCACACACTGGCACAAGTCCTACTAGACTCAAGGTCTGATTCTTATTCATCGGTAATAAGCCTGCTAGGCAATAAGCCCGATTACATTCACCAGCATAAAGCTTGCTAAGCTCAAAGCCCGAATATCACTATTATAATGCTGTCTCGTACGCAATTCATATAACAAAAATAAACTCCATATATTCCATATAAATCATGCGAACTTTTAAACGATATAACCATGTCGAATTAAACTCAAACACAATATTTCTATGCTCAAACACATTCAGCTAGCTCTTTTATGAGTCTATAGATTCCATAACAACATATTAAACTAAGTTACAATCAAGTTAAATGATGTCTAATTGCTTAAAAACTTACCTCGGATATCGACGAACGTTATAAATCGACTATTCGACTATTTTTGCTTTTCCCCGATCCAAGTTCGATTTCTTTTGTTCTTGATCTATATAATTTCAAATTAACCTCATTTAAATACAATTTCATTCAATTTAATCCAACAACACATAAATGGGTAAATTACCATTTTACCCCTGATATTTCATACCTTTACAAATTAGTTCTAATTGTATAAAACACAAAATACACAATCTCCATTTATTATGCTTAGGCCAAATGTTCATATTACAAATATAAATACACACATTTCATTTATTTTGCATTTTAGTCCCTCAATTTGTTATTTTTACAATTTAGTCCTAATTACTCAAAATCATCAAAACCCCTAATACAAAATATGTTAATCTAAAACATACCTTTCATATTTCATCATCAAACAACAAAAATCACAAGCTATCCACAATGGCACAACTCAAAATATTCATCAAAATATAAAATTAAAGCATGGGTCTTGAAGATTACTAAGCAACGATCTCAAAAACGTAGAAATTATCGAAAACCGAACAAAAACGAACCTTGATTGAGCTTGAATAAATGCCGAAACCTAGCTTGGTTTTCTTTCTTTTCCTTTGTTTTAGTTTCGATTCATAAAAAAAAAAGAATGAACATGGTTTATTATTTTATGATATATGTTATATTATAATAGTTTATTAAATTAACTTAAATGAAATAATATAAAAATCATATAACACATGTCTTTATCTATTACCGTCCACTTTTGAAACACCCCAAACCCGGCCCACGAGCTTTGACCAGATTTGGTATGTTCCTCAAGTAAACCGGTTTCAAATTCTTTTGTTACTTAGAGAAAAACTTGTGTGATTTGAAAGAAAGTTTATTGTTTGGGTTGGGCTTGTGTTGAAAACAAACTGGATTTTTATATTAGAAAACCCTTTTTTTTATGTGATAAATCATATAAAGTATTTAAAAAAAAACATAAATTACTTAGTCTTTAACTTAATCAAAATTTGTAACACAATAAAACAACAAGTAGAAATAAAAATCGTTCATCATGGCCTTATGGCCTTATTACATCAAATAATTCCCAAAATAAACTTAAAGTACTTAATTAAAATAAAAGTCACAAATAATAAAATTTTCCTTGCTGTGCATGGCCATCCCTAAGCTTCTACCGAGCCCGGTCCATTACTAATCGTCACCTGAAAATAGTCCCACAACGGGGTGAGTCAACAGACTCAATGTGTACACAACACTAAATCATAATAGAATCAGGCATACAATAGTTACACATTCAAAACATAAAATACAAGTTATGATGCATTCCCAAACCCAAACCTAATTGTCCATCCGCTACACACCCCCGTACCTGCCAGTCACACCGTGGGGACTACTAAGTCGACCCTCCTTCCGCTACACTCCAAATTGCGGTCTTAGGTCACCGCATTCGTGGTCTTAGGTCACCACGTTCAGATTACTGTGGTCTTAAGTCACCACTTTCAGATTACTGTGGTCTTAGGTCACCACTTTCAGATTACTGTGGTCTTAGGTCACCACTTTTCACTTCCCCTTTATCATATAACCCGAATGCCCCATATATTTCATATCATGCATATCATACTTAAATTCACATTCATGTCACTTTTCACATGTTAACATATTTCGTAATCCTAGCAGGAGTAGGAAACGTACCAGAGTACTTTGTACCATAACATGGTACCTTAGCCACTTTCATATTCTTAATATCTCATATATTAATTAAACATAGCCATAACACATATTACGAAATAGTGTGGGGTACACACGTGATTTGCTTAACGAATTTCTTGAAATCCCGAAATCTGATCTATTGCCTTAGATCTCAAATTCCTACATTTGATTAATCACTTACTATTTAGCATAAAGCCTATTTGGCTATAAAACCAAATCCTAGTAGGATTTGTATTCTTAAAACCTACCTTGTTGCCGAATTGACTATAGTCAAATCCCGAAAACCTTGCTTCTTTAATGCTATCGAAATCCCTATGTACCCATATTAGATCCAATCTAACATTAAATCATAATAATATAGCTTATGGCCGAATGGTATTCATAACTTACCTTAGATCTTAGAAGTCCCGAAAGATACCTTCTTGTAGTTGACAACTCTTAAATCCCGAAAACACCCTTCCATAATTCGGCCAAAATCAATAATAGAGATTAGTCCCTAAATCTTCGATAGGTCTAGAATATAAAAGAATTGAAACCAAACTTGAATCTTACCCTTATTTGAAGGAATCGATTGCACCTTCACTTCAACCTTCAGAGATTCGGCTATGGCTAAATGATGCTCTCACAACTTTCGGCTTTTGGAGGGATTAGAAAGAAAAGAGAAGGAAGGGTAAAAATGGAGGATTCGGCTAGACAAAAGAAAAAGAGAAGAGAAGAGAAGAGAACACTAAGAAATTTGGCAGAGAGAAGAGGAGAAGAAAAATTGATGAGTAGCCCTCTTTCCTTCCTTTTATAGCCAAAATTACTACTCAGAATCCCTTACTTGGCCACCACTCTTCTTTATTTGATAACTTTATCTCCTTAATTATCACAAAATAAAAGAACTTAATCCAACAGTTATCTCTTGAAAATAATGATAATTTAAAACCCTTATTTATCCATCATTTATCCATCTATTATCTTTAAATAAAATAAAAGAGATAAAACTTCTACAATTTAGCCATGTGCCGTCCACCTCACTTCTTCTGGAGGCAAAATAAATTTTTTTTTTATTTGCTTCCCATGTGACTCGAACTCAGGCCCAACACCCTTGCATGTGGCGCCATTTTCAGAGGCCCTAAGTGGCATCTCCAGGCCACTTTTCCAAGCCCGTTTGTGTGTCAAATTTCACAAACTTTTTCTTTTAAGGCCACATTGCCTTAATTTCCTCTTTTAAACTTTAAAACTCGACATTTCTAAGTCATTTCTAAGTTTCCAAAAATTTTCGTTTGGCTCTTTAAACTTGACATTTCCTTACATTTCCAAGTATCCAGAAATGTTCACTTTCCTCTTTTGAATCATTTCCAAATCATTTCCTTACATCCCCTAGTTTCCAAAAATGTTCACTTTCCTCTTTTACACTTAACGTTTCCAAAGCATTTCCTTACATTTCCTTACATTTCCATACTTTTCCATACATTTCCATACATTTCCATACATTTCCATACATTTCCATACATTTCCATACACCTTAGGGTTCCTAGAACTCCTCAGAACACATCCAACACACCCACTGAGCCCACTATCTCATGAATTAGACACGAACACATAACCCCTAATCTAGGATGTTACAGTTCTACCCTCCTTAAAAATAATTTCGTCCTCGAAATTACTTATTAACAGCCGTACAATCCTTCTCACCGCACTATGCTTTCGCTGCGCACTCTGATATTAATAGAACCATCCTACTTTCTAGGCACAATCCCTAAGTTCACGCCCTCTAGAACTCATTTCTAACGTCGCGATTTAATCTGATTAAAAAGTTTTATGCATTAGTACTTTTGTTCCACTGATTATCCCGCGAAGAAGTTTTATGGAAAGAATTTTAGGAGTGGTTCTTTCGTATGCACACAGTCTTTTCATTCATACATCCATCAATCAGTTATGAACTTTCGTTCATTCAGAGAAACGTTGTAGTTTCCATTGTTGTTGTTTTCTCACTACCCAGGGGTATTTTCGTAATTTGTCCTACAGGGGTATTTTCGTAATTTTTTCAAAAGAAAAATTCCTTGGTGATTTTGTCACAAAATATTTTGAAAATTTTGAATTCCCGGGGTATTTTGGAAAAATTTTGAAGTCCGGGGGTATTTCGGTAATTTTTTCACAAATCGGGGTAAATTTGTAAAATTTTAATAAATCAGGGATATTTCAAAATTTTGCAAAACTTGAGGGTTCTTTTTGAGAATTGCACTTTCCAAAACAGTGATGTTGCAAAAATTTGGAAATCAAGGTCATTTTGGTAATATTGTAAGTCAGGGGCAATTTTGTAATTTTCCAAAAATCAAGGTATTTTGACATTTTGCAAATTAGGGTTTTTGAACATTTACAAAATAATGAAATTTTGGTAAAACTGTTGAGTAGTTTGACATTTTATAAACTAAGGGCATTTTTGTAATTTTACCGCTAGGGATATTTTTGTAATTTCATAAATCAAAAATTTTTTCGAATTTTTTTATAGAGATTGTTTTCACAATTTAAAGAAAATATGATTTTTAAGAGTTTTATAATTAGGGTTTCCATAAAAACACGGCTAGTTCCTTTTCGGGTTTTAGTCATTGTGTTTAGCCTATGACCGAGTCCTCTTGGTCAAGGTGAACCAAAGCTACGCACCAAGCAGGATTCAAATGGAGAGGAGGTGAGTCACGCGGACTGCTTAAATACCAAGCTCCCATCGAAACCATTCCTAGACATGCGCACAGAGGTTGCCACACCCTAACTCGGTTGACTTAGCCATAGGTTTGTTTAGTTAACAATTAAGTCTTATGTAGTAGTTGGGGTAAACTAGTCCTAGGGTTCAAGTACCTATCATTCTATTCTACGTTCCATTCCTTTTCTACCCTTCTATAAATCACATAATCACACAGATGGTTAGGGGTACTTACCTGGTGGACTGCGGGTCGGAGACTTAGGTGCCATGCCAGAAAAACCCTGCTTATCTTCAAAACTCATTTGGGCTCAATTTGAAAACGTTTTGGGCCTTAGCCCGCAGGTCGAGAGTTTAAAACTGGGCTCTGATACCAAATTGAAACACCCCAAACCCAGCCCACGAGCTTTGACCAGATTTGGTATGTTCCTCAAGTAAACTGGTTTCAAATTCTTTTGTTACTTAGAGAAAAACTTGTGTGATTTGAAAGAAAGTTTATTGTTTGGGTTGGGCTTGTGTTGAAAACAAACTGGATTTTTATATTAGAAAACCCTTTTTTTTTATATGATAAATCATATAAAGTATATTTTAAAAAAAAACATAAATTACTTAGTCTTTAACTTAATCAAAATTTGTAACACAATAAAACAACAAGTAGAAATAAAAATCGTTCATCATGGCCTTATGGCCTTATTACATCAAATAATTCCCAAAATAAACTTAAAGTACTTAATTAAAATAAAAGTCCCAAATAATAAAATTTTCCTTGCTGTGCATGGCCATCCCTAAGCTTCTACCGAGCCCGGTCCATTACTAATCGTCACCTGAAAATAGTCCCACAACGGGGTGAGTCAACAGACTCAATGTGTACACAACACTAAATCATAATAGAATCAGGCATACAATAGTTACACATTCAAAACATAAAATACAAGTTATGATGCATTCCCAAACCCAAACCTAATTGTCCATCCGCTACACACCCCCGTACCTGCCAGCCACACCGTGGGGACTACTAAGTCGACCCTCCTTCCGCTACACTCCAAATTGCGGTCTTAGGTCACCGCATTCGTGGTCTTAGGTCACCACGTTCAGATTACTGTGGTCTTAAGTCACCACTTTCAGATTACTGTGGTCTTAGGTCACCACTTTCAGATTACTGTGGTCTTAGGTCACCACTTTTCACTTCCCCTTTATCATATAACCCGAATGCCCCATATATTTCATATCATGCATATCATACTTAAATTCACATTCATGTCACTTTTCACATGTTAAAATATAACATATTTCGTAATCCTAGCAGGAGTAGGAAACGTACCTGAGTACTTTGTACCATAACATGGTACCTTAGCCACTTTCATATTCTTAATATCTTATATATTAATTAAACATAGCCATAACACATATTACGAAATAGTGTGGGGTACACACCTGATTTGCTTAACGAATTCCTTGAAATCCCGAAATCTGATCTACTGCCTTAGATCTCAAATTCCTACATTTGATTAATCACTTACTATTTAGCATAAAGCCTATTCGGCTATAAAACCAAATCCTAGTAGGATTTGTATTCTTAAAACCTACCTTGTTGCCGAATTGACTATAGTCAAATCCCGAAAACCTTGCTTCTTTAATGCTATCGAAATCCCTATGTACCCATATTAGATCCAATCTAACATTAAATCATAATAATATAGCTTATGGCCGAATGGTATTCATAACTTACCTTAGATCTTAGAAGTCCCGAAAGATACCTTCTTGTAGTTGACAACTCTTAAATCCCGAAAACACCCTTCCATAATTCGGCCAAAATCAATAATAGAGATTAGTCCCTAAATCTTCGATAGGTCTAGAATATAAAAGAATTGAAACCAAACTTGAATCTTACCCTTATTTGAAGGAATCGATTGCACCTTCACTTCAACCTTCAGAGATTCGGCTATGGCTAAATGATGCTCTCACAACTTTCGGCTTTTGGAGGGATTAGAAATAAAAGAGAAGGAAGGGTAAAGATGGAGGATTTGGCTAGACAAAAGAAAAAGAGAAGAGAAGAGAAGAGAACACTAAGAAATTCGGCAGAGAGAAGAGGAGAAGAAAAATTGATGAGTAGCCCTCTTTCCTTCCTTTTATAGCCAAAATTACTACTCAGAATCCCTTACTTGGCCACCACTCTTCTTTATTTGATAACTTTATCTCCTTAATTATCACAAAATAAAAGAACTTAATCCAACAATTATCTCTTGAAAATAATGATAATTTAAAACCCTTATTTATCCATCATTTATCCATCTATTATCTTTAAATAAAATAAAAGAGATAAAACTCCTACAATTCAGCCATGTGCCGTCCACCTCACTTCTTCTGGAGGCAAAATAAAATTTTTTTTTATTTGCTTCCCATGTGACTCGAACTCAGGCCCAACACCCTTGCATGTGGCGCCATTTCCAGAGGCCCTAAGTGGCATCTCCAGGCCACTTTTCCAAGCCCGTTTGTGTGTCAAATTTCACAAACTTTTTCTTTTAAGGCCACCTTGCCTTAATTTCCTCTTTTAAACTTTAAAACTCGACATTTCTAAGTCATTTCTATGTTTCCAAAAATTTTCGTTTGGCTCTTTAAACTTGACATTTCCTTACATTTCCAAGTTTCCAGAAATGTTCACTTTCCTCTTTTGAATCATTTCCAAATCATTTCCTTACATCCCCTAGTTTCCAAAAATGTTCACTTTCCTCTTTTAAACTTAACGTTTCCAAAGCATTTCCTTACATTTCCTTACATGTCCATACTTTTCCATACATTTCCATACATTTCCATACATTTCCATACACCTTAGGGTTCCTAGAACTCCTCAGAACACATCCAACACACCCACTGAGCCCACTATCTCATGAATTACACACGAACACATAACCCCTAATCTAGGATGTTACAACTTTTCTCTCATTTTTTTAATGGGCTAATTGCAACATAAAGGCTTCTACTAATAAAGGCAATAGCAATTAGGCCCTTTTTAAAAATAATCCCCAATTTTTATTTTATGCGATTAAGTCATTTTATGAAATTAAACACATAAACAATCAAATTTTCATATGAAACTTTCACACATGCTAATTCACATATAATAAACATGGAAAAAATATTTAAATATTTTTTGACTAGGATTCGTGGTCTCGAAACCACCGTTCCGATTAGGGTCTAAATTAGACTGTTACAACATCTCATTCACAAATATTTTTACTTTTAAAGTACTTTTTCTAATCGTTTTGGTTTTGAATTTTTGTTTTGTTGCACATATTGGCTAATCTATAATCATTATATCACACTGATCCCTCCTATTTCACTCTATTTTTACAAAATCGACCATAATATATTTACTTAACCCTCAATACATATGGCTAGACGTCTATAGTCGTGTAGTTCAAGACCAAAGAAAAAGGGTAAGTACAAGTTGATATTTTGGCTTGGGTTTTGTATGAAGGTTCATCAAGAAGTGTTTTCTGGCTCAAAAATAGGTACTAAAGATAAATAATAGGGTTAGCTTTTTGGTCTGAGTGTATACGAAACAACGCCTTAGGTCATCTTTAGGTATCTTAATATTCACAACTCTAATCAACCAAACAACCGCAAATTTAACAATTTATCATCATACCTGCATGCTCATTTCCTTATATTCTCTATATCATTTGGTACATTCAATTACTTAATACCTATTTTATAGTGTAATATATAGAACTTATTAGTCTAAAAATAAAAAATTTAAAGTCACATATCCTCATGTCAAATTTACTGTCAAACTCTACGAGGATTCTGCACTTAATACAAATCAGGCTTGTTCTATACACTATTCTTGAATTGTTCTTTATGTTCGTTCTTTCATTCAAGTTTATATCGTTTAGTAGATCCATGAGGAACTAATCCTCCTGTGGGGGATTAGAGAGTGGAGGTATGAATAGTTAACTATTTTGTAGGGATTTCTTAACGGATCAGTTGCTAAAGAAAGGAAGAATCTAAACCCTAGTCCTAACAACCCTAGGAAGTCATCAAGGTGGGAATTAACACAAATTTGGTATGGCCTACTCGTGAACATCTAAACCCTGAATCGGTCTAGATTGCGAGGTCAGAAGATAAATATTTCTTGCCGACTCAGTGTTTTAGTAAATGTTCTTGTCGGTTTTGGAAAGATGGCCATTTTAATTTTTTTTTATGTTTTAATTACTTTATTATATTAATTTAACATTTTTAATTTAATAAACTTTAAAATAAACATCACAAAACATCCATTATAATTAGATATGATCTAATTCCAACATAAAACCTCCCACTTCCACTAAATAAGCCATTTATTTAATAAAAACCAATAGCGATTAAGTTTTACATATTTTATGATTTGGTCCTTTTTCCTTAATTAACAACCAAATCGCTAAAATTTTCAGACCAAACTTCAATATACCTATATAGTAACTTTGTAAATATTAAATAAAAATATTTACGAGCTCGGTTAACAGAAACGAGGTCCTGATACCTCATTTTCTAAAACTACTTCAACTAAACTATTTGTTTAATTAACAAAAATTATTAAACCAAAATCCTATATAATATTATAATTGACTCGTAGATATTAAATAATAATATTTACAAACTCACTTCTCAGATTTTTGATCCCGAAACCACTATTTTTGACACAACTGAAAAATGGGATATTACAAGTTTTCAGTTAAGTATCCAAATGGCACCTTATGAAGCTCTTTATGGTCATAAGTGTCGCTCTCTCTTATGTTGGACTGAAGTGGGTGAAAGAAGGTTGTTTGGTCCAGAATTGGTTTCAGAGATTGAAGACAAGATTCGATTAATTCGATATAGGTTGAAGGCAACTTTTGATAAACAGAAGTTATATGTTGATTGGAAGCATAAGGACATCGAGTTTAATGTGGAAGATTGGGTTTTCCTTAAAGTCTTTCCATGGAAGAAGGTTCCCAGGCTCAGTCGAAAGGGCAAGTTAAGCCCTAGGTTCATTGGCCCATATCGAGTGCTTAAAAGGGTTGGTTCTGTGGCTTATCAACTAGAACTGCCTCCTGAGTTAGATCATATCCACGATGTGTTTCACATCTTGGTGTTGAGACGGTATCGATCAGATCCCTCACATGTTGTACCAGTATAGGAGATTGAGGTTCAACCAGATTTGACATTTGAGGAGGAACCTGTTCAAATATTGTATCATGAAATTAAGGTATTAAGGCAAAAGCAAAATCCTTTAGTTAAAGTGCTTTGGAGAAATCATGGTGTTGAAGAGGCTACTTGGGAGCCAGAGGACTCTACTCAGCTTTAGTATCCTTATCTATTTGAATCAGATAATTTTGATGATGGAATTTCTTTAAGGTAGGTAGAGTTGTAACACCATAAATTTTATATTAATGAGGGTGTAAAATATTTTAAAAATAATAAAATAGCCTAGTGGTTAGTTAATAAATGGAAAAGCACAGAATTAAATTAAGGTCCCAAGTTCGAATCTTTTTCCTTGCAAAATAGTTAAATTTTGCAAAATGTAACACCCCAGGTTTTATGAATTCTAGTTGTTAAGCATGTCAAATAATTTGGTTTGATGTGGTAGTTAAATGCCTTGGATGTTTGCCTTAGGTTCTGAGTTTAATTCCCTTGTTTTGAATTTTCCTATTTATTTTAGGGTTATGTTCAACTTGATCCTTAGGGCTTATCTCTTATTTTTATTGAATTCTGACAAGAATGAGCGTACTAGTTTAGTGGTAAGGCTTTAACTTATCACTTGGGCTTGTTTTTGAATCCCGTGTTGCGCGTGAGTGTAATATTTTGTCCTTTGCACTTGTTAGTAGTTGTTGAGATTAATTTAAATTCTAAAAAAATCTGGTGGGTGGGATTTGGATTAAATTAAATCTTGTAATTATTTATTTTATTTTAATTTTAATTTCACCAAATCCCTACTGTCTCTCCCACTTTGAGTTGTCCAAACTCCCACTCCCCTTTACACGTTACTGTCATTTGTTTCCCATATGTTGTCGTTTTCATCTCATTTTCTCTTGGTACTTTCTTTTCTTCCTTTTCGCTTTGATCATTCTTGAATACTACCAATTATTTTGTGTGTTTTGACGCTTGGATTGTATTCTATTCCCAGTGTAAGTTTAATTTGGTTACTTTTGCTGTCTTTCTATTATTATTTTAGTTTTAGTTCGTTTTTTGAACGAGTTGGGTTTGTATTGGTATATTTTCTGTTTGTTATTGTAATTAGCATCTTTGTGGTTTTCGATTAGGCGAAAGGTGTGAGAATCTAAACCCTTCAGTAGAGTAGGCTCGATTTTAGACATTGTCTCGGAGAGGTGAGTAAGCGAATTGTGATTTAGGATATGAAATTTCGGTTTAAGGATGTGTTTTTAGATAAGTTTTCTCTCGGTTAATTGGTGTGATTTAATGAACGATGGTAGGTTTTTGTGAGTTCCGATTGTGTGGTTGATCAAATCAACAATCAGGTGTGTGAAACTAATCCAAAATATCGCTCGAAACTTGAGAAAATTAGGAAAACAGGGGCTGTTTTTTAAACTACCCAATGCCACACGGCAGTGTGCCAGGCCTTGTGGTAGGCCGTGTGCTGGGCCATGTGGAGCACAGGGTCGTGCGTGATTATACTTCCTGTGTGGTAAACTGTGTATGCCACACGACTGTGTGGTTGGTCGTGTGCTAGCCCATATAGACCACACGGGCTAACTTTTTTGGTCGTGTAGACCTTTTGGGCCAATTTTAAGGCACAATTAGGGGTCAAATAGGGGACTCAAAAATTGGGTATGTAGGCATCATGTAGGCCCGAAAAAGCGTAAGTTTTAATATGTATATACGCAAAGGTAAGCCTAGGCAATATGTTATGTTCCCTATATGAAAAGATATGTGTATGCATGCCGTAGGACTTATGATATATGTATGTACGATATTATGACTATGTTTATGTATATGTTTTTAGGTGGGATGTGACATGATAGAGGAAGTGCTATAGGTCAGTTTTTACTGCAATTATGGCGGCTATACCGTAAAATTTCTATTTGGCAGCTTAGCTGCATAATTATAAGTGGCATACCACCACATATTGGTGTGATTGGATGAATGAACTTTTGTAGCCCTAATTAAGGATGAGTAAAACTCGATTCAACTCGAAAAATTTTAAAAAAAATTCAAATTTCGATTTAAATGAATCAAGTTATTCGAATTAATTGAGTTGTTCGAGTCAACTCGATTTTTTTTTGAATTTCGAGTTCTAATCGAATTTGATTTTCGAATTTGATTTTTGAATTTGATTTTCGAATTTGAAATAAGTTGAATTATTCGAATAAACCGAATATCAAACTATAATATTTTTCATTTTTATCCCAAACTCCCAAACCTCTTTACTTTCCCCCAAAAACTTTTACTCCCTCCCACTTTCTCCCCAAAACTTATTATACTCCCCTCCCATCCCATCCCACCCCACCCCCTTTTCCCCCAAACCCATTCCCCCAAATTCTTTTTTTTGAATAATTTCTCCCCAAAATTTTACTCCAACTTCCAAAACTTTTTATCTTCCCCCTTAACTTTTATTTCTCACCCTTTACCGTCAAATGAAAAATTAAAATCATTCAAGAAAAATCCTTAAACCTAAAGAGTAATAATTTTATTTATATATACTATTTATATTATTAAATTAAATTTCACATTCTGTACTATTTATATTATTGAATTGTTTAATCATATTGAATCTTTATAACATTTTTTGTTAAAATTGAATTATTAATGATGTCATAAAATATTCGCGTTAAAATTTTATGTTGGTATCAATTCCACATTTTATTTTAAAAATAACTTTTATTATAAAATCATATTTTTTACATTTAATATATTTTTTAATTTCAAAATACATAGTGACAAGAATCAGAAGATAATTGAAGCAACTAAGTAAGCAAAGAAGCTAATCTGTATATAAAATATTAATAAATAAATTATGAGGGGATGAAAGTTAATAACAAATTTGACTACGGTGGGTGACAGTGATTACAAGAACCCAAAATATTTTTTCTTTTAATTTAACTTGAACAAATATATTTGATTATTCGATTTGAATTCCATCTCATTTGACTCGATTTGAGAAAATTTCAAATTGAGTTAAGATGATAAAATAAGATTCGTCTACTCGAAAAACTTGAAATTTTTTCATTCGATTCGATCGAACACTCACCCCTAGTCCTAATTGGTGTGACTGGTTGGGCGGAGATGGTACTTAATGGATGGGGGTAGGATATGATATGATATGAAATGTGTTACGACATGATATGAAATATGATATGATATATGATATGCTCCGTTATGAAATCTGTTATGCTATGATACACTATGATATATGTATATATTTACCATGATATGTGAGCCAAACCACACACTGGGCGTTAAGCTCATGCGTTTGCTTGTTTTACTTCAGGTGATCTTCAGACTTAGGATTGGACGGCCACTTAGGAGCTCGAATTTCACTCTTTCGATTTAAGTATATATTGGACCCCCTTTTGTTTATATGGAGCTTTTAGATTTTCACACATTTTAAATTTTGTTTGGGACGTTAAGATTATTTTGGTATTTATTTTTGCAGTTTTTTTTAACTTATATTGATGCTTAACTCAAGACAACTAAAAATGAACCACGATTATAAAATCAATTTACTATAATGTTTTCCGTTGCAAGTTTAATTGAAATTCGCTTAAGTGTTTTATCTCACAAACGAAGTAAATTAAATATGTTTTGGTAAATTAGCAAAGGTGGATTTCTTCAACGTACTGATGAGTTTTCGAAGATGGTATGTCATCAACGGGTTAATTAAACTTGTTTTGTTTCGAGTTAAAGAGTTTCTGTCAAAATGAGGAAATTTTGTTTTCACGTGCAATGTAACCTCCACAATCCAACCATAACGTCTAGGTCGGGTATGGGGTATTACACAAAATCCCTTATTTTTTCAATCTGTGTGACGTACATACCTTTTTACCTAGGTATAAACATTGTTTTTTTTAAATGATCAGCCTTTAATCCCATTATCCCCACCCTAGCCTTTCCTCTCTATATCCTCTCCTATTCTCTTTTCAATTTTTTTTCTTTCTTCCTTGTTGCCGCCGCCCATAGCTTCTTGATCTACCATCTTTTTCTTTTCTTTTCTCCACAAGATCTTGCACCATCTCCTCCTCAATCTTTCTGCCATTTTCCCTTAATTTTCCATCCCCAAATATAAAATTTTGTATCTCCAAGAACGATTCTCATTGTTGCCAAGAAGTGCCATTGCTGCCCCTACCACCTAGTTTGTGTAAGTTCTTCCTTTTTCTCAATTTCTTGATGAATCTTATGAGTTCAAAACCCAAACTTCTAGATTTTGAATTTGAGGGATTTTTAAAGTTTTTAAGGGACTTTTTTCCAGCTTTTTAAGTGATCTTAAAGGTGGTTTTAAATTAGCCCCAATTTCGCCACCGTTGGTGGTGGTGCGCGCACCTATGGGCAAGAAAAGGGGGTTGTTGTTTCTTTAAGTTTTCCCATATTTTTCCAAAATTATCTTGGGTTCTTGAAACCCACATAACCAACCTTTAATTATGTGTTAATTAGTGAAAATCAATCTTGACAAATTGGCAATTCAGATCTGACAATTCGGGAAGTGTGTGGTTGATTATAAACTAGTTTATAGTTTGGTTAAGATATTAGGGAACGATTGTTAATTGAATAATTAAATAATTTTAATCATGGATTAGCTATTGATTTTACAGTATTTAAATGAGTTAGGTGCCAACTTAAACACCCCAAATGAACGGTGAAGCCGAAAGATGTTCACTCTTCCGATTCGCATCAAATCATTGTAAGAGACTTAAATAGTTTGGATCTAAAAAATAGTTATAATTGTAATGGTTGGTTTGAACCCATAAGTGGGTGTTTGGGGGTTGTTTAAGAGGCATATTGATTGAGTTTAATACTGATTTTTAATTTAGGTTAATTTTAAAGCTTATTAGAGAAACTGCAAGATTTACAAGTGTGCTGCAAAAGAGAGTAAAATAAGGTGTGGGTCCAAACTAAAAAACTTTAATGTTAATAATGATTTTAATGGTATGATTGATGATTTAGCTTACTGATCAGGCTTGAGTAAATAGCTAAGTAATTAAAATTGTAAGAGGCCAAACCAGGTACATTTCAAGCCTTAACTGTTTGGCATGTGATAAACCGCAATATATTCATATTTTAATCCCACGTTTAGCATACTTTTGGATGATTTATCTCCTGAATTGTGAAATTTGGTGCTCCTAATCCTTTAATTTCATGTTTTATACTTAGGGGAGCACCAGAGGATGAAAAGAACGAGAAACGGGCCAAAAACGGAGAGAATGGCCCAAAGTACGAAATGTACACGGCCTGGGCCCATGCCACATGGCCGTGGCTCTTTAGCAGACCCGACCACGGCCTGAATTCGATTCACACGGTCGTGCCACACAGACGTGTCCCTGACGTGACCTGTTTTAATTCTATTCGGAATAGGGTACTTAGAGGCAAAGAAAGACATTCTAAAAGCCTATATAAACACCCTAGAGGCCAACCTTTAAAGGGGGTTCAGGTAGGCCGAGGAGCCAAGCCAAAGAGGTCAAAATTGTGGGATTTACTCGAAGAAAGCCAATTGATTCATCTCAAAAAAATCGGAATTATACTTAAGACGGAAGATCTTCCCTTCAATTTCCTTCAAGGGGTTTTAGGGTTTTTCTTATGTTTTGTTTTATACTTTCTTTTGAGATGTATTCTTTTATAATTATGAACTAAACCCTTCAAATACCTGAGGGGGATGAAACCTAAGACGGATCTTGTTATTGTTTTCTGAACTATATAATAAATACTTGATTTGTTCTTATTTATGTGTTCTTAATTCTTGTTTTGATATTTTAGAATATTAATTCAAGTATTGATGCCTCTAGGCAGTGGAGGGATATTTCCTGTTTAAGAGTAGATCTAGCATAATTAAGCGGGGTTGATCGCAACCTTAGAGATAGGATGACGAAAATCTGCCGGATTAGGGTCAAACCTAATATGGGAGTCCATAGATCGAGTTAATGCAATTCTAGAGGTTTTAATTAGAAAGAGATTTCAATTAATCAACCTAGGGTTAGACATTAGTAGCCTCGAGAGAGGTATTAATATAAATTAGGGAATCCTACGGATCAAGTCAAGTGAATAAATCGTCTGGTTCAGAGTTAAATAACAAGTGAAGTCTAGGTGGATTCTTCCTCGGGTATTGTCTTAATCAATTGGTTTTTCCCAAAAGTATTTTCCCCAATTCCTTCTCTGTGTCTTACCATCTTCAGCTTAGTAGTTAGTTAATTTTAGGTTAAACAACAATTCCTTTAATTCTTAGGCTAAATAATAAAAAGAATGTCAGTATTAGTACTTTTAGTTCCCTTGGGTTCGATAATCCAGTCTTGCCACTAAACTATACTACTGTTCGATAGGTGCGCTTGCCTCAATCGTGGTGATAGTTGGTTTCTAGGCTCGATCATTCATTATATAAAATTTAAGACTTTCCAACCACCATCAAGTTTTTGGCGTCGTTGCTGGGGAATTGAAATATTAAGAATGCTTAATTTTTATTACTTTAGCCATATTTTATTTTTGCAATTAA
This sequence comes from Gossypium australe, assembly GCA_005393395.2. Lineage (NCBI taxonomy): Eukaryota > Viridiplantae > Streptophyta > Magnoliopsida > Malvales > Malvaceae > Gossypium > Gossypium australe. The sequence continues at coordinate 96,549,280 of CM016622.1, read as the reverse complement.
ATTTTATTTTTTACTTTTCTAAATTTTCTTCTTTGCTTCTGATTGGTATTCTAGTTTATGACTAGAAGAAACCCGTCAGGACTGCAACTTTACGATAGTGAAACTAAAAGCACAGTTCACAGAAACCGAAGAAAAATAAGGAGAAGCCTACAGTACATACAAGAAGAGCAAGAAAACGAAATTAATACTACCGAAGAGATGGCTGAGAATAATCCGCTACCTCTAGAGATGGCCAAAAATCATGCTCCTCGAACTATGTATGATTATGATAAACCTAATTTAATAGGAACTGGGTCAAGTATTGTTAGACCTGCTATTGCTGCAAATAATTTTGAACTGAGACCTAACACAATTCAGATGATACAGTAATTTGTTCAGTTTGATGGTTTGCAGGATGAAGATCCAAATAATCACTTGGCGAATTTCCTAGAATTTTGCGATAATTTCAAAATAAATGGCATTTCTAATGATGCCTTGGTTATTTCCCTTTTCTTTGAGGAATAAAGTTAAACAGTGGTTGAACTCGTTACCAAGAGGATCAATCACTACATGGGAACAAATGACCGAAAAATTTTTATTGAAATATTTTCTGCCGGCTAAAGCGGCTAAGTTGAGGAATGATATCTCTTCTTTTATGTAGATGGATTTAGAAACACTTTACGATGCATGGGAGAGATACAACGATCTATTGAGAAGGTGTCCACATCATGGATTACCCTTGTGGCTACAGGTCCAAACTTTTTATAACGGTGTGAACCCCTCAACCAGACAGTTGATTGATTCAGCAGCCGGTGGAACCTTGAATAACAAAACACCTGAGGCAACCTATGAATTCATTGAAGAGATGTCACTGAATAATTATCAGTGGCAAGTCACGAGGACAAGGCCAACAAAAGCTGCCAGTGTTTTCAACCTCGACGCAATAACCATGCTATCAAATCAGGTAGAGATGTTAAATAAAAAGATTGATGGTTTATGTGGTTCTTCGCAGGTACATCCAGTTATGCAGTGCGATATGAATGGATGAGGGATGAGCAATACAGAATATCCACCTTACAACTCGAGCACTGAAAACGAGCAAGTTCACTATATGGGTAACAATTTTAAACCTCAAAATAACCCTTATAGTAATACTTATAATCTAGGTTGGAGGAACCACCCCAATTTTTCATGGGGTGGTCAAGGAAATCAGAGACAACAACCCCCTCCAAACTTTGAACAACAACCCTACCCACAGGAAAAGAAGTCGAACCTTGATGATATGCTAGAAAAATTCATTTCAGCGTCAGAAATTCATTATCAGAATACCAAAACGACGTTGAATAATCAGCAAACATTAATTCAAGAGATTAAAAATCAACTAGGATAGTTGACCAAGTTAGTTTCCGAAAGGCAACCAGATTGTTTACCTAATAATACTGAACCTAAACCACAAGAGCAAGTGAAGGCAGTAACATTAAGGAGTGGGAAGGAATTGGTTGAAGCAGAAAAGAAGATGCCACAAGAAACTAATAAGGAGAAAAGTGAGGAAATCGAGAATGTAACACTGGTACATGAAGAATTTAAGCCACCGATCCATATCTGGCAAAGTTGAAGAAAGATCGCTTAGATGCACAATACGGTAAATTTCTTGAACTTTTTAAACAGTTACATATTAACTTACCTTTTGTTGAGGCTATTTCGCAGATGCCAACGTACGCAAAATTCCTAAAAGAGCTTCTAAAAAATAAAAGGAAGTTTGAAGAGATATCAACTGTGGAACTTAATGAAGAATGTTCAGCCATCCTCCAAAACAAGCTACCAACCAAATTGAAAGATCAAGGAAGTTTCACTATTCCATGTTTAATTGGTAGTTTAAATATAAAGAAATCACTAGCTGATCTAGGTGCCAGTATTAATTTAATGCCTTACAAAATGTTTAAGCAACTTGGTCTTGGGGAACCAAAACCCACTAGGATGAGTATTCAGTTAGCTGATAGATCTGTTAAATATCCTAGGGGAATTATTGAAGATATTCTGGTAAAAATTGATAAATTTATATTCCCTGTTGATTTTGTTGTGCTCGACATGGATGAAAACGTTGAGGTACCTTTAATTTTGAAGTGCCCCTTTTTAGCTATTGTTAGGGTTGTTATTGATGTAGGTGATGGTAAACTTGCACTAAGGGTAGGCAACGAGGAAATTATTTTTCAAATTTACGATGCTATGCGATATTCTAAAGAACAAGATGATTCCTGTTATTTTATTGATACCATTGATCATTTTATTCAAGATTCTTTGCAGTAAATCATACATGACGACACGATGGAACTGTGTCTTACCCAAGGTGAGGGGGCAGATAATGATACCGATAAGTTAAATTCTAATACATCTTCCTCTAGACAAAAGAAAGAAGAGGGCATTGAAATTAACGACGAACTAAAACAAAAACCCTCTATTAAAGAGCCACCCAAATTGGAATTAAAACAGTTGCCAAATCACTTAGAATATGCATTCCTCGGGGATAATTCTACGCTACCAATAATCATCTCTTCAGAATTGGAACCCAAAGAGAAAAACGAGTTGCTACAAGTACTAAGGGAACACAAAAGAGCCATAGCTTGGAAAATTTCTGACATTAAAGGAAAAATTCCATCGTTTTGCACCCACAAAATTTTAATGGAAATTGAGTATAAACCATGTGTGCAACCTCAAAGACGATTGAATCCCAACGTGAAAGAAGTTGTTAAAGTTGAGGTAATTAAACTTCTAGATACTTGGGTAAGTCCTGTGCAGGTCGTTCCAAAGAAAGGAGGCATGACTGTTGTAGCCAACGAAAAGAATGAATTGATTCCTACAAGAACAGTCACAGGTTGGAGAGTCTGTATTGATTATAGAAAGTTGAATGACGCCACCAGAAAAGATCACTTCGCTTTGCCCTTTATTGATCAGATGTTAGAAAGATTATCTGGGCATATGTACTACTGCTTCCTGGACGGGCTCTCAGGCTACTTCCAAATCCCAATAGCCCCTGAGGATCAAGAAAAGACAACATTTACATGTCCATACGGTACGTTTACTTATCGTAGAATGCCTTTTGGATTATGTAATGCTCCTGCTACTTTTCAGCGCTACATGCTGGCCATCTTTGTTGAACCTGTAGAAAACATTATGGAGATATTTATGGATGACTTTTCGGTATTTGGTAATTCTTTCCATTTTTGCCTTAAAAATCTAAAACGAGTTCTAATGAGATGTGAGGAAACGAACCTTGTGCTAAATTGGGAAAAGTGTCATTTTGTGGTTCAAGAGTGGATTATTTTAGGACATAAAAGGGATTGAGGTTGATAAAGCAAATGTTGAAACCATAGAAAAATTACCTCCTCCTAGTTTCGTTAAGGCTATTCGAAGCTTTTTAGGACATGCTAGATTTTATCGAAGATTTATTAAGGATTTTTCTAAAATAGCTAAGCCTTTAACAAAACTACTAGAAAAGGATGTGCCTTTCGATTTTGATCAGGAATGTTTAGATGCATTTAACACCCTTAAAAATAAATTAATAAATGCCCCAATAATAATTGCACCTGATTGGAACTTACCCTTTGAACTAATGTGTGATGCGAGTGATTTTGTAGTAGGTGCAGTTTTGGGACAGCGGTGAGACAAGCATTTTCAGCCAATTTATTATGCTAGCAAAATATTGACGGCCGCACAAGAAAACTACACCACCACAGAAAAAGAATTGCTAGCTGTGGTTTTTGCATTTGACAAATTTATATAGTATTTGATATTATCTAAAGTTGTCGTTTACACTGACCATTCAGCTCTCCGTTATCTTTTAACTAAATCCGATGCAAAATCTTGCAGTAGATCATCTTTCTAGGCTTGAAAATCTACACATTAAAGAACTAGATGAAAGTGAGATAAATGACTCGTTTCCTGAAGAGCAACTATTCACTATATCTAACTCCGAGGTACCCTGGTTCGCAGGCATTACAAATTACTTAGCTGCTAACATCTTACCAAAAAGGTTAACACATCATCAAAAGAAGCGATTCTTTGCTGATGCGAAAAACTATTTTTGGGAAGATCCTTTTCTTTTCCGTATATGTGCATGTCAAGTAATTCGGAGATGTGTTACAAAAGTAGAAGCAGGCAAAATCTTAGAACATTGCCATTCAGGACCTTCAGGAGGACATTACAGCGGGATCAGAACGGCACACAAAATGTTCGAATCAGGTTTTTATTGGCCTACCTTGTTCAAAGACGCTAATAGGTATGTTGCTTCATGCGATAGATGTCAGAGAACAGGTAATATCTTTAAATGTGATGAAATGCCTTAAACATACATGCTATCATACGGAATTTTTGATGTATGGGGTATTGATTTTATGGGCCCATTCCCTAGCTCATTCGAGAATAAATACATCTTAGTAGCAGTGGACTATATGTCAAAATGGGTGGAAGCTCAAGCTTTACCCACTAATGATGCCAGAATGGTAGTGAGATTACTTAAAAAACTCTTCTCTCGATTTGGAACACCTAGAGCAATTATTAGTGATAGGGGTACTCATTTTTGTAATACTCAATTTGACAAAATCTTAAAGAAATATGGAGTACACCACAGAACAGCTACCCCTTATCACCCTCAAACCAGTGGACAAGTGGAAGTAGCAAATCAAGAGCTTAAGCGTATTCTACAGAAAACAGTTAAATCAAACAGGAAAGATCGGGCATTAAAAGTAGACAATGCTTTATGGGCCTATAGAACAACATCTAAAACTCCCATAGGAACATCCCCATACAAACTTGTCTACGGAAAAAGTTGTCATCTACCATTTGAGTTAGAGCACAAAGCTTTTTGGGCTATAAAATTCTTAAATTACGGTCTTAAAACTGCAGGTGAGAAAAGGATGATGCAGTTGAACGAGCTAGATGAATGGAGAGCTAATGCCTATGAGAATTCACGACTATATAAGGAGGCAACAAAGCGATGCCATGATACTCGTTTAAAGCAACTGAAGCAATTCGAAGTAGGAGATTTAGTCCTGCTATACAATTCAAGGCTCAAATTATTTCCTAGAAAGCTGAAATCAAGATGGTCAGGTCCATTCGTAATCAAAACTATTTTTCCCTACGGCACAATCGAGGTAACTCATCCAACTCGTGGCACATTCAAGGTAAATGGTCAGCGACTGAAAATTTATAATGGTGAAGATTTTAGGGATATGAGAGAGGAGCTTCGGCTCCGTGAACCTTCATTTAGAAACGAAAACAGGGTAAGTCTAGCTTAAGACTTTAAACGAGCGTTTCTCGGGAGGCAACCCGAGCACTAACCTCATTTAAATTCACATTTTTTTATATCAGCATATAATTAAGAACTAACTATTCATAAGCGCAGGATTTCTTTCCCACACGGCCTAGAACACGGGCGTGCCCGTTGCCATGTGGACACCATGGGAAGAGACACAGGCGTGGTGGTAGCCGTGCGAGACAAGGATGAAAAATTTTCCCAACACAGGCCTCGATAAAAGGGCCACGGTCGTGCGATGCAGTTGTGGTCGACACTGAGTAAATAACACGGGCGTGAGTAAACGACACAGGCGTGAGCCACGCCCATGCCTACAAACCGTGGTCGATTATGAGTAAACGACATGGGCGTGAGCCACGCCCGTGCCTCAAGGCTGTGGTCGACACTGATTAATGAACACGGGTGTAGGACCCTCTACACGGGCGTGGACTACACCTCAAACGCGCCTAAATTTAAATTTCTCGAAACACACGGGCCAAATAAAGGGAACACGGGCGTGGCGCCGGACCTTGTTCCCTACCCCCTATTTAATGCAGCCTACGCTCATCTTCCCCAAGAAAAATTCCCCCCAAAACCCTAGTCGTTCCTCTTAAAGCAAACCACCCCTTCCCCATTCCGGCCACCGGTACCCCTTTTTCCTCTCCTCCCTTCACTTCCCCTCATTCCCTTCTTCTTTCTCTCTCTCTCTCTCTTTTACATCCACACACAACACACGCAGTCCACGCCCGTGCGAAGTCGCCACGCCCGCGCAACCCTCAACGACCGTACACCGCCACCACAACTCCATCGGTTCCTTTTTTATTCCCTTTCCTCCCTTCTACTTTGTTGCTAATATTAGTTACTCCATGTTTATTTTCTTGTAGGCCTTACATTTATCCCTTTACATTTTTTGTATTTATTTTTTTTTGATAATGTTATTTAATTTCAATATTTACTTAATTTTTATAGATACTTTGATTTTTGCCCCCTAGTATTAGGAGAATACTTAGGAAAGATCTTCATTGTTAATATCATGAGATAATAATTTTGGAATTATACGTTGTATCACTCTTATGGCAAAATATGGGATGATGTTATTCCATCTATCTTACAGGAACATAATGTCGTCTTCCCGCGGTAAGAAAACCGCAGTCCCTGTCTCGAAAAAATGAAAGGGACCTGGCTCGCCATCAGCCATCGCATCGACCAAAGTAAGACACCCATTCTTACGATTTCCTCCTGGAGCTCAAAAGGAACTTTTTTAGATCCTACGAGTGTGACGTATCAGTCAAGGCAGATGTATCGACTTGGCCGCCCTGGAACAAGTACAACTTGTTTATGATGTTCGGGCCCTACTAACCACAGACCCTTGAGAGCAGTTCTTCAGTAATGTCGAGCCCGCCTACCTCGAACTAACATTAGAGCTTTGCTCCACTTTTTATTTGCAGGTGGTAATGACGAACCATGACGACCCTGGCACCATCCAATTCCGCCTGGGTGGTTTGGTTCGCGAAATGAGTGTCCCTGAATTTGGAGTTGCTCTGGGCCTCTACACGGATGAGTTCACCAGGGAAATTGATCTTGAGAAACTCTATCGCCACATCCATAACTCTCCTGTGAGATGTTGGTATAATCTAGCCCCAGCCTCGGCCACTTATGACCCTAGTCGCTCCAAATCGACAGCTCTCGCGCCATCTTTGAGGTACTTACACGCCATCTTAGCTCATACATTGACAGGAAGGCGAGAGAGCACAGGGGTAGTTAACACTCATGTCGCCTACTTCCTATGGTGCATAGCGAATGAGCACATCTTCGACCTTGCCTACTTCATCGCTCTAGCGATCTAGCATCAGACGGAGCGACATCGTAAGGGGGTCATTTCCATGGGGCCTTATGTAACACAACTCGCGAGACACTTTGGTCTCCTCAACACCGCAGCATAATCAGCCTCGCCCACCTTGATAGGCCAAATGTCTCCACAAGGCATCTCGATGATGATCAACATGCGGATGATCAAGCGTCGCGTGAGGAGGAGGACTCTGAGACATTACTGACGATGTCCCACACCCACATGAGGAGCCAACACCGAGCCATCGCCCAGTTCATGCGATAGCTTTTCTTTTGGACATATCTGAACGCCTCACGCGATTTGAGCAGCAATGCTTCCAACGTTTCGACAACATCGACGCCACCCTCTACCAGATATGTCAGCACCTTCACATTTCATCGCCGCCCCCACCACGCAATCCATCTGACGATGAGGACTTTTGAGTCCTTTTTCTTTTACCTTTATATTATTTTCATGTTTAAATTGTTAATTTTCATTTTATCGTTTACCTTTGACTAATGTTTATTTTAGTTATTTTTCAGTTCATAATCTCTATTATCCAATTTACATTTCCTAGCAATATTTGAGTAATCCTTACAATGATAACAAACCGACTGCTTCGATCACAATTAAAAAAGCATAAAATAGCACCATGGAATACTCAACTTTAAGAGGAAAATCACCACACCACTACATTCCCAACTCAAGGAATTCATCCAAAATTCAGGAAGTTTCACTTCTCCCTATCTCTTATGATTTCTTATATATCTCTGTACATTGAGGGCAATGTACATCTTAAGTGTGGGGGTGAATATTATTTTGAAAAAGTTCCTAACTTTTTGCATTATTCTCAAGTCCCTGAATTATGTCTTGTTCTTAAGTAATTTTCTCATATTACCATTAGAATGAAATTTCCTTTGATTTATGATTTTTATTGATATGTTTTGGATTAAGTCATTGATAATTGTGCAGTGATTGTAACACCCCTATCTCGTGCCCATCGTTGGATTAGGGTTAAGAATGTTACCTGACAGATCGAAAACTAAATCAGACATTTCATCAAGTATCTCATCAATTACCATCATAGTGTCCCTTCGGTAGGTCATCGAGACCTAAAGTATGCTCAGAAATAGTGTCGAGACTAAATTCTCAAAAATTTAAAACTTTTCTAAGTTTCGGGGCTTACACGCCCATGTGGGTAGGCCGTGTGTCTCCCACGGCTGCTAGACACACCCGTGTGTCCTCCCCGTGGTCGAAACTAACTTTGCTCTACGGCCACCAAGCACGACCGTGTACCTTGGACGTGGACTATTCTGACTTGGCTCCACGGCCACCAAGCACGCCCGTGTACTTTGGCCGTGGTCGATCCTGTTGAAACCACACGGCTACTAGGCACGTCCGTGTGCCAAGGCCATGTACTCTTATGCTAGCTACTGACTTTGACCCACGGTCACTAGGCACGCCCGTGTGCCACAACAGTGTGGCAAAATAAGCCATTTGCGAGGCCAAAATGTCACCCACATGGGTCTTACCTACAAGAAAAATCATCAAGACATCTCATGCCTATTTGGCAACCAATAACATACCAAAATAACCATCCAAATTACAAGACTAAAACTCATCTCATCGCAAGCATAATTCATTCATTTGCTTAAATCAAAACTTGACCATTTCATGTATCAATTAACCATGCCAAAAACATACTTCACATATCATATTCATTCAAGCAAATTCTCAACTCATAACTAGCCAAATCCCATGACTAACTTCATATAACAAACTGATATCAAATACTAGCCTATATATGCCATATCTAGCTATATACATTTCCAAAATGTACCAAAATGAGTTTAGTAGTGTGATGACGATCCTTGACGGTCCCAAGCCTTCAGTAGCTTTGACGACCTATAAAACAGAGAAAACACACACACAGAGTAAGCTTTCCAAAAGCTTAGTAAGTCATAATACAAACAAACTTAGCATGTAAAGCATATAAGCTTATAGAAACATTGGCAATATTCATATTCATAGCAAATTTCTCACATATATGCTTTGGTCCATATTCTAGGCCACAATTGCCATATTCATCAATTCAAGAATCATATATATATATATACATAGCTTATTCCTAACCATCCTTGTAACTCATTCACATTCTCATATTCACTCTTACATTATTCAAATCAAAATCACATAGGTACTTACCTTTTTATACACACTTAGTGTACAAATCAGCGTACCTGGAACGAATTTACAATTCGCTTAGCCATTTGTATCATAGACTTGCCCGTTGGACTGACAAGAACCTAATAGGATACTCAGAAAGCTCAGAATAGTTGTACATTGCCAGCGTCCCAGACGAGGTCTTACATGCACTCAAATATCGATGCCACTGTCCCAAACAGGGTCTTACGTGAATCAATACGATGTCGATGTCCCAGACATGGTCTTACACGTAAAGATAATATCGATGCCAATGTCCCAGACGTGGTCTTACACGAAATCTCGAATCAATGCCAACGTCCCAGACGAGGTCTTACATGATAAAATAGAACAGATACCTATGTCATGACATAGCTAATCCTATCTATTCCTAGGTTCGTACGGGACTTCTCAGACATTGTCACTAAGTAATCCTTATCTCGGAATTCATGAATAGATCATATCATAAATATTCATCGATAACAATATTCATAAGAACATACATAATTTAATACGAATACATTTATTTGAATAATGACTTACCTCGAATTCGATTTAATAGAAATGGAAATGGCTACTCGGTTACTTTCGCTTTCCCGCGATCTAAGTCTGTTTTCCTCGGTTCTTGATCTATACATGTTCAGAATTAACCCTTTTATTCACTAATTCATTCAATTCAATCCAAAGGCACACATTTAGGGCTATTTATAAATTAACCCTCACATTTGCATAATTTATCAATTTAGTCCACTCTCTCAAAACATCAAATTCACAAAGTCATCACACATCCAAGCTTAGCCGAATGCATATATATATCACACAAACCCATATTTTCCCTCAAATTTGCAAATTTAGTTCTTCAAGTTGCCATTTTCTCAATTTAGCCCTAATTAGCTAAATTCATCAAAAATTCAAGAACAAAGTATGTTCATCTAGCTCAAATCTTTCATTTAACACCATAAATCATCACAAAGCTCAACATATCATCAATGGTACATCTCATGAACAACATCAATTCATCAAATTGAGACATGGGCTTGATAGTAGACTAAGAAACAATCTCAAAAACATAAAAATCATCAAAATCCAAAGCAAAAACATACCTTAATTCAAGCTTGGAATGGCCGAATATGGAAAGCTTTAAAACCTTTCTTTTTCTTACTAGTTTCGATCAAATGAAAAGAAATGAAAGATGAACACTTTCATATTTTGTTTCATTAATAATATGTTAATAATTCATTTACCTTTTTAGCCATTTAAAAGAAATTTGACGCCATTAGACAACAAGGGTATATTCGGCCATTTACCATCCATTATCTTATTGATGGCTTAATTGCCACATAAGTCCTCATACTTATTAAGACATAACAAATAAGCATCCTTTCATAAAACATGCAAATTTGCATTTCAATGCAATTCAATCCTTTAATCAAATTAAACACATAAACAGACAAATTATCTTACGAAACTTTACTACATGCTTAATCACTTATCAAAGACACAGAAAATGATATTAAAATATTATACGGACTCGGATTTGTGGTCCCAAAACCACTGTTCTGACTAAGGTATAAACCAGACTGTTGCAGTGATGATTTAAACTTTAGGAAACTAGAGAATCAAGCATGATGAGTCTATTTTCAAAATTAAAAATTTTTATGTTGTCTACTTGAATCTAATTATTACCTTGAATGTTTGAAATTTACAAAGTTGATATAAAAAACCCATAATTTTTGTGAGATCTTGAGCCTTTTAGAGCATACATTCTTTTCTTGCTTACTTTATTGATTTTGAGTGTGTCAACATTGATTTGTTATTCTAGAACTTGCTTCGATTATACATGTCAAGACCACATTTTTGAATTGATATACAGAAATGATAAAGGCACTTAGGATTTAACCCACTTACTCCACTAAAAGCCTACCATCACAATTAACCCTTAGTAAACCCCTTTGATCTTAACAAACTATTTATTGACTCACCCACTAATAATAACCCAAATGTTATCACCATTTCTTGACTCCCTTTTTTGTCGAGATTTGATTTTGAGCAGTTGCCTAACTAAGTTCTATATTTCAGTTGTTAATGTTCTGTCTTTTTTTATTATGAATACTTGATTTGTTCTTAAAAAAAAAAGTTGGAAAGTTATTCATTATTATTTCTATGTTTGAGCTTAAGCAATTAATTCCACATTCTGAGAAGAAGCTCGTGTTATTAGTGTTTCAAGTTTTCAATTGATGTAATTATTCAAGATTAGTTCATTTTTCTAGTTAGGTAAATTGTCAATTCAATCTCGGTTTTAACCCTCTAATTCAGCCTTTATCCACATCTTTAAACCCAAGCCCCATTACAACCCGTAAAAGACCTTTTGATCTGTGTATCATTTCATTTTATGGCGGTGGAGATTTGATTTTCATGCAAGCCTATGGGATTAAGTTTTCATGTTCGACTTTTGAGAGCTTAATTTTGAACCTTAAACACTTTGAGTGATTTGAGTGAATCTTTAGCGAGGATGTCAACTCTTGTTGATTTTGAATTAAAGGTAATCATTTAGATAAGAGGAAACACCTAATGTTTTCGGGCTATAAATGTATGACTTAGATTAGTTTAATATTTAGGACTCTTTGAGTTAAAATTATCCATGTATAAATTATCTATGAATTATGATGAAACGCTATTGATGAATATTATGAATTGAGGAGGTTCATTTTAATTGTGAGTTGAGAATTTTGCTTGAGGACAAGCAAATGCTTAAGTGTGGGGGTACTTGATAAACCGTAATATGTTCATATTTTAATCCCACATTTAGCATACTTTTGGATGATTTATCTCTTGAATTGTGGAATTTGGTGCTCCTAATCCTTTAATTTCTTGTTTTATACTTAGAGGAGCACCGGAAGATGAAAAGAATGAGAAACAGACCAAAAACGGAGAGAATGGGCCAAAGTACGAAATGCACACGGCCTCGGCCCATGCTACACGACCGTGTCTCTTTAGCAGACCCGACCACAGCCTAAATTCGATTCACACGGCCGTGCCACACGGGCGTGTCCCTGACGTGACCTGTTTTAATTCTATTCAGAATAGGGTACTTAGAGGCAAAGAAAGACATTCCAAAAGCCTATAAAAATACCCTAGAGGCCAACCTTCAAAGGGGGGTTCAGGTAGGCTTAGGAGCCAAGCCAGAGAGGTCAAAATTGTGGGATTTACTCGAAGAAAGCCAATTGATTCATCTTAAAAAAATCAAAATTATACTCAAGACGGAAGATCTTCCCTTCAATTTCCTTCAGGGGGTTTTAGGGTTTTTCTTATGTTTTGTTTTATACTTTCTTTTGAGATGTATTCTTTTATAATTATGAACTAAACCCTTCAAATACCTGAGGGGGATGAAACCTAAGACGGATCTTGTTATTGTTTTCTGAACTATATGATAAATACTTGATTTGTTCTTAATTCTTGTTTTGATATTTCAGGATATTGATTCAAGTATTGATGCCCTCAGACAGTGGAGGAATATTCCCTGTTTAAGAGTAGATCTAGCATAATTAAGTGGAGTTGATCGCAACCCTAGAGATAGGATGACGAAAATCTGCCGGATTAGGGTCAAACCTAATATGGGAGTCCATAGATCGAGTTGATGCAACTCTAGGGGTTTTAATTAGAAAGAGATTTCAATTAATCAACCTAGGGTTAGACGTTAGTAGCCTCGAGAGAGGTATTAATATAAATTAGGGAATCCTACGGATTAAGTCAAGTGAATAAATCGTTTGGTTCAGAGTTAAATAACAAGTGAAGTCTAGGTGGATTCTTCCTCGGGTATTGTCTTAATCAATTGGTTTTTCCCAAAAGTATTTTCCACAATTCCTTTTCTGTGTCTTAGCACCTTCAGCTTAGTAGTTAGTTAATTTTAGGTTAAACAACAATTCCCTTAATTCTTAGGCTAAATAATAAAAAGAAAGTCAGTATTAGTACTTTTGGTTCCCTTGGGTTCGACAATTCGGTCTTACCACTAAACTATACTACGGTTCGATAGGTGTGCTTGCCTCAATCGTGGTGATAGTTGGTTTCTAGGCTCGATCATTCATTATATAAATTTTAAGACTTTCCCACCACCATCAGCATGTTAGCAAAGTAGCTAAATTGATTGAATGATTGCATGATTGATATTGTTATGAATGATTAGTTAACTTGATATATGATTGGTTGTATGTATAGCATGGTTCTAAATAAAAATAAGGCTTATTCTTGATAGATTGGTATGATTAATTTACTATGTAATGCTTGAAAGACTGGTATACATTCACACAGAAAAGTTTGTAAGAACACATGAAATTGTGATTTGTTAAATGATTCCACCTTGATGGTAAATTGAAAGTTGGATCAATGATTCTATTCACTGAAAGTATTTGATAATTCAAGAGCATATTGAACATGCCAATAAATTGTGAAAGTACTGAATTATGACTATGTATGAAATTGAATGACATACTGCATGTTCTTTGGGGTGGGTTATTATTATGGTTGACGGAGGAGTTTCGTGGAGATTCAGCAGCATATTAAGTTCGCATTTATTCGTAGCCAGTGCAGTGCACCGGAGATTCAAGTAGATTTGGCTATTTTATCACATTTATTCGTTATTTGGCAGATTTTCTATAATTATATTCATTCGGTGGTTTTACCACATCAAGCTTTGCTCGCATTCGTTGGAGTTTGGCAGACAGATTCTGGGGAACTTATGGTGTGTAGCGGATTGTTGGGGTAGGAAACTTAATTTGCATTATAACATGATCATAACTCATTACATTGTTATTGATGTTGTTTGATGGTGATTTATGATTCCACGTATAAATGATTAAATGTATGTTTAATAACATGATTCTACGTATAAATGTATAACATGATCATAACTCATTACACTAAGTTAATTAACTCACCTCATTACTTCAAACTACTCAAGTAATGAATGGAATTAGGACCGGACTTGGCATGCAGATGTACGACGAACTTCGGGCTCAATTTCAAACTACTATTTTTATTTTCGTTTTATTTAAAATACCTTAAGTTTATTTGGTTTTATAGACTGTAAAGCGATTTGAACTGTGGTTTGGGACTATTCCTGTTTTGGGGATTTTTCATGCATGCATAGCTTCACACATGAGAATGATTTATTATTATATACTAAAATTAGATTGATCATGTTACTTGACTTAATTAATAATTGGGTTTTTAATCGGTTTCTCCACTGCAATTAAGATAATCAAAGTTATTTTTGTAAAACAATTGTGCTAAGAGTTTTTTCGAAAACCATGCCTGTGCTACGAACCTGACTTAATAAAGATTGGAATTTAATAATGAACTTGTTTTTCAAAATAACAAAATTAACCATAGTTTTATTAAAAAGATAGCGCATCTAAGGTTTTCAACCACCGATAGGTAGATTTTTAGTTTAGGTGTTCCATGTGACTTTCACAATTCGGCCATAACGTTTTGGCCGGGTTTGAGAGGTTACATTGTTCGTCGAGACGTGGACTTTGTTTTTGGTAAAAATGAACCATTTGGTACCTATTTCAATGCTTCTAACCATACCTATCAATATGTGAATCAATTACTCATTTCAATTGGTTCAAAAGCATACTAAAACATGAAAAACATAGTTAACAATCATGTTTAGCTTTTCATCAAAACATCCATTACATAAACATCAACCAATTTTAAACATTTCGATGTTTTTAAAGCATACCAATTCACTTATCAACTTTAAGTATGCTAAACCATCTTGAATCATGTCATTAAACTTTTAATGCAATCACCTATGAACTCATAAACAAAGTTATAACAAATAAGCCTTATGCCTAACCATTAACTAACCATGTTAAGGAACATTTTCACAAGCATCTTTCATGATTCATATGTTCAAGCACATTATCATCTTATTCACTAACCAATCAAACTACCATTTCTAATTCATTTCATGTCATTCCAAATTCCATTCATATACTTATCAAATCATCATACCTTTAACATAAAAATACTTATAGGTATAGCACCTTATGAAATCCAAATACCAATTCAAACATACTAAGCAAAGGTTAAAATAAACTTACCACAAGTATACATATTCACATATCAAAATGTTCACTTTATGACACCTATATACATGCCACAATCATTGACTCAAAATGACCAAATGACTACCGAAATGAGGATAGGATAGTGTGAGCTTCGAATGATCTGACTCGATGTGTTCCGCAAGGTAACTATCTATAAGAAAAGGGAAAACAACGAAGTAAGCATTTTGAATACTTAGTAAATTCATAAGGAAACTAAATCTTACCTTGATCATTTAAGCATAAACAAATTATTCTATTAGCTATCAAATTAACTTTCCTTGGCACTTGAATACATATCTATACATATAACATCACCACAAATCGAATACGTTAATTACGTTCTCGAATCATAATACTATCAACAT
This sequence comes from Gossypium australe, assembly GCA_005393395.2. Taxonomy (NCBI): domain Eukaryota; kingdom Viridiplantae; phylum Streptophyta; class Magnoliopsida; order Malvales; family Malvaceae; genus Gossypium; species Gossypium australe. Next base: position 96,533,506 of record CM016622.1, on the reverse strand, counting down.
TTAAAACATAATATCATAATAATTTATATGTCAAGTATCATCAATACCATTTCATTTTCAATTCATGATTAAAATTCAATTTTCAATCAATTGAACATTGCACGATGGAACTATAGTAAAACGGACTCAGATAAAAGGGTGAATTACTGCTCACACAAGCTGACATTATGATAGAATTGCTCATACAAGTTGACATTATAATAGATTAGCTCACACAAGCTGACATTATAATAGATTTGCTCACACAAGCTGACATTATAAAAGAATTGCTCATACAAGCTGACATTATAATAGATTACCCATCCGGGCTAAGCCTACGATATGCATAACTCGAGAATCTGCAACAAAAGGTAGATATCGTAATACCATGTAAAATTCCTGATCAACTATGCATCTAACCCTAATGGTATGTTATACGTATCCTAACCTTTTACTAAGTTTACACGAGTATCATTTTCATATATATATATATATATATATATATAATTACCAATTTCTGTAATTATTCACAATTCAATCATATCTTGTACAATATCATAATTTTCATTTACAAGTTACATAATCAAAAAATATTCGTGTAACTCCCCAAAACCCGACCTAGAAGTTTAGACTGAATCCCGGAGGTTATATTGATCACCAAAGTGATTTAACAGAACTTTGACAACACGAATTGTTAAAATCTCATACGAACACAGTGTGCTAAAATCGAACTAAACCGTTTAGGATTCAAAACAGAAAAGTTGGGCTTCATTAAAAACATTCGGAAATATATTTCTATAGTTTCCAAAATTCAATCTAAAATAGTACTTTACAAAAATAGTCCACGGTTAAAGTTTAAGAAAACCCGAAATTAAAACTTAACCCATAGTTCTTATAAATTCTTACAGTCCAAAACAATTCGAAAAACTAAAAATTTAATCAAAACCCTTATCTTAGGTAATTCGAAACTTATCCGTCTGAGACCTCCAATCGCCTAGTCCAAGCTTCAAAACGTGAGGGTACCTTAAAGGAGAAAAACAAAGGGAGTGAGCTACACGAGCTCAGTGTGAGTTCGAAACAAACAAATGACAAAGTTACAAAACAAAATTTCAGATAGCAGTTCAATAACAAAATGTACTTAGAAAGCTATCCAGAATGTGAACACAGAACCAATGTCTCAACCATATGTAACAATCAAAGCACATCAAGTCATTTTAAACATATCTTTCAAACAAACAAATGTTCACACAAGCAGATGTATATACGAATGCAAAATAGACTAAAAACAAACCCATCCACCAACCGAACACCACTTTGATCCCCATACACAACACGAATGAGCTATAGGAAGCTCAGCCAACCATGCACACCACATAAGACCTCAAAAGGCCCATCCAACCCTACACACCAAAAGTGTAGAACTAAGACACGTAAATAACAATATGCAGCTGAGCTGACATATGTATTGTACTATGTGATAAACCGTTATGCAAATATGTTACAGTTGAAACTGCTAAATCAGATCAGACTTCCTTCTCTTCACAACCAAAACCCCAATTTTGTGCTTATGAATGAATGCACATCAAATGCTATCAGTCACATAGACACAGAAGCTCATATTCAAATGATCAGTTATAAAATTCCCATACGATTGCAGAATGCATGCCACATACAAACCTTCATACGAAAACTGAAACTCACAAGCTCAATCGATCACATTTAGAATCCATCATGTTTGTAACTATTTACTAGGACATCATATAACACTTAATCGAACTATTAAATTGGCACTCTAATTACGTATAAATGCACAAATCTGGCTAATCAAAGTCTTTACCAACCTTACTAAAGCCCGACTGAGGGTCAGAACACACAGAAACTCAAACGTGTCAAAAACTGGACAAAACAAAAAAAAATGGTGAAACAGGGCCACACGGCTATATGCCCCGGCTGTGTGGAAGTGCTTAGGCTGTGTGGGGGTCAACACGCCCATGTGAAGGAGGCACACACCCGTGTGACCCAGGAACATGGCCGTGTGGACAGCCCGTGTAACTCTCTGTCCATTTGTACTAAAATAAGGTGCAGGGCAGACACGGCTGTGTGAAAATCTCACACGCCCGTGTACCAATCAGACACGACCGTGTGTCCAGAACACACGCCCATGTGAAAATCGACTAAAATCCCTAAATCCCCAACTATCGGCCATATGGCCGTGTGGCACCAAAATTTGCCAAAAACCCCAATTTCCAATTCTATACAACCGTGTGGACCGCCCGTGTGGTCACGAAACCACCCTAAAATAGTAAAAAAAAACTGTGAATTTGGCAACCACAATGTAGTCCCTAATTACTAAGGGTTCGAAAACACACCTTAGAACGCGATTCCAATGCTAGAACCTAGTTGATTCGACTGAACTTAAACCAATTTGAAACTCAAATTCAGAAAATGCACAGACATTTCAAAATCCTTATCAAAGCAATGAAGAATCAAGAAATCAAACTAAAAGACGAAGACACTTACACGATTCAGCACTTAGACCAACTAATCACGCAGTTACTCTACCGAACAACCTAACTCAAATATTTCCCGCCGAACAGGTATTGATGCAAAGACCCTCACCAATTAATTACACCAATCAAAAAGGAAGAAGAAGGAAACAAAACAACAAAAGCATAATGGAGGAAGAAGAAGAACTAACGTGAGAAAAGAAGAGGAAAAAGAGGAACGTGAAACTAATTTGGGATCTTTTCTATTTTTTTCCAAAAATAAATTAAAAATAAATTAAAATAAAATAAAATGAGTAGGTATTGAAACTTAAAAACTAAACTAAATTAAAATTATCTCCCCAAAACCCACACACGATGACTCAAACCCAAGATCCAAAGGTACACTAACACACAACCAACCACCAGCCAGCAGACCTATTCTAACATTAAAACACAACAACAAACCCAATTGTCTGATCTAGCCACTAACCCTACCTACAAATCTCAAAACTTCTAACCCCAAAATTTGGGGTGATACGATTCATATTTACACCTGAACCATTTTAATTTAGTCAAAATTTACACAATTTACAATTCAGTCCATTTTAATACCTAAGTGTCAAATTTACTAATTCTACCCAATTCGAATATATTAATAACTTAGAACATAAATCAATATAACATAAAATAAAGTAGTAAGTTCTATATGAACTTACCTCGAAAAATCAGCCAACAAGTTGGACCTCCAGGGATTGATAAAAAAATTTGGCTTTTCCTTGATTATCTCTAGTTTGATTTAATTATGGATTTAAACAATTATTTTAGAAAATTCATCAATGATAAACATTTGTACGGTATATTATGACATCTATAAAGCTATAATTTTTCGTTTTTTATACCCCTAAAATTTTACATTTTATTCAATTTAGTCCCTAAAATCAAAATAACTATATCTTTAATTTTGAGCCTCGATTTTAAAATCGATTTCAACTAAATTCATTACAATCCCTCTAATATCTATTATTACTAAAATTTCACATCAATTACAAAATTTATTCACATTAGTCCTTATGTACAAAACTAACTATTAGACATTACGATCTAGTCATTTTTCACATCTAAGCTTAAAATCTATCAATTTAACACCAATTTCTTCAAGAAATCAACAATGAAAACTTTCAAAAACTTAATTACAATACCTAAATAAAAGGCCCAAAGTTGAAAACCCATGGAAGCTTTTTCTTCAATGGTGATTTCGATGGAGAAAGATGAAGATGAAGGTTTCCTCTCTTTCTTTCCATTTAATGTTTCTTATATATTGTAATTAAAATTTAATTAGTTTAATTAACCTAAATTGTTAACTTAATTAATCACATATTAATTTTTTAATCCACCAACATCCACTAACATATATTAAAATTGGTTTAACTACCATTTTGTACCTTTGATTAATTACAATTTAAGTTCCAAAACTGATAAGACTTTTACAATTTAGTCCTTTTACCTTAATTAAACAATTAAAGACAACATTAAGGAACCAAACTTTAATAAACTTTTATACCATCTCTATAAATATTTTAATTTAATATTTACGAACTCAGTTTATAAAAATGGGGTTCCAAAACTGACTTTTTTGGCACCACTAAAAACCGGGCTATTACATTCGTGGGAAGAGTAAGTAGTAAAATTTAGACTTATGAAATGAATGGTAAGAGGGTCAAGTTATGATATGGTGATGTTTTAGGAATTGAAACTCAAAGAAATCTCATATCTAGTTCTTCTTAAGGTGTAGGCTTCTAAAAATTATGTTTTTGTTTTCTCTCCATCCATGGGCAGGTCAAGGGTATGATTTAAATAGGACAAGTCTAAATTTTGCTTTTCTAGAAATAAGGTCTTTAGGATCCTTATAGTGATTGAAGAGAAATGGTGCCTTACTAATTTTGATTGTGTCATTGCTTGTTCGGGTTTCAGACTAAAACTACATTGGGATTATTATTTTAGATTTTGAAATCATAATAATGATAAGAGGTAATCTCGTAGTTGCATATGAGGCTTTAAGGGTGCTTTGTGTGCTTTACTGAGATGGGGTTTCACTTTGTGAATTTTGCTTGAAATTTGAGAGGTGTTGTGTAAGTTGTGAATGAGTTTAAGAAAGTGATATGGTGCAACAACGGGGATACCATACTGATTTAAGAGTCCAAGTTAAATGTCACCAGCCAATTCTCCCGCAGGTTAAATTCAATATTGGCAAGTCATTCAAGTATTATCATCTAAAAGGTTTTTGGTGTAGGTGTACGAGTAGGGGCGAAATACCTCATGACTTGCAAATCCAAAAGAAAGGTTGCCTTTGGTCACGAGTTTTTGGGTATTTTTTACAGGTTTTGAGAGTACCTTTTCAGCAATTTTATTGGTTGAAAATGTCACTCTTGTAACAACTCGTTTTTAGTGAAATAAGAACAGTGGTTTCGGGACCACAAATTCGAGTCCAGAAGAAAAATTATTTTAATATTATTTCATGGTCTACATTATGATAAAAATATCGTATGAAAAAATCGTAAATAAATTATGCCGATTACATGTTTAATTTAATAGAAAGGACCAAATTGCATAAAATGCAAAAGTTGAGTTCTAGTAGCTATAGGTATCAAATAGCTATTGAATCCAAAATTTGAGGTCCTTATATGGCAAATAGACCGTTAATAGGAGTTAGTAGATAAGTATGATGATTCATCAATGGAAAATTAAATAAAGAAAAAGTCTAAATTGGAAAGATGAAATAATAAAAGATGATATTTTATTTAAATAAGAAATACCATCATATATCATCATCTTTCCCAAATAAAAAGATGGAAACCCTAGCCATGGAATTTGGGTTTTGAGCAAACTTGTTTGGCTCAATTAGGTATGTTTTCTTGCCCCGTTTTTAATAATTTTCATATTTTCGATATCGTAATAGCTTAATCTAGCTATCTCGAGGATTAATTTGTAAAGTTATCAAAGTGTTAGGATTTTTCCATGGATGAATATAGTTGAATTATGAAATTTTATGGTAGAAAATAAAAGGTTGTTGATAGATAAACAGCTTTTGTAAAGTGAATTTTGATGAAATTGTGATTTAGGGATTAAATTGTAAAGATGTAAAATTCATAGAAAAATTCTAAAATTTATGAAATACATGGGTTGTTAATGTTACATGTAAAAATCGGTTAGGCTTGGAATAAGGATTAAATTGCATGAATTTCATTTTCCGAGCCTAGGGACGAAATTGTAATTAATCAAAAGTATAGGGGAAAAATAGTAATTTTGCCTAAGGTGTGAATTGGATTGAATTGAATATGAATTGTATTAAATTGAGCTAAATTTAATTGTATAGATCCGGATAGACCAAATACGGAATTGGATCGAGGAAAAGAAAAAAGTATCGGATTAGTATATTACAATTCACGAACACTTGTCAAGGTAAGTTCGTGTAACTAAATTGTATAATTATATGTTTGAATAGAGTATTATGTATGTGTATTGTGTAATTGACATGTATGAGATTCAGTCGCATATCCGAAAATGTCCGATAAATATTAAGTCTCGTTTGGATAAATGAAATTCGATTCATACAGGGTTCCCAAATTGGTTGTGGTCTTGCATATGTTGCAGACACACCACAGTTCGAAAGAGCATCCCGTTATTAGCTCTCATGAGCATCCCGATATATGGCCCTCTCGAGCTTCCCGTTATATGGTTCTTGTGAGCTTCTCGTTAATAGCTCTTCGGAGCATCCCGATTGGTTGTGATTCTGCATGTGTTGTAAACACACCACAATTCTTATGAGCATCCAGATATATGGCTCTTCGTGAGCTTCCTGATTAAAGGCTCTTTGTGAGCTTCTTGATTAATGGCTCTCGAAGCTTCTCGGTATAGCTCGCTTGAACTTCTCGATATATGGCTATCCGGAGCTTCCCAATTAATGGCTCTTCAGAGCTACCCGTTATTGGCTCATATGAGCTTCCTGATTATGGCTATTATGAGCTTCCCGTTATACAGCCTGGATAAGCTTCCCGTTACATGGCTCATATGAGCTTCCCATTATATGGCTCGAGAGAAAGCTTCCTGATTATGTGCTCTAATGAGCATTCTCATATATAAATTGACGGATTACAGTTTTGTACACTTCGACTGTATTACCCATGTATTCATAGAATAATGAATGATTCAACGGGCAAAGTTCTGACATGGAATAATGTGAATCTAAGATGAATTGTTAGGAGTACATATACTTGAAATTTAATGATATGATTTGTATATGTTTCATGAATACTTGATGTGAAAAGCATAAGTGTATGGAAATTGATTTTTGATGAGCTCATATATGTTTCTTGATATTCATATGAATTACATAACTAACATGCTTGATAAGGATATGTGCGTAGGCAATTGACCAAATTGCTTTGGATGTATTTTATATGCTTACTCTAAATGTAAATAAATGGTAAGTTAATTTCCCGTTATACGAACTTACTAAGCTTTAAAGCTTACTCTGTTTTATTTTCTCTGTTTTATAGTAACTCGGAAGCTCATTAAGGTTGGAAGCTGGTCAGAGACACATCACACTATAAATCAGCCCAATTCGGTGTAAATAGTAAATTACTTTTGGTTATAATGGAATGTATAGGTTAACTAGCCAATGTTAATATGAAAATGATTTTGGTTGTAAATAGCCATTGGAATGGCTTGTGATGATCATATTTTGATATGTATGTAAATGGTCTTATCATGTTTAATGTGTGCTAGTAATAATGGATAATTTATAAACATGTTGATGATTGGTTTGAAATTGGTAAATTAGGTACAAATGAGTTTATATATGTATATGGTCAAGTTGATAAGTAAAGATTCTTGAATGGATGTGGTAAGATGTTAGTATAAAACTTGATTTTGGTTGGATTTGAATGCCTTGTATTGGTTTGAGAACATATTTAAGTGTTTATGTAGGTGGAAGGCAAATTCGGGTGAGAAATATGGCTTGGAAATGGCCTTATTTCGTCCACACGGGCAAAGACATGGGCGTGTGTGACATACGGCCTAGCACATGGGTGTGTGTTTCGGCCGTGTGTCCCCTGCATCTTTAAAATTCAAAACAGAATGCTCAGGATTTTTCACATGACCTGGCACACGGGCGTGTGGCTTGGCCATGTGACCCCTGCACCTATTTAATGCAAATTCTTATGTTCACACGGGCGTGTGACTTGGCCGTGTGACCCAAGTTAGAGAGTTACACGAGTACTAACACGGGCTAGGACACAGTCGTATACCCTATTTTGAATGTTCACACGGCCTGAAACACGGGCTTGTCTCTTGGCCTTGTGAACCATACGGCTTGGCCACACGGGCGTGTGTCCCCTACACCTAGGAAAAATTTTGAAATTTCGCGAAAAATTCTTTGAGTACCCGATATAGTCCCAATTTGTTTTTAATGTGCATTATGGGCCTTGAGGGCTTATATAAAAGTCAATATGATCGATTTATGGTGTGAATGTTAAATAACATGAAATATCTATATTTGATTTGTAAATTTCGGTAATGCACTGTAACCCTGTTCCAGTGACGGATATGGTTAGGGGTGTTACAACTCTATTATATCTCTCTATGTTTTCTGATTACTTAGGATTGATGAGGCATGAGTGGTTAACTATTCTTGTAGAGAGTTTATTGTTAGAGAAAGCATAAGGGATTTTGAGGTGTTTGAGGCTTAGGATGCTAAGTGTGTTGTGTATTAGCGGTGTCTATTTTGCGTTGAGGTGTATCTTGGTTTTCTTTGCAACCTCTCATGAGGTTTTATTATAATATATATATATATCTAATTTTAGTCAAGCAAAAAAAAAATTGATAAAATGTTGGAGGTGGGGGGATGAGGGTGACTGGGTTTGAACCCATGTTAAACAGGTGCTTGACAAAAAGCTTAACCACCACTCTATACAAGTTAAGATTACCAAGGTAGAAAAATTAGGAAGGATGGCTATAGACTTTTTATGTTTTTCTCCCATTTTTTTCTGCCTTAGTGGTTTTTTTTTTTATAATATTGTCTTCAACCACTTTTGTGAAGGTTCTTATGGCAGTAGAAGTTCATTAGACATCATAGAATGGAAGTCTATGCATAAATAAAAATTCATTCAACTTTTTTTAAGGTCATAGTAAGGTAATAGTTAGCTTTATCAGTTTCTGGAAGGTTTTGTTTGGTTCTTTTAATTTCATTTTGTTTTTGTTTAATTTTAGTTTCTTAGTTTTTTTTTTTTTTGTATGTGTTATGGCGCATATATAGAAATTACTATGGCATCCAAATATGTTGGTAATCATTATTAGAGGATTTTGTCAAGACTGAACAATGTAATATTGAACGCGAGATTGGACCTTAAGATGATAGGAGGATGATAGACCATGTAAGACTTAGTTTTCATGCATCATTAATGCGATGAGGTCTCTTAAGGGCTTCTGACGGTTTCCAATTGATTAACTAAAGTTTTTCATCAAAGCTGCTTGATGGTGGCAAGGCTAGGATGTAGTTATTGGTGGTTGATCAAAAAAATCCATCTCTAGTTAATTTTTAAAACTTCTAGTGTAGCAGTTACTACTCATTTGTACCTCTCCTCTATTGGGTTGTTCTCAAAGACAGTGGCATTTGTGAAGTAGTTTATAATCTCTACTATGTCTTTATATTAAGGGGGCTTTTAGTTCAAGTAATCTTGTGTTCCCGAAGGTAATATAAGATTTGGGAATGATATTCTTTTGTTTGGATGTCAAATATTACCTTGAGCAGATAATCTTACTTCTCAATAGTGTTAAGATTCCAGAATACAGTGATAATCTCAATTCCACATATTCCTTAAAATATCTTATATTTGCATAATAATGTAAGATTTTTAACCATTTTATCTCCAATTTTAATAACTTTGAAATAATAATAATAAAACAAATCAATTAAATTCTCTAGTTCTAAAATATATTTTTCAAGTAACATATAAACTATACATTCATCATCATCTTCAGTCGAGAAAAATTAGTATTTTGTCTCTTATATTATACTTTTCTATTTGGTTATGCTTAAAATGTTGCATTTATAATCATTGATTCTAAAAAAATTCAACCATCAAAATTTACACATTGTGCAATTTGATTTTTTTTTTTTTGCAATTTTTTTGTTTTTTGTACATTGTAGGTTAATTTTACAAAAATGAGAAAAGATGAAAATTATTATATTGGATTTTTGAGTGTTTTTATTTTTTATATTTTTAATCAAATTTAGTTGATAATTCTTCTTAGCTTTTTAGGTGAAAGTGTCACAAAAAAAAAGGTAAAACTACAAAAAAAAGACCAAATTACACAATATGTAAATGTCGAGAGCTAGATTTTTTAGAATCAAGACTAAATTAACACAACATATAAATATTGAGGATTAAAGTTGCTATTATGTCAATTTTAAAAGCTGCCACCATTAGTCACTCAGTGGCAAAAAAGATAAAATTAAATAGTTAGGTGACAATTTTGTAACTTTTCATAGTTAAGTAACTAAAAAATAAATTTATTAATAGTTAGGTTACTACTAGTGTAGTTTACCTAAAGAAATACTACTAAATTATGTCATACCCACGACATGAGTGAAAAAACTATGCAAAAAAATATATTTATTTAAAGTTTATATAAAAATTAAATAAAATTTTGGTTGAAATGGTAATGTTGATTATTTGAATATCATAGTGTCAAGTTCAAATCTCATTGTTTTTAGGTTTTTATTGCTTTTATATAAAAATATAAAAGAAAACAAAAAATATTTGTAATCGACCCATTTTGCCCGTGCCCGTAAAACAAACCAAATAATAAATAATAAATAAAATAAACAGTCCATTTTTACAAAGTCCATTGCACAAAACTAAAACCCAATACAGTAGCCCAATACCACTTAACCTAAATTTCACAGCCCATTTGGCCCAAAAAACCCTAAAAATTTTTCAGCAAACCTTAGACTAACAACATGGTGCCGCTGCAGCTTCCATCACGACATCACTGTCGGACATCGCGCCGCAACACAAGCCCATCGACCAGCCTTCATCAGCGCCGGACTTCTCGTCATCAACCTGCAAAAAAAAAGAAAGAAAACAGCAGCAAAATGGAAAGAACAATGTGTTTCCTTTTTTATTTTTATTTTCAAGGCTATAAAAGCCCGATCTATTCTGTAACGAAGGGGACATACAAAATAGAAAGAAAATATACACAAAAATCAATACAGAAACTTCAAGGTTTTTTTTTATTTTCTTTTTCTTTTTTTTCGAATCTGTAAACATATATAAAAATTTTTACTTCTATTTTTTTTAAAAAATATATGCATTTTTTAATAAATTTTTAAAAAATATATAATGGCGGCGAACGGCGGCGAACGACGACGAATGGCGACGGCGGTGCAGGAGCCTCACCGAAGGGCTTGCTGGAAATCGCATGGTGAGAGAGCATTGAGAGGATTTGTTTCAGTTTTTTTTTTAGAGGAGAAAAAATGAAATTTTTTAACAAAATTTTAGCTTTTATAATGGATAGAAACGGCGCCGTTTTGAGGGTCATTTGCGGAGGCCAAAACAACGTCGTTTTGAGCCTCCGACCCAACCCGACCCGTGTAGGCCTCATGATTCGCATGTTTTAAAAAAAAGGATTATTTATCCTTTTGGCCATTCCGCATTTTCTCCCTTTTAAATCAAGTTCTTATTATTCCCAATTTTGCCCAACAAGTTTTCCTCTGTTTCAATTTGATCCGCATTCAAACGGCACCGTTTCAGGGGTGGGGTTATTTTCTGTTTTGGTCCCTCTACGTTGCGCGCGGGTTACATAGGGGTCCTTATTCGATTTTTTTTATTTGGCTTTTTAATTTTATTTCCTTCTTAATTCAGTCCTTCCTTCAATTTAGCTGATTTTGTTATTGTTTTTTTTTTTACTTTTTGAATGTTTGTTCATTTTTTTTATTATTACTATTATTATTAACATTATTACTTATTTGAAAACTAAAAAAAAACCATTTTTTTAAATCTAATAATGAACTGATTGTGCTTAGGTCTGTCTCTCTGTCACGAAGTTAGGGCTTTTTCTTGTTTTTTCGTTTTTCTTATTTTTTCGTTTCTCTTTTACTCAAGCGGCATCCTGTTTGAGGAAGCCGTCCTGGTGAAAATTCAACGCGCACAAAGGAGATCTACGCTGTAACCTGCAACAATGGAAAGAGAGTTTGCTGGTTTAACAATAGATAAAGAAGAAGAAGTTTTACAAGTTCCATCAGAGCAGAATCTGGGAATAGAAGAATAAAATCTAAGTCTAGTGGGTTGTTTTTTTACTGCAAGCACTATTTACTTCCGGCAATGAAAAGCACAATGACAAATCGGTGGCATCCACTGAGAGGTGTTCAAATCCGATATCTCGGAGATAAGCGGATCCTGTTTCAATTTTTTCATGCCATGGATTTGGATCGGGTCATAAAAGGCTCTCCATGGACTTTCAACAATCACCTCCTAATTCTTCATAAGATTCAAAAGGGGGAAGATCCAATGAAAATCCCTCTAATCTATACGCTGATATGGGCACAAATTCATGACATTCCGATGGGATTTTTTTCTGAAAATTTGGCAAGGCAATTGGGTGACTTTCTGGGCAAATTTTTAGAATATGATACGTCATATATGGGTAAGGGGAGAAGGAATTTCATGCGAATTAGAGTTAAATTAGATGTACGGCAGCCACTAAAAAGGAAAAAGAAGGTGTCTTTTGCAGGAAATTGTTCATATATTAGATTCAAATATGAGAGACTTACACTCTTTTGTTTCTATTGTAGCCGATTAGGTCATAATGATTCTTATTGTGAAGCAAAAATGTTATTGGGGGTGGAAATGGCAATTATGGGATGGGATCTCTCTCTGAAAGCACAATCTAAAAGAGCGATGGCAATGAACAGCATTTGGCTACGTGAAGATGGTGAGGTTGTACAGAATGGGAGTGGTAGGTCTAGTCAAAATGTGAATAGTAAGACATGGGGAGTGAGGACTAAACCAGAAATCGAGGTCTTAATTGATCCAGTTTTGGGATTTAATTCCGAAGGTATTCAGCCCAGGTCATTACAATGGGGGAAAATATAACGGAAGAACAGACACATTTGACAATGGAACATGATTTGGAGGAAAAGGTTCTAATTGGGGAGGAGGGGAAAAAGAGACATCGATGAGAAAACGCAAGTCAACCAGCCTGGGAGAATAGTGGAAGTGGAATAGTAAGGAGTAGGAGTTTGATAGAAAACAATCCTTTATTATCGGCGGCTGCCAAAAGGCAAGCCGATCGGTCGCAATAAAAATCTTAAGCTGGAATGTCCGTGGTTTGGGGAACCAACAGGCTATTCGCAGGCTTCGGCAAATACTGAAGATACACAACCCCCAAATGGTCTTCTTTATGGAGACAAAGAGAAGCAAAATACAGATGGAACGAGTTCGTAGAAGACTTGGATTTATTAATGGCATTGAAGTGGATCCTGATGGCTCAAAAGGAGGATTATGCTTGGCAGAGAAAGGTGAAGTGTCTATTGCGCTCTAGAATTTTTCTAGAAGGCACATTGATGTACTGGTTAATGGTCAGAATGAAGAACAACAATTGAGGTTTACAGGTTTCTATGGCTCACCTTATCCACAGGAGAGAGAAGATTCATGGAATTTATTGAGAAGATTGCAATGTAATGAGGAACATCCTTGGGTTGTATGTAGAGATTTTAATGAAATAATGTACGGTTTTGAAAAGAAGGGTGGGGTACCCAGAGAGGAAAAGAGAATGGAAGATTTTCGTAATGCGTTAGAAGATTGCCGACTGATTGATGTAGGCTATACTGGAAACTGGTTTACTTGGGAGAGAGGGAATTTGCCAGAAACGAATATACGAGAATGCTTAGATAGAGGTGTGGCTAACGTCAACTGGATGTTTATGTTTCCTGAGGCTAACATTCAACATCTAGTGCATTCAACATCTGATCATTACCCTCTCTTAATAACCATAAAAAAAGAAGGGAAAATGAGGAGTTGGGAAACTTTTAAATTCGAAGCATGGTGGGTCATGGAGGAAACATTTGAATCGGAAGTTAAACTCATATGGGATAAAGCATCAGGGGATCTATTACAAAAGCTGGAGTATCTTAAAGCAAAGTTGAGAAAGTGGGCTATACGAATTGGGCTACCTAGGAAACGGAAAAAGGAATTTCTCACTTCAAAGGTTGCTGTTTTAATGGAAGCTGATAGGACTGATAATAATTTAGCAGAATTGATTGACACGAGGCTGCAATTAAAATATGAGATTGATAAGAATGAGTGCTATTGGGAGCAACGAGCTAGAGTTAATTGGCTAAAACTCGAGGATAGAAATACAGCTTTTTTCCAAAGTACCGCTACACAAAAATGACGGCAAAATTGCATTCAAAAGTTACAAGACTCAGATGGTAGAGAGACAGGGGAACAGCAAGAAATGGCAGAAATAGCCAGAACATATTTTCAAGAACTATTCAAGGCTGAGGAAGAGGGTCAATATGAGCATCTTTTAACAGGGGTTGAACGACGTATTTCTGAAGAAGACAACAGACGCCTCACAATACCTTTTATCAAGGAGGAGTGTAACATCCTGAAAAGGGCCTATGCATTTCCAGATTAATTGTATGAAATGACAAGTTTCAAGTACTATGAATAAATTTTTGATACTTTTGGAAACCTAGAAATGCATGAAAATGGAAATGAAAATGGAAATGAAAAGGGAGATAGAAATGAAAATGGAAATGGAAATGGAAATGAACACTTTTGGAAACTTAGACATTTTTGGAAACCCGAACGTTTTTGGAAACTTAGACATTTTTGGAAACCTGAACATTTTTGGAAATGATCCAAAAATGGAAACTTGAACATTTTAGGAAACTTGGATATGTAAGAAAAATGGCAAGTTACAGAGCCGATCGAAAATTTTAGGAAACTTAGAAATGATGCCGAAATACCAAATTTTAAAGTTCAAAATAGGAAATAAGGGCTAGAGGGCCTTAAAAGAAAAAGTTGGAGAAGTTTGACACACAAACAGGCTTGGAAAAGTGGCCTGGAGATGCCACTTAGGGCCTATGGAAATGGCGCCATGTGCAAGAGCTGTTGGGCCTGGGTTCGAGTCACTTGAGAAGCAAATAAATAAGTTTTATTTTTGCTTCTAGACACACCAAGGTGGACGGCACAAGCATTCTAAAAATAGAGGTGTTTTATTTCCATAAATATTTGATTAATTAGGGGATAAATAAAGGAGTTTTATTCACATAAATATGTGAATAATAAGAGATAAATAAAGGAGTTTTATTCACATAAATATGTGAATAATAAGAGATAAATAAAGGAGTTTTATTCACATAAATATGTGAATAATAAGAGATAAATAAAGGATTATTTTCTAAGGAGATAATTGAGGAGATAATTGATGGATTAAAAGCTTTTATCTTTTAAATAAAAGAGATAATATTATCAAAAAGAGGGGTGGTGGCCAAGTAAGGGACTCCTAGGCTGATAACTTTGGCTATAAAAGGAGGGCAGGAGGGCTACTCATTCACTTTTGCTTCCTCTTTGCCAAAATTTCCTAGCTCTCTCCCCCTCTCTGCCGAATTTTTCTTCAAGCAAAATCCATCTTTTCTTCTTCTATTTCTTCTCTGTTTCTACTGTCAAAGCCGAATCTTTGTTGATTCTAAGTAAAGGAGCAATCAACTACAACATCAAAAGGGTTTCTTCAACTGTCGAATACAAGGATCAAGGATCTAAGGTAAGATAAATTTATTTGATTAAAGGTTATGATGTATATGTTAGATTAGATCTAACATGAAGATTTCGACAGACATATAGGGCAAGGAATCCTCTTCAGATTTGGAATCTGTATGGTAAGTGATATTCGGCCAAGGCTTAATTTTGGTATTTGGAATTATTTTTTCATTATTTCAAAAGCCGAAAACTCACATGATTACATGAATTAGTGTTAGCCGATTCCAAGGAAAAGGGATACTAGCAATTTTGGGATTTGATTTACAATCATCCAAATCGGCAAGCAAGGTAAGTAATACAAATTCTACTAGGATTTGGTTTTTAAGCCAAATAGGTTATTAATGTGTTTTTATATGATGGGCCGAATATAGGAATTAACAGATCTAAAGTTAGATCGGGATTTTCGGGATCTCAAGGAATCTATTAAGCGAATCAGGTGTGTACTCACACTAATTTTCATTATATTATGGCAATGGTTATTTTAATATATGAATATGCATAAGAATGAGAATGTGGCTAAGTGCCACAAATGTGGCAAAAAAAGTACCCAGGTACGTTTCCTACTTCTGTTAAGATTATGAATGTGATATACTTGAACATGTGAACAGTAACATGAATGAAATTTAAGTATGCTGAATATGTTATAAAAATAATTTCGGGCATTCGGGATATATGTGAAGGGTGTATTGAAGGTGATGACTACGGTCTCACCAACGAAATATGTTGACTACGGTCACATTGCGGAATTTTGGTAACTTCGGTTACAATATTTGACTATAGTGTCTAATGACATAACGTATAAATTTGACTATAGTGTCTAATGACACAACGTATATGGGCGATGAGCACGTCGACTGCAGCGACTGCCTTCGATGGTGTGTAGCGGATGGAGGGTTGACTTAGTAGTCCCCACGGTGTGACTGGCAGGTACGGGTGGTGTGTAGCGGATGGACCATTAGGCTTGGGTTGGGTTGCATCATTTATTTGATATGAATATGAATTTGACATGAACATGTATGCCTGATTTGTTGGATGTTAGTATGATGTACACATTGAGTCTGTTGACTCACCTCGTTGTGGGAACTATTTTCAGGTGATGAACAGTGACGGACCGGGACGGTAGACCTTGAGGTGGCCATGCATCAATTTGAAGATTTTATTTATTTGGACCTTATTTCGTTTTAGAACATTTAATTTTAATATTGGGTTTTATTTGATGTAATAAGGCCATAAGGCCCAAGTTGGATTTCTTTATTTCTGCTTTATTTTTTTAATTATTTTGTTACAAATGATTGTTGGATTAAATTTTAAGTGAAATATTTTATAAACCTAAAGAAAATATTTTTGTCACCTTAATAAAATTGGGTTTTTTTTAAATTAATTAAATGGGTTTCCCAACCTAAGCCCAATCCAAAACAATATCTTCTAAAATTTACAAATTTTCTCTAAGTAGCAAAGAATTTGAAAACCGGTTTACTTAAGGAACATACCAGATCCGGTCAGGCTCTTGGGCCGGGTTTGGGGTGTTTCAAGGAGATTTGGGAAGCATTGACAAGTATGGGAGCTACAAAGGCTCCAGGTGAAGATGGGCTTCCAACTATCTTTTTTCAGAAACTGTGGCATGTCTTTGGCAGCTAGGTCTCAACTTATTGTCTTCAATAGCTTAATGGTGGCATGGAGGTTAGTCGACTGAATACCACACATATAGTGCTTATCCCTAAAAAGGTACATCCAACCAACCTTTCTCATTTCCGTCCAATTAGCTTATTCAATGTCATTTACAAAATAATGGCATAAGTTATTGCTAACCTTTTTAGAGGAGTATTGGAGAAGTGCATTGATAAAGCACAAATTGCTTTCGTGCCCGGAAGATTAATTTCAGACAATGTACTTGTAGAATACGAATTTTTAAATATTCTTAAAAGGAAAAGAATAGGGAGAAAAAAGCTGATGACAGTTAAGCTGGATATGAGTAAAGCCTATGATAGAGTAGAATGACCTTTTTAAAGGAGATGATGAGAAAAATAGGCTTCGAACAAAGCTGGGTCAACTTAATTATGAAATGTCTATCTATTGTCTCCTATGCAGTCGTGCTAAATGGCCAGGCTAGGAATATATTCTACCCATCACGAGGACTAAGACAGGGCAACCCGTTGAACCCGTTTATTTTTTTTATCTGTGGGGAAGGTTTATCTAGTTTAATGAGACTGGCTCAACGAGAAGAGAATTTCATAGGGGTGAAAGCGAGTAGAAGAGGGCCACAGATTTCACATTTATTATTTGCTGATGATTGTATCTTGTTTGGTGAGGCTACAGAAAGAGGGGCTGGTCTATTAAAAAGGATCCTATGCGAGTACAGGAAATGCTCGGGGCAGCAGGTTAATTTTGACAAGTCTCCAGTGTTTTTCAGTTCGAATACAAGAGCAGAAGAAAAAGGTCTTGTTACTCGCATATTGGGCGTGCGAAGTTCAAATGACCCAGAGCGTTACCTTGGGTTACCGAATATGGTGGGCAGAAGGAAAAAAGAGGCGTTCCAAAATTTGAAAGACCGTTTTAGACAAAGAATCGATAACTGGAGTATTAGACACCTTTCACAATGGGGAAAGAAGTTTTCATTAAGGCTATTCTCCAGGCTATTCCGACGTATACAATGGCATGTTTTCAACTTCCTAAAATGTTGTGTTCCGATCTTGAAAGCATAATCGCAAAATTCTGGTGGTATAAAGGTTATGGTCAGAGGGGAATTCATTGGTGCACATGGAAGGAGTTATGCATTTCGAAGGAAAAGGGTGGTTTGGGTTTTCGTAGTCTTGATAAGTTTAATATTGCTTTATTAGCCAAACAGGGTTGGCGCCTTATTAATTATCCCAATTCATTATTAGCATAGGTTCTTAAAGCAAAATATTATCCAAAATCAGATTTCATCTACGCACAATTGGGTAATTTACCTTCTCTTACCTGGAGAAGTATCTGGGCTGCAAAAGGATTACTGAAGGATGGCTTATGCCGAAGCATTGGAAAAAGAGACCGAGTTTCTGTCTGGAATGACTGCTGGATCCCAGGCATTGACATTATTGGAACCGAAAACAAGGTCAATAATCCAGAAATAGAGTCAGTTTCGGGATTAATTGAAACAACAACAAGAATATGGAAAAGAGATCTAATAGAGACTACCTTTCCAGAACACATAGCGCAGAAGATCTTCCAAATTCCTCTAGCAGAAGTTGAACACGAAGACTTTCAAGTCTGGCAAGGAGAGCACTCAGGTGAATTTACAGTGAGGGGCGCCTATAAACTATTACAAGAGGCTACTACGGATCCTAATGAATTATTATTACAGACCGAAATTAAAAACTTCTACAGGAAACTATGGAATCTACAACTCCCATCAAAAATTCGCATCATAATATGGCGTTTGACATGGGACTTCATTCCAACCTTTAAAAATTTAAAAGCTAGGAGAGTGGTCCATGACAGTTTATGTCGCAGTTGTCGAAGAGCAGAAGAGGACAACAACCATGTTTTCAGGCAGTGTCCTACAGCAATAGAGTTATGGCAAAATCTTAATTTCTTGTGGGTTATTAGCTCAAATATCACAGATCTGTGGAATTGGCTTACCTGGGTATTTACTAGAGGAAGTAGCAATCAATGTCTCATTTTATGCTGCGCAGCATAGATGCTCTGGATTTCTAGGAACAAGCTTGTACATGAAGCCAAAACAACAACAGAAGGAGAATTGTTACGGCGAGTAATGAACTATTTAGAAGAAATCGACAGATCGAATTAAAAAAAACATACCCTCGAAAGTGTGAATCGACAGAGTCAGGCAAGAAGGGAGACAAAAGCCACCATCTTTTTTTATGCCGCATTCGATAGTAAAAATTCAAAATCGGCCTCGGGTTTAGTGGTGAGGGGGGAGATGAACGAATGGCTCGCCTCAAAAACAGTTTTCCATCCCGCAATATCGTCCCCGTTCATGGCAGAGGCAGAAGCGGGGTTACAAGCAACAAAATTAGGAATTTCAATAAGGTTTCAGACAGTCACAATAATAGGGGATTCCAAATCAATTATAAAGAAATGTAACTCAGCAGAAACCGATAAGTCAGTGATAGGAGCGATTATTAGAGATATACAGAGAAATTGACAGTTTTTTCAAGAAAGTTACTTTCGGTTTGTGAGCATATTAGAGAACGGAGAAGCCCATAACATTGCAGCAGAAGCCTTAAGAAATGGGGAAGAAACGTACCTGGAGAATGGAGCACTCATCTGTCTTCAGTGAGGAGGGGAGGAAAATGGAATGAGGGATCCAGATTGATGCCTCCAGAGAATTCCAAGAAGAAAAAGACAGCGGGAAATGAAAATGTTTTGAAACAAGCTATCGATGAATGGTTGGTATGAGGAAATGAAGAGCTAGAAATTAATGGATGCTAGCCATATGACAACGATTGGACAGGATTAGGTCTGACGATCTGATTTTCTGCACTTCTTTAATTATTTTTTAGGTATGACAATTTGGTTTTTGAATTTCTTTAATTATTTTCTTTTAGTTTTGACCGTTCATTAGGTCTGGGCCTCTGCCTTGGGCCAATGTTCTTTATTTTATTTGAGGTTTAGGGTCCAATCCAATTGACCCAACTTTCTGTTATGGTTCATTTTCAAGTTTAATAAAGTCCAATTAAATTCTTCTTCAAAAAAAATTATTACTTATTTTTATTATTATTTATTATCACTATTACTATTATTTTTATTATTATTTACTACCACACTTATGTTTTATTTTTAATTAACTTTATTATTATTATATTTATTAGTATTTTTTTTATTACTAGTATACTTATATATTATTATTTTAATAGTACTACTACTACTATTATTATTATTATTTTATTTGTAATTAACTTGCTTATTATTATTATTATTACTATTGCCTTTATTATTATCAGCATTATTATACTTTTATTACCATTATTTGCATATATTACCATTACTGTTATCATACCCTATTATCATTATTTTCCTATTATTATTATTATTATTATTTTGATAATTATTTTGTTATTATTAATTGTTTTTAAATTATTTACCTAATATCCTTTATTTATTATTTGATTCACTATTTTTAATCATTTATTTACTTACTTATTTTTCTTATAATTAGTTTTTTTTTTTTTTATTTTTCTTTTATTCTTGTTTTGTTATTTATCTTATATTTATTTTATTTTTATTATTCCTTTTATTTTGGTTCGCTTTATTTGAGTTATGATGTATATTGTTGTCATGCACTTGTTGGCATTGTAATTCACTCCTTATTTTATTACGGTCATATTATGTTTTTACATTAAAATTTTCATTTCGAAATAAGCAAATATTCTGTGTTCTAAGGTTCGAAAGAAATCGTACCCTAACTTACTGGGTTTCGACTTATCTCACCGAATCTAAAGAACTAATCATTTTTCTTTAAAAGTTAAATAAAAACTTATTCTCGAGAATTCAAAATTATCGTGTCCTAACTCACTGGATATGATGTTTTGTTATCTCGGGATAAGGATTTCAGAAAACAAAACAATGTTTCATATTTGGAAGTTTGAAAAATTGTGCCCTAACTCACTGGGTTTCGATTTTTCTCGTTGAACTTAAAATATTAAATATCCCTTTTTCTTCAAAATCGAAACCGATAAATTTCAAATCAACGCTTATTCTCAGGGATTCAAAATGTTGTATCCTAACTTATTGGATATAATATTCAGTGTCTCGAGATAAGAATTTTCTACAAATAATGATAAGCCTAATTTCGAAGTCATGAGATGTTACATCCTAACTTATTGAGTATAGCATTTTATTTCTTTGAAATAGGTAAGTCTTGGCTTTCTTTCAAATAAAAGGATCGTATTTTTAAATGTTTCGAAATTTCGACATTAGGACATGAGATTATCAATTCGGTGCCAAATTTTGGGCGTTACGAGGGTGCTAACCCTTCCTCGTACGTAATCGACTCCCGAACCCGTTTTCTTGTATTTCGTGGACCAAAATCAATTTTTTAAAATAAAACGTTTTATAAGGTGATCCAGTCATACCTAAGTAAAAAGGATTGGTGGCGACTTCCATTTTCATTTTTTTAAGTCGATCCCCGTTTTTTCAAAACTTTTTAAAAATGGTTTCGACAATATTTTCATAATAATACAACTTAGTAAAAAAATGAATTTTCTAATTGATATGTGACGTCAACTCAATCGAGCATTTAAAGAAGAATATAGATATAAGCTTAAACCATTACGTAATAAAGAAATAAAAAAATATAAGAAAATTCTAAAAGGATGATTTAATGAAATTTGTATTTAGGTAATCATACATTCCAACAAAATGAATCAAATAAGGTAATTTAACAAACCCTTACATTCCAGTTAGGGCAGATATCGATTCGATTAGGTCGAGTCTTTTGGATTATTCGAACCGTCCGTCATAATTCAATTCTGTTCGGTTTTCAATTTTTTATTGTAATTGTTGGTTTTCGGAATTTTAGACTTATTTTGATAAAAATTAGATTTGTTTTATAGCATTTGAATTTTTTTTGACAAAGTTCCAAAGTTTTTTTAATAAATATTTCTAAAAAAACATTTTTAAAGTAAATAAAAAATAATCAATAAATTTATATGGTATTTTTTTGAAATATCTTTTCATACTGAACGTTTTAAGTTATTTTCACTATTTCAAATATAAATTAAAATTAATTATAAATTAAATAAAAATAGAATTCAATTCGATTTCAGATAATCTTGAGTTTTAACTTATACTCCAAACACCTTAGTTCAGATCGATTTTCAATTTTTCAAATTTTCTTGCTTAATCTTAATTTTAACCAAATAAATCAAATAAGATAATATAGCAAATCGATAATGTGCTATGCAATCTTACATTTCATATTAACAAATATAATTTTATCTTTCATAAACTAGATGCTATGACTATCATTTATGGTTACTATTAATGAGATTATCTTTTATTAAAAAAGATTCTCATATTTTTAACTCATATTCCATCACTATTTCATAAATAAATTTGGAACCAAAATTTCGTGTGTTAATTTTATGGTTAGAATATTCACGGTTCGAAAAGTAGTCTAGGTTTAAATTACGCTAATTACTTTATTGTTACGGCTTTGCCTTCTTTTTATAATTAAAAAAAATGATTGAATGGTGGGCGACCAATTAAATCAAAAGTAAAAATATCCTATAGATTCAAACCCAGTTTGGTTTTTTTAAATATTAACTAGAATTATATTTTTTTAAAAAAAATTATATTATAGGGTAAGGTCACTAAAATATTAATAAATTTATCTTTTAGTCACTAAATTTTAAAAAGTTAAAAAATAATTACTAAACTATTTGAAAGTTTTTATTTAAGTCATTGAACTATTCAAAAGTTTTTATTTAAAACATTGGGCTGTTGAGTTTTCTTTTAAAAAGTCTAGCCAACAAGCTCCAAACGACAATTCAACGATAGATACAATAGATTAGTACCAATCGACGAATCAAAGAATATCAATATTATGTCATGAAAAAAGCTAAACTATAGAAGAGAAGGGGGAATAAAAGAATTTGATTGGTACAGGTAGTGAAAACAGAGAAGGTCATAAACAACAATCTTAATAACTCAGTGATTTAAATGAAAACTTTTAAATAGTTCAATGACCACACATAAACATCCTAATAGTTTAGAGACCTTTATTGTAATTTAACATATAAAAACAATAAAAATATATATATTCTGACAAAGGGGCGTGCGTAAGACAGAAGCATTACATCATGACGTCCTTTTTCTTTGTCTTCCCTGTCAACACCTCAACACGTTGCCGTTTCCTCCCTTTCATTGTCAACTTGATTGCCTGCTTAGCTGTTTCCCTGCAACAGGAATTCGCCACTCTCTCTTACAACTTGATCACACGTGTCACAATCCAGTTGGCTAATCCCCAAAAAGTTGCACCCTACGAGAAACAAAAAGTGTGCAAGTTGGGCCTTTGTAGGGCCCTCTCTTAGATCTTCTCTTTGATTTTCTCTTTATCAAGCCGGATAATTCTTTGGCCTTTCTCTTTCATGAATTATTGTCTTTTTTATCTTTTTTTTTATCCACTTACATATTATTTATTTACTTTTTATAATTAAGATTATGGGTTATTTATTTACATTTTTTTTTAGTTTAATGATTTAATCATTAAATTTATCGATATAATTATACTTAATATGTATGTAAATTTTCAAACCAATCTGATGTCTCTATCATATTGATTTAACGTACTATATATAAAAAAATTTATTGAACGGTTGAAAGTGTTTTTTACTTAAAACAAACAGTTAAGAATTTTTAATTTAAATCAAATTTGACACGCATGATCTATATAAATGGAATATGAAATAAGATAATTGTATCGTTAAAATATTACCTTAGTTTTACATTGGTTTAAGTATCTCTCTCCCCCGATTTGAATAAATATATCTATATTATATGTAAATGACATTCTGAATTGGTGACACCTTTTAATTGGATTCCAACTCAGTTAAACAATTACTGAAAATTTTTATTTTTATAAAATAACAAAACATTAGTGTGAAGATAAATTTGTCATTTTAAATAATGTTAAATCTAAAAAAATATACTTGATTAAATTCAAACTCAAAATATTATAATTTCCAATGCGTTTGCCATTTCAACTAAAATTCCTTTTAATTTTTAAATATTTTTTATATTTATTAGATATTTTTATCCAATAAATTAATAATTAATTATCTACATGCACACCAAATTTGACTCCTAAATGAGAAAATAGAGCTTAAGGGCGTGTATTTATTAATTAATTTTTATTCACCCACCTCTAAGTTTCTCTTATTATTTTTTTCTTGTTAAAAGTTTTCATATAAATAATAGTTAATATAGCGACAATTAGACCAAAAATGTCATATCAAATTAAAAAGGAATTTGTAATGATTTTCTGTAAACTTGATTGAAAAATGTAACAATGTCCAATTATATTAAAATATTATCGATTGAGTCTTAATTTAATTGGTATAGGCATTGTTGTTAATATAAGATGACGTGGGTTCAACTGCGCTGTAGCGTATTATCCTTCTATTTATGAGTTGAGAAATAGTTATAAATAGTTCTACCCATTATATAAAGTTGGTAGATATGAAATGTAATTATGTTATTTGGTAAAATTAATTTCATTTTCAAAAATTATATATTTCTTAAACTTAACATTGTTAGTATTAATATATTATTTTATTTTGTATCATTTTTCATAAAAATTAATATAATAAATTGGATATCTTACTTTTTAACAAGAAAAGAAGAGATAATTTATTTTCAAAAGAAAAATCAATTTAACATTTTTAACATTAAAAAGGCATTTGGTGCTTTCAACATTTGATTAAAATCCTGAAAAGTTACATTGACACATTTGGTACACGAAATGCTTTCCAAAAATATAATATATATTTAATATTTTTAACATTTTTATTATTAAAAAAATTTTCAATTAACTTAAATGGTATGGTTTGCTCATTTTTTGTTAAAACCGAATATATTTGAAAAATAATTTGTATATAACTTAAGATTGTGAAGATGTAAAATTTGCAAAGTTTTCCTCATTACATTGTAGGTATAAATTCAAGTGTATTCGTATATGAAATATATGACTTGAAATTCACTTGAAACTAAAATTTGATATCGATGAAAAATATATTTTAAAAATATTTATAACAGGAAGTGCACATTTTGAATCTTAATCCTAAACACCCCCCAAAAAAATGGCTAATTTTATCCAAAAATATTCTTTTTACTTCGATCTTGGTGGGAAAGTAACTTTCCCATCAATTATTAAGGGAATCACTTCACAATGCTTGCGGGAAAATTACAGGGAATCACTTCACAATGCTTGCGGAAAAATAACCCTCAAGGGAATGTCATATTTCAAAGAAAGTATATTAACTTTTACATACAAAACATTAAAATCGCATTAACCAACTAAATTCCTTGGAAAGTGATAACTTTCAATCATACCAACTTCCATTTAAATGATTAGTAGTTATCTACTTACTTATCTTATTCATTACCTTGTTGTTGAAAATTTTGTATTAACTAAATATTAATAAGATTATCAAATACATTTTAAAAATTAAATGTTAGAAAATTTCATTTTCAATGGTTTATCAAGTGCACCCTAAATTATTCCAAATATACAACAGTATATTTGTATGGGATGCGGAGAGTCGCTAAAATGAAGGTGGTTCACACCATAGATGGTGCAGAGAACCACTGAAAATGATGGTTTAGAGGTGCTAAAACTGTCTTTGAACAAAATATTAGCTATGTTGGCTATGTGAATTCTCTATTTCTCCTTTGCCTTGGAGTTTAAAAGGAATGTTTATAGAGGGAGTTGACTTGGCTTAGGTCCTAGCCATTGAGTTTTGGTACAGGTGATAGAGTAGCAGATGTTAACTAAGGACACTATTGGAGCCGACTTGAAGGGACTAGATGAGTCCTTCGTCAGATTGGAAATGTAATGGACTGACAGAAGATGTTAGGATCTCTTCCCCATGTCTTATGAAGATCATGTAGACCCACCTATTATGACTTGATGTTTAGGTGAGGTAGTCCTAAAATAGAAACTATATATATAACTTAGAAAACGGTAGAATTGTAATTCCCAGAAAATAGAATTTATTCTTAAAAAATAAATTCTCACTACTTTCTAGTAGAATAAAAATATATCAAACTTATAAATAACTTGTGTGTAAATAGCTCTACTAGTGTCATCTATTTATAGGGAGAGATAAGAGAATCTTGATTGAATTAGTAAAACATAAATAATATTTATTTAATAGAAAAAGGTATTTTACTTTTAGTAGAATGGGGTGGGTGGCACACCCTAGTAAATAATACTAAAGATGACACCCCTCTCTCTTATGATGAGGGGATTTGGGCCTCTTCTGTATTGGGTCAAATTATATGTGACTCTTAAATTTTTAACCTAGCACATTTTAATTTAATCTAACTCAATACATGTTTTCTTTTTCCCAAAATAAATATCAATTAATTAATTAATTCAATTAGATAAATTAATTTTTGAATTAAATAATTTTTTCAATCCAATTCTAATTCTGTTAAAGTCATAGCAACCTTACCGTAAAAGAATCTGTGAGGAAATATATTTAATTTCCATATTCAACGGATTCATAATGGCTAATTAATTTAATTTTATTTTTGAACTTCAATTATTTAATTAAATAACAATTCAAAAACCCTAAATTAATTCTCAAGTCATTTCTATACCTAGTGAGAAAACACATTCATTTGTGAATGTGACCCATTTCTCTAACTTCATCATTTTCATCCATTTCTGTTTCATTTAGTTCTTCTTGCAATTCATTTATGGTTTCAACAAGCTAGCGGAGGGACCAATTGAACATATGTAATTAGGGCTCAAATAATTTATAATTAAGTTCAAACTTTTCGCCAATTGATTATAAACTTATTTAGTCACGAATTCATTCCACTATAGTATCGTGACTGAACTTTCCCTAGTTACATACCATTACAAAAGTTACTCAATCAGTGCTCATCCAATGACTTTGTAAAAAGTGTGTTACCCTCATAGGATATCATCAATCTCTTTGGGATAATTTCGTTCTCCCAATATAATCATGTTTTATCTCATGGTAATTATGAAATCTTCCTTCATGAAAAGTCAATTACTATCAAATAGTAATGAAGTCGTTTATCACAAAAACAAATGACCCATGACCACGTTTACTTTTCATCTATCATGTAATTCTAATGAGAGGGTATCATTTACTCATTAGTTGAGCCATGAATATCACTATTGTGAATGACGCTACATACTGTAGAAGTCATATACCCAATGCATCAGCTTTCGATTCCTTATCTATTTGAAGTCAGGATTTTACTTATACGAGTAACACATACATAGTTCATCATCCATTTAGTATTAAGGTATGTCACACTATGAACGTCACAAGTGAATAAATTCATAAATGGATCTAAGATTTATTCTACTTGGGTCTCGTCCGATGTACTGTCAGTCCTATCAGTCACATCTATGTCTTTATCTTCTAGAAGTCATCTACTCCAAAGCTCAAGACAAAGCAACTCCCCAATTAGACTTGATAGACAACATATTAGTCCTTCAATCGATTTGCTCATTTCCGATTAGACTAAAGACATGTTTAGGTTCATCTACTAATACAAGTTTTCATTCTGTATTACGATCTGAACATGTTATACCGCTTAGTATCAGTTAAACATTATATAATCAATGAGCCAATATTTACTTCCATTTTTCTTTGCAAGCAAAAACTTAAAAGAAAATATACAATAGGTATTAATATAATTAATGGATATTATTAAACCAATTTATTCGGAAAAAAAAAGTATGCAAAATGAATATACTACACTTAGGGAACCAGATCTAACACTCATTTTTCAACCACGAGATAGTTACAACCCTAGAAGATATGGTAGAACTTTTTAATGTGCCAAATATACTACACTTCTCTCATTTTTTTATGGATCCCTTACTCGAGATCAATATCATTGCCTAAGAATCGAGGAAGTTGTGTTTAGTTAGATATAGTCTCTAAGTAACTTCTAGAGATTTTGTTTCAATGAGTGTAAATGGTACAACCCTAGAAGATATGTGGTAGAACTTTTTAATGTGCCAAATATTACTATTCCACTCATGTCATATGTGACGTGATCATGGCATGGCGAAAACCTTTTGGTAAAACTGATTCTTAGAGAAGAGAAAGAAATTGTTGATTTTGTTTGTTAACATATGCGTGAGCATTTGAATGTCAAGCTCCCCATCACCAAAAAATCTACTTGAAACCATGTAGATAATTCTATGGAGGCACTTCACACTAGTTTTTACAATCCCAATCCTTTCTCATAGAACTTTATGCTTTTCACATGCTTATCAAATTCTTTCCTTTTTTTGTATGTGGCTTCTATATATGAAACCACACCTTAATCTTGGCTAAGCTTTCTCTTAAATTTTTTTTTTCATAGATGATGTTCAAGGCAATACCCTTCCTCCACCTCCTAGAAGAAGGAAAAACGGAACTTTGGGTGGCACATTGGTCAAAAAGTCGCCTTTTTCAAGAATATTTTTGAATCTTAATCACTTACCGGGGGAGAATGACCAGCTAAAATGATTCAACTAACAATTCTCCTTGAAGCTAGAGAGAGAAAAAAAGGATATTGCTTTTTAGGACCAAAAAGCAAGTATCTAGGAGAAAATAGCTATTGTCTAGCAAGAGTAGTTCTTTAAGACACTTGAATTAATATCTATAACTCTTTATGTGTTTAGAAGGCTCGCTAATTTGAATCTTGGATTTCTGAACTAGAGGCTGAGATCAGAAGGTTGAAAAGAAACCTCAAACAGTTGTAGGATAAGTTTATGGTGAAGGAGTTACAAGCCAAATTTAATATGGAATCTTTAGAGTCCAAGCATCAAGTAGTCATCAACAAGGTATATGTAAAGGCTGAAGAAACTTTTTTTTAATAGCATACGTGATACAAGTGATGTTGTTATGGGTAAATTCACATAGCTCATAGATCTCTTGACTTGTGTAGGATTAGCTTGAGCGTGGAGTAAGACATCCTCTACATCCTTCGACATTTTTTCCCTTCAAGACTTAGGTAAGATAAATGGCATAGGGAAATACGAGTTACTCTCGAGGGAAAAGAAGTGGTTGGTGAACTATATGCCATTTCTCCACCAAAAACAAAGGCAATGTACTGGAAGAAGATTACCACATTTATTTTTCTTATAATACATATTTTTATTTTGTAAATTTTGTTAACATTAATGAAATCACTTTCTTCCTTATTGAAATTTCTTCTTTGCTTTTATTGCTTCCTGTATATGTGCTTAGGCTTTGGTATTCATTGAATGAATATGTTTTATTGTTTTAGAATAATGTAAATTCTATTTATCTAAATATGCATCTTTTTTACCTAAATAAATGATAATATTTACGCAAATAATTTTTTTACCTTCAGAGACATTTTTTTCATAAAAAGGGTGATCAACCTTAATGCCTTAGTTTTGTTTTGATTTCGAAAGGGCATTTTCATAAAAGGAGACAAAGCCTTATATTAGCCTTCAATAGATTCTTCCAAGAGGGATGATACCTCATACTTGATCTTACTTGATCTTCTTTGGCGTTAAGAGGGATAGGAACTCTCACCTTTGCTAATTCATCAAAGGTATAAGACATCTCACATTGGTCTTCTTTGGTGTTAAAGGAGACAAGACCTTTCACCTAAGCCAATTCATCCAAGGGGATAAGACCTCTGATATTGGCCTTTTTTCCTCCTCTGGCAGGGTTAAACTTTCATCTTTCTTGTTAGTTGATCAAGAGGGATATCATCATTCTTTTAGTGATGTTTGCTCTATGACCTAAAAAATCCTTATGAGGTGTCCCCTTTTTCTAAAGAGTTCAAACATGATCTTGATGCTTATGTTATGGCATTCCCTTTAAGCTTTAACTAATCATTATTGTTGTCTCCACTAACATTTTCCTTTGTTGGTTCCCTTAATGACTTTCTTTATTTTCAAGAAGTAGCGAAGGTGATAAGTTGAAGGAAGTCAAACAAGATGTCTAGTAATGACCTTGCTAGGAGACCTTTTAGTGGAGCTAGATAGTGCTGGGCACAAGTAGTTTCCTAGAAATTAGATTTGGTACTCTCACAATTACCCTTTTTCATTATAATTTTAAAACCGATTTTTCATAGTAGGGTGTCACTGATCTTTTCTTGATTGGGCATCCCAAAGCCCCAAATAGAATGTTTATAGGTGAAGCTCCTTCTTTCTACTTTCTTGATGTCAGATGCCCTGCCTTATACTGTTGGCTAGTCCATCTTGTGGTTGCTTTAGATTTTACTTTTTTAGCGCTACTAGCTTTTTCAATGGACATGTTAGATCATCAAGTTATCCAACCAATAGGACTTTTTCTTCTCACAATTGTAACTGTAAGGGTGACTTTTGAAAGAGACTGAACAAAAATGTCTAGTGGCCACCGTTACGTGCTTAGGGTAGAATATGGTAGTGATCTTCCATGTGACCTTGATTCTAGCCCATCCCTTTTGCTTGGATCTTCTTTTCCAAAGTTGGTTGGCCAGAAGATCTAACGCCACGCTGTTCCCAAGAGAGCTTGCTAATTCAAGCACTTCAACACCTTTTTATCTTAGAAACTCATCCCTCACCTATATATGAGGTTGCTTTCACTAAATGAGACCAAAGCCATTGTTGCATACAATTATGCCTTAGTCATATTTCAGTCTGGTGGGCCGAACTTCCTCCTTTGGCAATGAATTCCCTTCTACTTCTTTTTGGGGCCTATCTTCTTGATGAAGAACCTCGCATATTTTGACTTTTAAATATCCTCTTTATAGGTAGAAGTGTGATTATGCATGTGCACAAACCCTTTTTGTACCAATATTCTAAAACTTTTTTTTTATGTTACTCGTGAAGGTTAGGGGATCTGGTGGGGTATAGTGTTGCTTGTCTTTTTTATCCCCTTCTTTTTTCTAATTGGTTTTTCTCCTTTTGTAGCTCAGTCAATGTTAATCAAGTATTTTGTGCCTTTACCATATGTCCTCATCCAATAAGGAGATTCGATAAGCAATCCAAAAGGGCATATGTTCTGTTGTAGTCTGTTCTTAGCAAGTAACTCAAACTTTGACAATCTTCTATTTCCTTTATACCACTTCCTAGGAGTTGCATATGTAAAGATTCGATAAAGAGACTTGAAGAAGTTAATTACCTTGTTATTGAGCTTACATAGGCCTTCCATTTCTACCTTTGCGGTATATTCTCTTAGTTTGGTAGAGTATCATTCGTTTTCCTATTTCGAGGGATAAGATCGTGAACCAATTACATGTATCCCCTTTAGTTCATGCATAAGATTTTACCTCTTTTGGTTACTTCTTGCGAATGGAAAAGAGAGCCTTGTCTTGATTTGTTCAAAGGAAAAATATAATGCCCCAGTTTTCCACAAGTAATCTTCTAAAGAGTCTATTCATCTTCCTCTTCATTTATATAAGGCTTGTGAAGGAAGGTGTCAGGTATGCATAAATATTTTGAGACTTTCTTAGATCATGTGTCAACATTCTAGAACTTCTTTAGTTGACCTTACAATTCTTGCTAAAAGGCAAGTTCTTGTTAAGACGAAAGAGTCAAGAATACAAGTTTTTTTTTCTTCAACTCCTTTCTTGAAACACCCCAAACCCGGCCCACGAGCTTTGACCAGATTTGGTATGTTCCTCAAGTAAACCGGTTCCAAATTCATTTGTTACTTAGAGAAAAACTTGTGTGATTTTAAAAAAATATTGTTTGGGTTGGGCTTGTGTTGAAAACAAACTGGATTTTTATATTAGAAAACCCTTTTTTTTATTTTAAGTAATAAACATATCGAGTATATTTTAAAATAAAATACTTAGTCTTTAACTTAATCAAAATTTGTAACACAATAAAACAACAAGTAGAAATAAAAATCGTTCATCATGGCCTTATGGCCTTATTACATCAAATAGTTTCCAAAATATTTCAAAGTACTAAAATAAATTCAAGAGTCCATAAAAACATAAACTTCATGTTGAGCACGGCCACCACAAGTACTGCCGTCCCGGTCCATCACTGTTCATCACCTGAAAAATGTTCCCCAACGGGGTGAGTCAACAGACTCAATGTGTACACGACACTAAATCATAATAGAATCAGGCATACAATAGTTACACATTCAAAACATAAAATACAAGTTATGATGCATTCCCAAACCCAAACCTACTTGTCCATCCGCTACACACCCCCGTACCTGCCAGTCACACCGTGGGGACTACTAAGTCGACCCTCCTTCCGCTACACACCAATTTGCGGGCTTAAGGCTCCGCATCTGTGGTTTTAGGAAACCACTTTTCAGATTACTGTGGTCTTAGATCACCACTTTTCAGATTATTGTGGTCGTAAGTCACCACTTTTCAGATTACTGTGGTTTTAAATCACCACTTTTCACTTCCCCTTTCAATATACAACCATATGCCCCATAAACATTCATATGCATAATATACCATAGTTCACATTCTTATCATATTCTCATGTTATGAATAACATATTTCATATTCCTAGTAGAAGTAGGAAACGTACCTGAGTACTTAGTACCTTAACATGGTACCTTAGCCATGCTCATATTTTCATTAACATATATTTTAATACATGCAACCATAATTCATATTACAAAGTAGTGTGGAGTACACACATTCTTAATAATACATTTAATTTAAACATAGCCATGAACCTATCAAAACTTAGGGTAGGGTACACACCTGATTTGCTTAACGAATTCCTTGAAATCCCGAAAAACTGATCTATTGCTTCAGATCTCAATTCCTACATTTGGTAACCTTAATATGTTAGCATAAAGCCTATAAAACCAAATCCTAGTAGGATTTGTATTCTTAAAACCTACCTTGTTGTCGAACTGACTATAGTCAAATCCCGAAAACTCGTATTCTTCCCCTTTTTAAACCGGCTAATCACTAGATCCCTTGAATCTGTTAGTTTTCGGCTTAAAACACATAATAATAATAGATCTAACTACTAAAATAGGCCTTGGCCGAATGCTATAGACACTTACCTTGTGGATTTTAAATCCCGAAACTCACCGAATAACTAGGGAACACGCGGCTTATGGTGTACCTTCGGGAAAAGAACTTCTCCTTCCTTGTAGTCGACACTTAGTAAATCCCGAAAGATCTCTTCGGCAACAGATATTAAGGGTATTAGAATCTTAATTTCGACAGCCTTAAAAAGAAATAGAATGAGAATCTAACCTAATCTTACCCTTACTGAAGAATTTGATGGAACTCTTGCTTGAACCCTTAGCAGTATTCGGCTATGGCTTTGATGTGGATAACAATTTTGGCTCTTGAGGCTTAGTGAGAAATCGACTAGGGCTATTGGTATCTTCGGCTTTTGATTGTGTTTGTAATAGAAGAAGAAAAGAAAAGAGAAAAAGAGAATAATGGCAGAGAAAATTCGACAGAGAGAAGAGGAGAAACTTTAGAGAATTTCGGCAGAGGTTTTCTTGAAGAGAAAAGAATGAATGAAGAATAGCCTTACTCTTCCTTTTATAGCCAAAATTACTAGCTAGAGTCCTTTACTTGGCCACCACTCTTCTATTTTGATAGCTTTATCCCTTGATTTATCACTTTAATAAAACTTAATCCAATAATTATCTCTTATCTCTTAATAAAAATAATACTAATAATCCTCTTTTATCTCTTCCTTATCTATCAAAATAAAAGAAATAAATCCATATTTATCCATCTATTATCTCTTCTTTTATCCATTAAAAAAAACAAAAGGAATTTATCCACAATTATCTCTTGGAAAAATAATCTAAAATAAAAATCCATTATTTATCCTTACTAGCCGAATTTTAAAGAGAATAAAACTCCTCATTTCTAGAAAGCTTGTGCCGTCCAACTCTGGCTTCTGGAAGCAAAAATAAAACTTCTTTTATTTGCTTCCCAAGTGACTCGAACCCAGGCCCAACACCTTGCATGTGGCGCCATTTCCAGAGGCCCTAAGTGGCATCTCCAGGCCTGTTTGTGTGTCAAATTTCACAAACTTTTTCTTTTAAGGCCACCTTGCCTTAATTTCCTCTTTTAAACTTAACGTTTCCAAAGCATTTCCTTACATTTCCTTACATTTCCCTACATTGCCTTACATTTCCATACATTTCCACACATTTCCATACATTTCCACACATTTCCATACATTTCCATACATTTCCATACATTTCCATACATTTCCATACATTTCCATATATTTCCTTACATTTCCATACTTTTCCATACATTTCCATACGTTTCCATACATTTCCATACACCTTAGGGTTCCTAAACTCCTCAGAACACTTCCAACATACCAACTGAGCCCACTTTGCCACATGTCTTCCTTGTGTCATGAGTCCAACACAAATTTTCCTTAAGGCCTCTTTGCCTCGTTTCCTCTTTTCACTTAAAATCTAATAATTTTTTCTAAGCTTTCTCTTCCATCCTAGAATTTTAAAAACCCTTAATACACTTCCAAACACTGCCAAAACCTACTAACTCATGAATTATGCACAAACGCATAACCCCTAATCTAGGATGTTACAGTTCTACCCTCCTTAAAAATAATTTCGTCCTCGAAATTACTTATTAACAGTCGTACAATCCTTCTCACCGCATTATGCTTACGCTGCGCACTCTGATCTTAATAGAACCATCATACTTTCTAGGCACAATCTCTAAGTTCACGTCCCCTAGAACTCATTTCTAATGTCGCGATTTGACTAAAAAGTTTTATGAATTAGTCATTGTTTCACTTATTACCCGCGAAGAAGTTATATGAGAAGAATTTTAGGAGTGATTCTTTCGTATTCATACATGCACACAGTCTTTTCATTCATACATCCATCAATCAATTATGAACTTTCGTTCATTCAGAGAAACGTTGTAGTTTTCATTGTTGTTGTTCTCCCACTACCCAGGGGTATTTTCGTAATTTGTCCTACAGGGGTATTTTCGTAATTTTTCAAAAGAAAAAGTTCCTTGGTGATTTTGTCAAAAAGTATTTTGGAATTTTTAAATTCCCGGGGTATTTTGGAAAATTTTCGAAATTCGGGGGTATTTCGGTAATTTTGGATCTCGGGGGTATTTTGGTAATAAACCAGGGTAAATTTGTAAAGTTTAATGTTTCCGGGGTATTTCCAAATTTTGTAAAACTTTGAGAGTTCTTTTTGAGAATTTTATTTTCCAAAACGGTGATGTCACAAAAATTTTGGAAATCAGGGTCATTTTGGTAATTTTATAAGTTAGGGGCAATTTCGTAATTTTACAAAATCAAAGTATTTTGATATTTTGCAAATTAGGGTTTTTGGACTTGTTATAAAGTAATGAATTCCTTTTTTTTTATAAGAACTGTGGGTATTTTGGAAATTTCATAAACCAAGGGCATTTTTGTAATTTTACCACTAGGGGTATTTTAGTAATTTTGTAAATCAAGAAATATTTCAGAAAAATTTTATGGGATAGCTTGTATAAATCAAAAGGGTAATTTAGTCATTTTAAAACTAGGGTTTCCATAAAAATGTGGCTAATCCCTTTCGGGTTTTAGTTAGGGGTTTAGCCCATGAATAAGTCCTCTTGGTTAGGGTGAACTAAAGCTACGCACCAGGTAGGATTCCTGCGAAGAGGAGGTGAGTCACTAGGACTGCTTAAATACCGGGCTCTTCCGGATCCAATCCTAGACATGCGTACAATGGTTACCACACCCTAACTCGGCGACTTAGACACAGGTTTGTTTTATTAAGCAATTAAGTCTTATGTAACTGTTGGGGTAAGTTAGCCTTATAGTTCAAGTACCTATCATACTAATCAACGTTCCATTCTATTTCTAACCTTCTACAGATCACAATATAAATCACCCAAAGGTTAGGGGTACTTACCTGGTGGACTTCGGGTCGGAGACTTAGGTGTCATGCCAGAAAACCTGCTTACTTCCAAAAATATTTTCATAAAACTCATTTGGGCTCGATTTGAAAACGTTTTGGGCCTTAGACCACAGGCCGAGAGTTTAAAACTGGGCTCTGATACCAAACTGAAACACCCCAAACCCGGCCCACGAGCTTTGACCAGATTTGGTATGTTCCTCAAGTAAACCGGTTCCAAATTCTTTTGTTACCTAGAGAAAAACTTGTGTGATTTTAAAAAAATATTGTTTGGGTTGGGCTTGTGTTGAAAACAAACTGGATTTTTATATTAGAAAACCCTTTTTTTTATTTTAAGTAATAAACATATCGAGTATATTTTAAAATAAAATACTTAATCTTTAACTTAATCAAAATTTGTAACACAATAAAACAACAAGTAGAAATAAAAATCGTTCATCATGGCCTTATGGCCTTATTACATCAAATAGTTTCCAAAATATTTCAAAGTACTAAAATAAATTCAAGAGTCCATAAAAACATAAACTTCATGTTGAGCATGGCCACCACAAGTACTGCCGTCCCGGTCCATCACTGTTCATCACCTGAAAAATGTTCCCCAACGGGGTGAGTCAACAGACTCAATGTGTACACGACACTAAATCATAATAGAATCAGGCATACAATAGTTACACATTCAAAACATAAAATACAAGTTATGATGCATTCCCAAACCCAAACCTAATTGTCCATCCGCTACACACCCCCGTACCTGCCAGTCACACCGTGGGGACTACTAAGTCGACCCTCCTTCCGCTACACACCAATTTGCGGGCTTAAGGCTCCGCATCTGTGGTTTTAGGAAACCACTTTTCAGATTACTGTGGTCGTAAGTCACCACTTTTCAGATTACTGTGGTCTTAAATCACCACTTTTCACTTCCTCTTTCAATATACAACCATATGCCCCATAAACATTCATATGCATAATATACCATAGTTCACATTCTTATCATATTCTCATGTTATGAATAACATATTTCATATTCCTAATAGAAGTAGGAAACGTACCTGAGTACTTAGTACCTTAACATGGTACCTTAGCCATGCTCATATTTTCATTAACATATATTTTAATACATGCAACCATAATTCATATTACAAAGTAGTGTGGAGTACACACATTCTTAATAATACATTTAATTTAAACATAGCCATGAACCTATCAAAACTTAGGGTAGGGTACACACCTGATTTGCTTAACGAATTCCTTGAAATCCCGAAAAACTGATCTATTGCTTCAGATCTCAATTCCTACATTTGGTAACCTTAATATGTTAGCATAAAACCTATAAAACCAAATCCTAGTAGGATTTGTATTCTTAAAACCTACCTTGTTGTCGAACTGACTATAGTCAAATCCCGAAAACTCGTATTCTTCCCCTTTTTAAACCGGCTAATCACTAGATCCCTTGAATCTGTTAGTTTTCGGCTTAAAACACATAATAATAATAGATCTAACTACTAAAATAGGCCTTTGCCGAATGCTATAGACACTTACCTTGTGGATTTTAAATCCCGAAACTCACCGAATAACTAGGGAACACGCGGCTTATGGTGTACCTTCGGGAAAAGAACTTCTCATTCCTTGTAGTCGACACTTAGTAAATCCCGAAAGATCTCTTCGGCAACAGATATTAAGGGTATTAGAATCTTAATTTCGACAGCCTTAAAAAGAAATAGAATGAGAATCTAACCTAATCTTACCCTTACTGAAGAATTTGATGG